>MU392636.1:0-167975 GCA_022578505.1 Nemania abortiva | reverse complement strand
AAAAAAATAATTATAAAAAGCAGCTAAACTATATAAAAAAATATATTTATAGCTATTTTTTTATTATATTATTTATTTAAATTTATTAATATTATATTAAAAATAATATTATTAAAAAAATTTAACTATAATAATTATAAATATTTATTTTTTTTAATATTAAAGCTAAAATATATAAAAATTTTAATAATTAAAATATTAATATTAAAAATAATTATTAAAATAAAAAATAAATATAAAATAATAAATTAAGCTTAACTAAATAAACTAAGCTAAAATAAATAAATAAATAAAATTATAAACTTATTTATTAAAAAGCCTACTTATTAAAAACTTTTAAAAAATTTTTAAAAAATTTTTAAATATTTTTTTAACTTATTTTATTTTTATTAAAATATTTTATAAAAAATTAAAAAAAATATAACTAAATTATTTGCAAATATTTTTAAATACTTACAATTAAAAAAAATACTTACTTTGATTTCAAATAATTTCGGAAACGTTGGTTTGGTTTGGTTGGCTGACTGGCTTGACAATTACTTCAAGTATTGGTTTGACTGGTGTGATCGCTGACTCCTGAGACCACTATGTCGAATAACCACCCCGACGAGAAGGCAGCTGCATATACAACGCTTCACCTGTCGGCTGTAGCGTTCGTACATCCTAATAGCCGTCCCGCTATCAAGGAGTGCTGTTGTAAATCCACCCCCGTGCCGGAGAATACGGACAACCGAAACCAGCATATCTCCATCTTCCACACGGAGCCATCTATCTACGGCTACAACGATGGCTGCTACTTGATTAGGGAGATGAGGTATAGCACCGTACGAGGATGGCATGCCCCGAGAGATGACTTAGTCGCCGATGATGCCGCTATCGGTAGTCCAGTCTCTGCGATTGGATGGTGGATAGGCGGCGGAGAGAGTGGCGAGGAAGTGTGGGAGGTCAGTTAGACAATGTTCCCCCTACTAATGTACTAGAATTCAAATGAATATGTCGGAACTAATCATCCGGCTTAGACGAGAGTATATTACATTGACAAGGGTGGTAGGCTTCGAGAGGTGAGTTGACATCCAATAATCAATAAACTTCCTTCCGCACATGCTAAATAGGGGCGATATAGCGCACAAACCATAGCGTCTTTTCTCCAGAGGCCAAGGACGAGTTTGAAGTTGTGCTTCCCGATCCGACGAAGATGATACCCCCTACCCCCGGCTGGAAGCTGACTCCGTTGGTGGATGATGTTCCTACTTTGGAAGCCGATCCCCATCCTATTTCTAACATCCCTGCGTTTCCCGTCATTAAGCCGCTCCTCAACACCAAGCTTTCCGCAGTCCGCTCTGAGGACGGCAGGGTGTACGTCTTCTACCAAAACGACGACGGCTCCGTTCATGATCTTCTCCTGGAGCCTGGAAAAGGTTGGAGCGGTGGTTTCGAGGTTCTTGCTCCGAACAAGGCTAAGGTAGGCTCACCGCTAACCGTCATATCGGGCGGCTGGTCCGAAATACGACTCTTCTACGTCACGGCCGGAGACATTTTGGCCGGTGTCTACGGCGACGACCACACTACGTGGATGCCAAGTACGTGCTTTCGGAACCGTTGTCCTTCCTTCCCTCGTCATTCCCGATAACCAATCTACGTACCCTTAGACGAGGTTACAGTAAAATGCTGATTGAACTTTCCGCTAGTTGAGATCCCTGCTTTCGAGCTCCCCCCTACGGCAATGCTAGCAGCTGTTGCCTGGAACTACGCTTCGCCTTTCTTCGAGCTACGCATATATACAACTGATGACAAGGATGGCTTGTATGGGTTTTACTTTTCTCGTAAGTCAGGCTGGACTTCGGTACCACAATGTCTCAACAATGTCCCCGTGAAGAGTCTCTCTCCATACAGAGGTAGCGGTACCCCCCTTTCCGCCGTTACGGCGGTCATTACCGACGCCGAGTGGAGAACTAAGGTCTACTTTCACCCGCGACGCCACGTCGTTGAATGGGATGTGTGCGATACGTCAGTTTCTTACAGCGGAGCTCCGATGGCGGGTGAGGACGCAGCGGATAGGCGTCGGATTGAAGAAGAGACGAGAATTAAGATCAAGGAGGAGAAAGAACACCAAGAATTGGAGAGGAAGCGACGTGAGGAAGAGGAGAGGCTCCGACGGGAAGAAGAAGAGAGACTTCGTCGTGAGGCGGAAGAAAAACGGCGGCGCGAGGAGGAGGAGAGGTTGCGACAGGAAGAAGAGGAGAAACGACGGCGTGAGGAAGAGGCTAAGAAGGCTCTCCCAAATACCGTGGTAAGTGGCCCCAGATCTCCCATTCTTCCGCAATATATCTAAACCATGATAGACGTTGAGAAATCCGATTGCGATCATGGGTGCCTTGTCGGGCGCACCCGAGAAAATTGATGATGTTTTCAAAGAACTCGACCTCTCGTTCGCCGTCACTTTATACGGGCATTCTAGCGCCAAGATCTGGGTCTCGGATAACGGAATGTTATGTTTAGACAAGGGCACGGATGCTTATACCAATAGGACGGGCAAGTCTTTGCCGTCCCGCGAAAACATCCCACCGTACTCCATGTTTCCATTCTGGACCGACCTGATGATCAGTCAAGGAAAGCCCCACGGAATCTACTACGAGGTAGTTGGGGAAGCACCGAATCGATCTCTGACTGTGGAATGGTACGTCACGAGGTACGGCCAAGAGGATCAGTACTTTCACTTCAACTTGTTACTCGAGGAAGCACGGCCAGGGGTCGTTACATACAAGTATTATGACGCCGTCGATAAGGGAGCCCAGTGCACTATCGGTGTGCAAGGGCCCAATGGTAAGTCTCGAGTATTTACTTTTCATCGTATTACCATCTCGACTTATCTCTGACGTGCTCTAAGCGTACAAGATGTTCTCTTACAACGAACCGAAGGTTCAACCAGGTCTCCAAATCGTCTTCGATACTTCGAACAACAAGATGACTACTTCTCGGTTTCAAGTATAATGATGTACAATGATGAGTTTTCATACGGAGTAATGTCTCTTTCGGTTACTTGCAGTTTTCGGATCCTGAGGTGGTATACGACAGCAGAATATTTAACTAATATCCCCCTTTTGTTACACATATTGTTAACTTTAAATTGTTAGTGGATTGAAAGAACAGCTCGAGTTCCTACGTGAATACTTTATCTCAAGAGCTATAGCCTAGTATCTTGCCCCTTTTGCTACGATCAAGTACATTCGGACAAGATCACGTGAAACGTAGAGACTTAATCGGTTACGAGCGACGCGTAAAAACCACTGTTCGACCTGGTATGACCTCGTTTAGGTCCTGCTGCGCTGTACAAAGCTGTCCTGTGTTATGTTTCCATCGTATGCAGTACCGGTATTAAAGTGGGAGTCTAAGTCTATTAACCTCCGTAAGATAACGGCTCGTCTTTGCTCTAGGGGGGGTAATATTTTATAACAGGAAGTTAAATGTCTGGTATGTATTAGGACTATGCATATACTTGAGCAATACCACTAACCGTTTCTCCTCGATAAGTTAATACTTCCCCGTGGAGATTGGCGTATTCAGCTTCAATGACATCTTCACCCACATTGCTAAATATAGGTAGGCAATGGCTAAAGGAGAAATGAGGTACTGTGTCCCGGCTAAAGTGTATCGAATGCCAAGGCCACATCGGACATGATGCGCGCGGCTAGACATGGGATATCTAAATGCTTATAGTTTATGTTTGCTGATAGCGCTTGGAACTCCGTCCTATGACTTTTCACTAAATGATGAGCAGAAATGCAATCTAAGTATGGAACAGTGAAATGGAGATCGGCTATCCGACATGTATATATCCTGGGCTGTGTTGTTGCAACAGCGAAAGCCCAGGCTCGACAAACTCGCCGGCCGACCGAAACAGCCGGATCACCATAATACCCGGTTGGCACCCGGGGCGACGGTACCGCGGTATGGGGTAACCATGGTATGGGAATCAAGCCTCCGCCATGCTATATAGGAGAACGACATGGCGACCATTCTAGAAAACGCATAACCGCGGATGATATCGCTGGTTTCAAGTCGCGAAACTATACGTTTGAAGCAAAGCCCTAGCTACCTGTGATCAACGACTATGGCGCCGCCAACTATCAAAGCCTTCACAGGGCTCCTGTCGCTTCTGCCTCTGGCATCAGCAGCAGCTGTACCAAGCCATCAGGATAACCTAGAATCGAGACAAGCAGCATGCGCACCAGTGCCAGCAGCCGGTAAATACCCGACGTACTCCCAACTTCCGCTTCAGACAACCATGCCCGACCCGTTCCTACCACTCGCGTACACGACAACCGACAATGCGGCGGGTTCGGCGAGTTTCGCACAGGACGTCATGACCGGCAAGGGCAAGAACCGGATCCAGACGCCCGAGGAGTGGTATCGGTGCCGGCAGCCCGAGATCATCCAGATGTTACAGGAATACCAGTGCGTTGCTACCATTCCGAGCACTCTGCCCGCCTACTCAGATACGATACTGACCTCCACCTCTCCTCTCCCGTTATAGATACGGCTACTACCCAGACCACAGCCAGGAAACGGTAAAGGCCACGCGCAGCGGCAACACGGTGAACATCGAGGTCACAGCGGGCGGGAAGACTGGCAAGTTCAGCGCGACGCTGGCGCTGCCGTCGGGCGCCTCGAGCTCCAAGCCTGCCCCCGTCGTCATCAACATCGGTGGCATGAGCAACCAGCCGTACCTGCAGGCCGGCATCGCCATCGTCGGATTCGACTACACGCGCGTGGCCTCCGACAGCAACGCGAAGACGGGTGCCTTTTTCGACATCTATAGTGGCAGGGATATCGGTAAGATCTTTTTCTCCGTATTGACCTTGGGAAGGGGTAGATGGGGAGCTGTTGTTTCATCCCTCGAAATTGCCCCGTCTGGATGACATAGAAAACTAGGGCAAACAAACTAACCGTACCCCTATTATCAATAGGCTCCCTCGCAGGCTGGGCCTGGGGTTTCCATCGCACGCTCGACGCCCTAAACCTGACCGTGCCCGAAATCGACCCCAACCGCGTAGGCGTGACCGGCTGCTCGCGCCTAGGAAAAGGTGCTCTCGCGGCGGGGCTTCTCGACAAGCGGATCACGCTCACGATGCCCATGAGCGCGGGCGTGCAAGGGACAGGGCCGTACCGGTACCACGGGCTGAGCGGGCAGGACGAGACGCTGGAGAACTCGAAGCAGGGCGCGCCGTGGTGGAGCGACAGCACGCTCGGCACCTTCGTCAACCACGCCGAGAACCTGCCCTACGACGCGCACACCATCGCTGCCGCCATCGCGCCCCGCGCCCTCGTCATCGACCAAGGCACCGGCGACCAGTTCACCAACAGCAAGGGCACGGCTGTCATCGTGTATCCGGCCGCGAAGCTCGTGTATGACTTCCTCGGCGCCGGGGACAAGATTGCCATGTCGGTGCGGAGTGGTGGACACTGCGATATGAGCGGATTGTGAGTTTACCCCTGAGTTTACGATATCCCTGTGGGATACATACGACTGTGGGTCAACTAGAGACTGACAACAATTGTCCATAACAGCAATAGCATTCTCCCTTTCGTGACCCATATCCTTCAAAACGCGACTCTGACAAAGAATTATGATGATCTGGGCAGCTACGGCTCTCCGATGGCGACCGCATATCCCTGGGCGACCGCCGTGCCGAAACCAGCTTAGCTGCACATACGCGCAAGGGAGAAAGGGACATACTGAGAACTTTGGAGGCAGCCAGAACAAATCATGAAATAAAATCATTCTAGGCTGCGTATTCCATCATACATACTGCTTAAACGCCGATATAATGCTTGAGCCCATAGAATTCCGTGTCTAAATCAACCCATGTAGAATCACAACGACACCCGCACGGTAAATCTAAATCTCCGTGATAGTCCGGCTCCCAATAATGAAATAAAAACGAAATCCCTTCTAGGCAAAGGCGCCCACAAGAGCCATGAGTGCGGCACCAGCAAATACCGCCAGACCCGCATTCCTCCTCTTCTTCCCTTTTAGCGTCTTGTAGCTCTTCTCTGTGAGGAAGTCTTCAGCCAGAAGCTGGACTAAGCCAGCAAATAGTAGCAAGCCGCTCGAAACGGCATTCATAAATCCAACCATCAATAAGCCAGTTTGACTCTTCGGGTCATAGAGAGTGTGCACGCCCAGCCCAATCGCCTGGCCCAAGGGAGTCGTAGTTCCGTAAGCCAGAACCATAAGCCACGGACGAATAGACGAGCGAGGGAATTGTACTGCTGCTATCCGCGAGCCGAGGGCCAGACCCTCAAAGGTTTGGTGGAAGGCAATCGCAATCAAGAAAACAACGAATGGCGGGCCCGTCGCGACAGATACGGCCATGCCAATAAATACGCTATGGAACAAGATGCCGGCTTCGAGCAGCATGCATTGCAACATCCGTCTTCTTTGCTCTTCAGGTGTTAATGGCTCCTGTGGTAGGCCAGTCTCGGAGGCCCGTCTTTGGCGGGTATGATGAGTGAGAGGTCGTGTATGGTCGTTCGTAGTGGGGTCGAGCTCATTTAGGTTTAATTCTAGATCATCGTCTGCGTCATCATCGTCTTCATCGTCATCATGATGCACATCCTTATTCGGGATGAATAGCTTCTTTCCGTTCTGCTGCGGCGTCACGATGGTAGGAGTTGTTTCGGGGAGCGGGGATACGTCCGTCATCAGGCCGCGACTTGCGCCTACATCGTCTAGGGCGATATCTGCTGGTCGGTGGCTCGTCATTCGTTTTGCAGCGAATCCGCCGTTAGCCTGGGATTTTAGATGCTCCCCGTCTTCCGATTCGCCATCTTCTGAATCCCAGCCGTGATTATGTGCATGTGAGTGACCGGCGCCTCTTGTTGTCAGATAGGATTCGAGCGCGACGACGGTAAGGGCGGATACCATGGCAACAAGGCCGGCGGTCGGTTGGTATCTCTCGGTGAAGAAGTCGGGGAGGCATGGGTCCGTAAGTGACACAAAGGCGGTTGGGAGTAGGTGGACGAAGGCCGTGGCGATCAAAACACCAGTGCCGAAATGTTGACTCAGGAAGATGATGGTATTCGCGCGACGACTACCTTTCGATGATGCCTGGCGTGAAAAGAGAGGGAAACCACAGGCTAGTGAAGGGATAGTCGGGTTAGTCAAATTGGGTTTCTAGGCTCTCTGTGCTTTGGCTTGGGGATGTAGAGGCTAGAGGCATACCGAGTGTGCTCAGAGCGAGGATCAGGATGAGGGCGAAGACATGTAGTGGTGTATCGTATGTGCCTCTGTCGCCGGATCCGCACGCGGGTTTCTCGGAGGCGCCATTGTTGTCTTGCCTTCTCGCTAACTCGGCACGGAGGATATCACTCGGGATCGATGACCAGGAACCATCTAGTTAGAACGTATAAGTTTGTGTTTCAGGCGATCGTTTACTGTTAGAGTAGACCAGAAGTATAGTAATGCTCACCGTTTAGAAGATTAGATGAACTCATGGCAGTGAACCGAACAGATTGAATAAATTATACACAGGTCAAGAAGAAGAAGGGAAACAACATCATTACAGTCTAACGGCCTTAGGATCAGACAAAGGCGTAGACGTTGAATGTCTACATTCGGTAGATGGTAGTATTTGTTTGTGTATTTGTAGGTCTTCAAGTTGGAGCTGGAGGATGCATGTCATAAAGTGTTAAGACCCCCAGTTAGACTAGGCGCTTAATTTGGAATGCGCCACGCCAAACCTATTGTCGTTAGACTGGTAATAGCCTAAGATGGTGCTGTACAGTAATACAGTTCCACATACAGTATATAAACTGTAGAAGAGCCTCAGGGCCTGACTGTTCCTATTGACCGCATATGTTTAAATTATTTGCAAATAAATTCGTTTCCGTTAATCAATGGGATATTATATGGCTACATAATTGCAATACAATAAGCTGTATATGTATTATATTGTAGATTTTGTTATTGGAATTGGTTATAACTGTGTACTACATACTAGTACTTGCATGCGCCGCCAAGACAGAGGGTAAGAAGTTAGAACACCACTTCAAATCGCCTTGCTGTTTTCTTATATCTTCCCATAACTTTCGATTCGCTATGTTCCATAATCTAGTTTACGCTCACCCTATGAATGTATATAATGTTATATTAGGTAAATATATATGTGGGTGAAGCAATTCTTCATGCCGCCAATATTACTGATATTTAGGCGTTTAGCCAGGTTACTTGTTCATGATGCTGCGCCAGCACCTGGCGGATTGATTCGCGTTAATAAAGTCTAATTTGCACCATTGATATGTACGTAGTTGCCTCGCTTGGGGGCAATTATAAGGGAGTCCCCCTTTGATGATTAATCTTGGCGCTCAAGTACCTAGGTAGTTTTCAACTTCAACATGGTTCAATACCGGACGGTGAGGACCAACTTGTGAAGCCAAGTCAAGTGATATCACAAAACGTTCGCTTGAGCCAGACACATACTATTGGGAAATTTGACGGAATTGGTTGTTGTCCCCATTTATCGATCGATTTATTCTAGGCAAAATATAGCTCATTACACCTGCCACTTTGCCCGGTGCCCCTATTTAGATCACCCTTCCACCTTAGCACTCCGACTCCTCAGCCCGCCTTCACTCTATCCTTGATATGGTAGTTTAGACGTTTTAAAACAAGATTGAAAGAAATTAATAATAATTTAGATCGTAAATGCCGAGTCTCCATATTATTGAGATAGTACGGGCATCCGGTCTATAAAAAGTAGATTGAATCAATACGCTAGACAGTTAGACTTGCGTTGAACCTTTTTATCTATATTTACCTAGACCCTCGGAGCACATTCTCTTCATTTACAATATGCAGGTTTCTCATTTAGGCTTCCCCGAAATATACGATAACTTTTCCCCCCAAATCCATGTCTCTGGAAGTGCTAGATGAAGGTTTTCATGTCTCCAGAGTATGGCATACGTTGATTAGCACGATCCGCTTTAGCAAAGCTTCAATTTCAGACAATCATATAAGAGTGTCGTCGCTACTGTGCCATATAATAGAGAGCATTCTTTGTTGTTTCTTCCTTTAAAAACGCCGGCGAGCGAAGTCGGTTTCAGTATCATAATTCATTAAGTCCATGTTGAAGCTAGCAAATTCCTACCGTAGACGAGACGAACCTAAAATACCAAAACACGAATCCCTACCGTACCCTATACCACGAAGGAAAGATAATAGTATCATCCCATCTCTATCAAAAATCGAACTATATTAAGAAACTGCAATTTCAACGCTCGCTGACCCGGCCCCGGGACAGCAGAAAAACCAACTACACATTTTCGGACATACTATACTCACACGCGATACCTTGTTCCTCCTTCATTGTCTCGGAAACTCTATCTAAAACCAATTTGAACTTTGCAAAAGATACTTTACGACTCTGGCAAGAATGGTTCTGATGAGTTTATAGCCATAGGCGGTTTGGTATAGTATTTTTCTGACTGCTGATCCAGGTCCCATAGAAATGACTGATCCGGCACGTCCTCTGTAGAGTTTTCGAACGGATACGGCGGTCAAGGTGCACTTCCACTTTCTTTATCCATCTCCCTATCCATGTTCAGATTCCAGCTAGTTAGTTTGGCCTCGAAGTGTTTTAAGATGATGTCAACAATCTCCATTGTGCGGACATAGTCGGCGCTTTTTAGCTCCTGTTCGCCAAAAGCCATAGCAATGATATCAGTAGTGTTGTCATACCAATAACTTCGTAGGGATGACAGCAGCTCTATCTGGCCGTCTTCAATGTGAGGAGACCGCGGGGGACAAGCCCCTGGAAAAATGATATTCCATAGTTCCATCCAATGTTGTTCTTTGCTCAACCCGCGACTCCCACAGTCCTTTAATTCTTTCCGCTGATTTTCAGTAATGATACCATCAATGTTTGGCATTTCCTTCAAGGGGCAACGCCCTTCACGGATATGGTGATCTCGTTCACTGGACCACTTGAAGTCCACGTAGCAGCGAGAACAATATAGTTCCGGTTTGCAGTGGAGTCTATATATATGCTGCTTCACGTCCTTAATACGACGCAAGGTGTACTTCCCGCACTCTTGATGCCTTTGCGGGTCCCTCTTATAGAATGGGCATGCGAGTGATTTTTTGCCGCTGTTGTCTGTTGGCAACTCTCCGCAATTATTTGGACGAGTGTTTTCTCCGTCATCTCTATCTTGCTCGTGGAATGACCTTTTTCGACAACGGTTAGAGGAGGATATTGCTGGTTCTAAGGGTAAGATTGTTGAAATCTTGTTACCTCCTGCAGTGTGGACAGTGTAATCATCGATTACAGGCTGTGCCGTGTCCATGTGGTTTGGAGGATCCTGATATTGAAGCTGGCGATAGAATGGGGAGCCGGAAATGGCATCGTTCCCATTGCTTGTATTTCCATTTATGCCAAATATGTTATCCTGTATGAAATCTGCATAGCAACTGCCTTGGGTGCCATATTGGTCTGTCATGCCTGGGCTCGAATATGGCGATGAACAATTTGTAGCAAGCCAATCGTCGACGGAAGGCTTTGAATGCATTTCCACGCCTGGGTAAAAACTGAAACCTGAACCTGGGGTTGGTGATACGGAATGGCCAAAGTTTAGATCCGGATGTGAATCTAGGGGTGGAAGAATATCCAAAGTGCTTAGGTCAGGATCCATTGTTGTGATGGTTCTCGCTGCTTCCTCTCCTGGTCCCCGTGTCTTTAAATTTTCATGGTCTGTCGTATTCCATAAGTCACCGGGATTTATATGCATATATGGTGCTGAGATCGTGTGAGCGGGCGTATGGAGGAGATATGAAAACAGGGCATATACCTGAAGTTATTTTTGGCTGTAAGTAGCTACCTTGGATTTTCGAGGTCGGTAAATTTGTATCATCCAGCGTGAAGGAGTCTTCAGGTATCTTTGTCGCTGAATCGAACTCCTTCGGAAGTTGTTCTGCCTCGCTGATACGAGGTGCAGAGCTGGTAGAAACAGATCGAGCTGTCGTGACGGATTCACTATCTAGCTGATGTGTGATCCTACATATTCCTTGACACCTCAGGTCTTTGCAACGAGTCTTCGCTGCCGGTGTAGGGACTGCTTCTGCTGCTTCACCCCCGGTTTGACCATTTTCATAAAACCGCCATGTTTTGCTCTGACTTTTCTTCCGCCTCTTTAATGGAGCGGCGGGGCTCATTGGTGCCATACGCATTGTGGTCTGTCCATACAGCTACCAAAATTCATGAAATTTAGAGAATAATTTCGAGTTGTTGAAGGTACTATTCTACGTCCTCTACAAACTGGTCTTAGTCGTGTGTATGACGAGATCACACCGAAACCCCCCACCCCCATCTCTGTCCGGCCGTAATAAGTGGCTGAGTCGGCCTAGATTCCTTACAATTTAGGCCGCTTCTTTGCTCGTCTTTGATTGGTCGTCATCATTCTACACAACTGCGTAGAAAATTTAAGTTCCACACGACAATCGTGCCTCTACAGCAAACAAATACATTATATCCGGCTAGCATGGGGTGCATATCCAACAATGAATGCGCCACGGGCCTAATTCCGGGATTCGGGGTGGGGTCTGAGAATAGAGAACGCCGAGATGATGATGATGATGCATGCACGCCAAGCCTTGTCACTCGTCCACCAAAAACTAAGTATTTGCGCGGTTACGGGCCAGGCTGCTTTTTCAAAGAGCGCAAGTATGCCTTATAATATGGGCGCTTCAGCATGTGATGCTCCGAATTAGAGTGGTATTAACACGTCAACCAGAATTCATTTGATTTTACCCCGGTCTTCTCCCTATCGCTGAGATGGTAGGGAACGCCTAGACAAAGGTATCTGATCATATCAATATGTAGCCCCGGCATCCGCCGGCTACAACCCTGACACGTATAATGATGCAAGCCACTGTATCGTGCGCGGATCTTTCCCATCTACCTAGTCCCTGTGTTCATGATACCGCTCGCTACCTTGCGAGCCAAAAGCGCGATTGTAGAAACCGAGCGTCTTCGTAATCTCGGATCGTCTATCATCAAGTGTGCTAGGATGCGAATCTCTTCCATTGATTTGAGCATGGACGAATTGGTTGATAAATGGCTGGGAAGGGTCCTGTCGCCAGGCATCTACGTGGTGGCTTTGCGAGCTGAACAAGGTATGCACATTAGCATAGCCCTTCGCGTGACTTGAACATATTGTGAATCACCGTCACTACTCACCGGGCATAATTAGCATGCCGCCCCACAAGATATAAGTTACTTTGGCTGAGTTTGACTGTCATTACTGCGAATATATGATAGGGAGGATGCGAAATAGCGATCATGACAATCAGCAGCAAGGCATAGATGAAAGTGTCTATCACTACCCTGTATTTGTGTCGTCTATTTTATAGCTTGAAGTTCGTACGCACGAACGTATACACCTACGTGAGTTTTATAGAAACTCGATTCTTCTAAAGGCCGGATGTCCATCATCTGAACACGCAGCTGTGTATCTGGCTGCGTGTACTAATTGAAAATATAAGTGTTTACTGAATATCCGTCAAGCCTCTTTGAGTGATGCGTGAAGGTTGGCAAACTACAGGATTAGATTATGGGGTCTGCGAATATACCCATCTCTGTCAGACTAGGGTGAAACTTGTCCACGGCTCAATTGCCCCTAATATCATGAAAGCCCATTCAGCTCAGCTCCCACAGCCAGCCCAAGCAAAGTCGCTGCGACCGCCCCATATTAAGGACATGAAATCGATGCTCCCCAACCTTGAAACCCAATTTGGTCTTAAACAGAGCGTCCTATATCTAGTTGGCAATAAATCTTACAATATACGTACTTGTACCGACCATTGTACACATCTGTGTAAAAACTTTTTTACACAACCGTGCAGTTTCTACACAGCTGTGTAGCGTCCTCACAGTTGTGTAGAAACTACACAGCCGTGTAGCGTCCACACAGTTGTGTAGAGACCCACCCCCATAACAATGGCTTGTAACCAATGAGGCCGCCCGAGAATTTTGATGAGTTCGACTTCACGGATGCCTGTCGAGCAAGGCGAACCGTCTACCAGAGATCAGATATACTTTTGGCGTGAACGTCATGTCGTTAAGACTGGGCGCCTACCCAAGGCGACCCTGCGCAGGACTGGGTTGCCGCTCTTCAACAAGCACAAATGCGCCTTACGATCGCAGGATGTGCGGTAGTTAGAAATCAAACTATCCTACTAGATCTACTATCAAAATATACGGGGCTTGAATATTTCACTCTAGAGTACCACCTGATTAGTTACCGTTAATCACGGGCGTGCTTCATCACAAGCTAACAGCTATTTGATAATTCTGATGCGAAATGGCTGAAAGAGGTAAAGCACTCGGCGGGTTCTCAGACCGAGATGTGGTGCGTGGTGAGGGAAGCATAATCGGATTAGAGGTATGATATTAACATCATAGTCGTACGACATTGATGATTGTCCTGATCCCAACTAGTGATACTGACCAGTATAGTGTGGAAACAGCACGATCAGACAGCCAGGATTACTAGTTCCACCGACAGGTCCGCGGCCGCATCGTATACGGGCATCTGCTCTAGACCAAGATGTCGGAAGCCGTTATGCTTCCGGAGAACTGCTAGATCAGAGAATGATCCGTGATCTCCAGAAAGTTGAGATTGGCCAAAGGTGCCTAACCATCCCCTCTCTGTATGAGTCGACCGTGGCTAAACTAAAGGCTAGCTACTCCACGGCCAGACTTGACTCGGTAGTCAATTACGGAAACCACATAGAGCGCTACGAGGCTACCGGCGGTGTGAGGGATGGATCCCGCGGTGCCAGGCGCGATATAGCTAGCATTAGTCCTAGTTACACTCCTCAGAATAAGCTTCTCCCGGCTGGCGAGACTTCAAGGTATTCGAAAAGGGACGAAAATGCTGCTCGAGGTCACGAAGACGGTGGCGATAGACGAGCCAAACGGCGACGGACGTCGCAACTGGGCACCTCAAACGCCGGACCGCCGTTTGCGTGTCCATATTATTGCTTTAACAAGAAAGAGCACCAGCACTGCCTGGGAATCAAGCTCAGTCGGCTCAGTGATGTTCGCCAACACATCAAAAGATGTCATACACAGCTCAGCTATTGTGCTCGATGCGGGAAAGAGTTTCAAGATGATCCCACCTATGCCCAACGGGATGCCCACGTGCAACAGCATAGTTGTGAAGCTACCAGCCCCGTTGTTCGACGTTCGTGGGCCACATCTGAGCAATTGGGGAGAATGGAAAAGGTCAAGGGTGGCAGTGGCGTAGATCGGTGGTATGGCCTTTGGGACATTCTGTTTCCTCACCACACGCGTCCTCGGTCACCATACGTTGATGCTAGGTGTGAGCGAAGCGATACGGAGGTCCGGGCCGCGGTTGAACGCTATCGCGAGAATGGTAGGCTGGAAAACTTCAGTCGTAGGCACGGGCTCGATGCTGGTAGATCGGAATTACTGAAATTGCTTCTCGAAGACTTCTGCGAGTGCAATCGCATTGATGCCAGCACTTTGAGTCCCCACGTCGTTCGTGGTGCGGCGGACGACGCCACCCCAAAGCCGCAATCACCAACATTGGACGAAAGCAGTAGTATTATATCGCCGGAGCCCAATCCATGTTATTGGCCATCTCACCTAACATGCATTGAGTCGACATGGAATGATGATGTGGGCCTGGGGGTTGATGGCTTTGGGTGTTCCGGTACAGGATGGGACGACACCACTATAAATCAGGATTTCAATATTGATGATGGACTTCGGTATCCTAACTGTAGTTAAGCCCATGTAGTGTTAGCCTATAGTAGCCTCTGAAAAAAGGGAAATTGTTATAATAGGAGGTCGCAAAACGCTGTAATAACGATAGAATAGAACAATTGGAAAACCATAAGCGCTGTTAGGAGTGGTTTTGCACCACTAAATGTAGGTACGCTGAGTAGTGAGTACTTTATGGTGGACGCTGCTTGTTGTTAGGTACTTACGTCTTACCTGTGGGACCAATATTGCGCTGTAACAGATGGAAAAAGGAGGGGCGGGTTTAGTTCCCCCTAAGGAGCCAGTTCGCGTCGCTACACGTATGAGTACAGCGCCACCGTACCGTGCCAGTTGCCTGATACCTGCTGATGTGTATTTTGGCTTTTGAAGGGCGCTGGAGGTCCCATGCCTGGGCCGCCTCGAGTAAGGGCACAGCACAAAGGCACAGCACAGACTGGCCTGGCGCATTTGCGCCCGAATCACAGAACCCAAGCACCCACCCAGACTGACACTATCCGAAACATTGTGTCCCGTCTTTTCCATTAGGAATTGATCTTTCGTTGGTGCACATGTGTATATGCGTGCTGCTCTCTATTTAAGAAATAGATGGCGACTGTTCACTCATACGCTTCGTTCGGTTGCTCTACAATGGAAGCCTTCACAGTCTCTGGTTCTGTCCAAGATAGGCGGCATCGTCAACGGGACTACGAAAGGCAAAATGCGTATACCTCGCCAGAACATTCAGTGTGACTCTCTTACGCCCGAACCCACGAGCACCAGTCAGCCTTCGACCCCAGAGTCAATCCCAATCAGGGAATCCTCATTTTCTCACCCTGCATTTCATTCTGACGACTTTGTTAGTGAGGACGATGATGAAGCGTACCTATTCAATGCTCTCTCGTCGCAAACACCTGGCGTCCAGGCTACAGGTATTCCTGCTGGCCAGGAGGAGGGGCTTGTCGAGATTGTGTCGAATACGGTTGGCTTCGCCGTCTCGCCTCCTAGCCATAGCTCCAAGCGGAGGAGGGACGGGCGTTTACCGCCGAGGGGTGGGAAATGGCTCAGGACGTTCGAGGAGGGGTTGGGGATAGACGGCGAGGGCACCGTTGCTGGTGGCTCGCCGATGCTTCAGACAAAACATCTTCCATGTCCGTTCCACGTCCGCTACGGGGATTGCTGCTGTACGCAGGTTAATATGCGGGGGATCGATAATCTCAAACGACATCTCTGGACCGCTCATCTCCAACCTTCATATTGCCCGATCTGCTATGACACATTCGGGTTAGCTCAGGACTGGGAAAATCACGTCCGGCGTGCATCTTGTGTGTCCTCGGGTAGGACACGTCCTGAAGGCATTTCGGGTTTACAAGTGCAGCAGCTCGCTCGACGAACCGACCCTTGGGTCTCGCGAGAGACTCAGTGGCTATTGATATGGGAGACTGTCTTCCCTGGTGCCAAGCCACCATCACTAGGATCCATCTCGAGCGAAGTCTAGGCGATGGTCTAGACCACGGGAGCTGAGTCATATCAGGCTTTCTGACCATCCGACAACAGCAAAGCTGACGGTTATGGTATGGCGAGTCAAATGTAGGCATGTTGGAACATTGGCTCTTGCACCCAACTGAACGCTAGAAGAGCTTGGGCAATACTATGCAGGGCTACATTCTGGCCTACATAAACTCATAAACCTTTTGCAATACCAATTTTTATCTTTAAGATCACTTCAAGAATTGTATCAAAACATAGTCTTAATATAGTGAGAACCGCTCGGCTAGGCTGTATTATGTAGAGAGCTTAAATCCTATCTCATGAGTGTCTGTGATAGTAGATTATTTACTAGCGAGGAATGTGCGTTTCCCCCGCTTTTGACTGACAGTAAATGGTTTTTCTTTCTCTTTTTTTGAAGAAAAAAAAAGAAAGAAAAGGGAAAGGAAAGGAGACCAGGGGTGCAGGGAAATCAGCGAGTATAGTGTTTACTATCAGCTTAGACTACCAAATATTACAGGAAATTGATACCCAAGCAGTTATACATACAAGAAAATTTGCAGCAGCTCTTTATTAGACCATCAAAAGCATTGCGTGTTCATTAAACAATATCAATTATATAACACTCATACATTTGGGATATGGCACGAGAGCCTGCCCTACCTATATGTGAATATAACCAGATGGCAAGATCATGTTTAACGGATGCAAGGTTCGCTGTTAATAGGCGAGATATAACATTAGATTTTTGCTTATTGGAAGCAGTCCTGTTTGGATGTAGTCTATACCGAATGTGCCTCGACATTTGATACATATCTTTGAATCATTGGATTTTTACTATTAGTCAATTGCCTACTTCTAGAGATCTAATGCTCTCCGCCAAGCTTAATCTAACATGAAAAAATTGTCTTTCAGCAGTAATCTAAGCTCAATACTAGCCTTCTTCTTTCCTCTTCAAACGGCTAAATGACCCCATGAACGACGCTAACATTCTCCGTTAGAACTGGTTGCTTTCGTTCCTGAAGATCTTCAACTTCTTCATTGAGGCCTCCGTGATTGAATAAACCGGTATGGGTCCTTTTAGAACACGCATTAGCTTTGATCTAAGCTCGAGGCGGCGTTATAGAGAAACATACTTGGGAAGCAGGATATCCGGTAAGAAGAAGCATATGAGGATCGCCGGGGCAGACACGCCCACCGCAGTGTAAACGAAGTTTTTCATCACGTCGGTATACTGCCCAAACTAGCTGTCAGTTTTACTCAAGTCTGCTATTATTAATTCGCTTAAAACCGAGTCAGAACAACTTACCGCGAAATTAACTGCAACTCGCTCCGGGGTTCCCCAACTGGGTAGTACACCAGTAATCGAGTTGAATAGCTCATCTACTAACCCTTGACTCGCATTTATACCAAGGTATTTCCACAGCAAAGGCCGTAGCGTATTCGTATAAATTCCTCCTGCGATGGCCGAGCCTATGCTTTGACCGAGAACTGCAAAGGAGAGAGTCAAGGACAGAACCTGCGCAATCTGATTATGTGGCACGACAATCTGGGGAGGCACCAGCAGAGATGTGTGGATAATGCCGCTTCCTATGCCCTGTATGAGTTGCTGAATAAATAACTCCGCTGTGCTGGCCTGCTGTCCCCGTAGTCGAATCATAAGCCCATAACCAATCAATCGTACTATCGCGCCGCCCATGACCAGCCATTTATATCGGCCAGTAATGAACATAATCCCACCGGCGAGAATGCCTGCTAGGCATTGTGTCACGCCGTTAGTAAAGCTTCAACATGCATATTAGCCGATGTCTTAAGAATATTCAATGAAACTTGATAGAGGGGAAAGTGATACGTACTTAAAGAAAGTCGCATCTCGAGCGGACATGTTGAAACTAACCGTCGCCCAGGCATATAGATACGTGTGAGTGCAGCTATATCCGAGCGAATCGGTAGCGAGTAGAAGCATCGAGAGTACAATAGTTCGATTCTTGAAGTAAGAGACCGGTACCATGGGGTTTTCCGTCACGTACTTCTCGTATATCGGTAGCGCTAGGAGGACAAAGAATCCGATGATTATGAGAGAAATAATCCATGGAGTGTTCCAACCATCAGCTTGGGACCCGGCGATGGTGATAGGGAGAAGAAACATGGCGAACCCGGTCACAAAAATGGCCACGCCGCCAAGGTCGATGTCTGAACAAAAGCTTCGAATCGTGATACTTTTGGATGGAATGAGGTTGGCTTTCTTAGCTTTATGCTGGTAATATATGAGGGTGCCGATAATGATACTAGCTCCGAACGGCATCAGGATCGCAAACATTCCTACTCCCCAGCGCCAGCCAATCCCAGCGACAACGCTGTCGACAATGAAACCGGACACCCATGGTGTGATGAGGTAAGGGAAGTAGGAGGCTCCAATTGCTAACCTGTTATCGTGTTAACTCTCACAATCTATCTTCCCACGAAGGGTGCAGAGGTATTCTTGTTTTTGTCTGCCTACATACCCTCTCCACCGAAGGTTGGTGATATCAGAAATAATGACAGTGGTCATCACATTAGTGCCGGACATCCCAATCTTGTAAAGCACCATGCCAGCGGCGTAAGGAGCTATACCTGAAGCCGAAGCCATCAAGATATATGAGATGGTGTAGAACGAGACTGTTATAGCCAGTGTGTAGCCTCGGCCGATGATATTGGAGAGTTTAGCAATAGGGAGTTTCACCACACCAAAGGCGATCGTGCTCGCCGTAGACAGCGATCCCAGTGCAGATAGAGCGCCAAATTCCGAGGTAGAGTAGTTGCTGTAAATAGAGACAGTCGAGTTGTCAAGTTCGCTAGTGAGCATTAGCGCCATGTCCTCCTTAGGTGTAATGAATTGGATCAATATTATCTTACAAAATAATCATAATTATCACCAATCTAATACAGAGAATTGCAAGTTAGCTCAGACGCCACCAAGTTCTTTTCAGGCGAGTTCTTACCCCAATATGACCAATCTGCGACCTGTTTTGCCCCAAACAGCCTGCGAAGCATCCATAAGCGATACACCCGTTTCGGTAGGCTTTTCAGCCATGATCACTTGCGCCATTGTTTAGCGCTGTTCGTGACTTTGAGTATTGGCTAGCACGGTCTATTGAGCCTATATTCCGTGTTTCCGCCATCTCGTCCAGCATCGGCCAGGTAGAACGAGATGTTCAACCACTTTAATAAGAGTCTGGCTTTCTAAGGCTCTACAAATGTGCAGGAAATCGGCAGTGCTTCTCGTTAGCTACCTAGGTATAGTTGCGAATTCTCAATTCCGCTAGTATATGCAAGGCACGTCGGTCATAGCCGGCCCAGGGGTCTAGAGCCCTGGACGTAAGCGGGGACAACACCAAGCAATTTTTCGAAGAGTATTTCTATGGCAACGTCGGATTCTTAGTTGTCGTTCTTTTCATTTCTCTGCTTCTACTTTCTTTTTCTGTTGACAGTTAATTCTATTTTGCTTTTCTTCATCACTGTTGAATTACATTGCTTTCTTTTCCCATCGCCCAATTTAATATTCTTACCCTCATTTCCAGCGGACAGCGGAGAGCGAAGCTGCGTTTTGGGGTAAGAATAAATAATTGCATTTCTGACAGCAACACCCCGCTATAACACTTACCCATGTAACTGATTCGACGTGGCGCCCTACAACGCTGTACATCTTCCTTGTCTTTCCCGACTTCTCCTCTCCCTTTCTTCGGAGTGCCTTGGAACTTAAGCGCGCTATACCGTTACGCCTCATGAATAAGGTCGCGGCCCAAGTCGACTGCACCCCTTCGCGTCCGCCTAGGCGGGTAGGCATCACCGCGTGGGCCGCGGGCACAGCAGTCGGCCTCATTGCACTCCGTCTCTTACTATCAGTCTTGAGAGCCGATCTGTCTGCCACCACCACTACACGCAAATCTTACATTTCCGCGGAGTCGACGTCTCCCTATGGGCAATTTCCGCTCTCTAATGATCCTTTTCAGTTCATTCCTTGCACAGATGCAGTTTCTCTCCCTCCACTACACGATAGCCACCCGAAGGAAACATGGGCTGCGCTTTTCGACCCCAACCCTGAGAACTGGAGCTGGGGACGTTCCAAATCGGACGAAGTTGGCGACGACCCATATTCAGGGCGTGGGATATATCTGTGTGGCTACCTGGATTTGCCACTTGACTACACCGACAAGTCCGATATTCGGATCGTCCGCCTCGCCGTAGCCAAGTTCCAAGTTTCGGGTCTTGCTCGAATCGACTCTTCAGGCGGCCACTATTCGACTCTAGCAGGCGCTAAAAGTCAGCGTACCATTGTCATCGAGCCTGGTGGCCCTGGAGCCAGCGGGATATCACAGGTGTGGAGTGAAGCCGAAACGGTGACCAATCGGTTTAGTGATGGCCAGTTGGATGTCCTTGGATGGGATCCTCGTGGTGTGAATAGCTCTCTTCCTACTGCAGCATGCTTTCCTCATGATGTTGACCGCGACCACTGGTCACTACTAACGGGGCAATATCGGAGAACCTCGGAGCAGCTCGAAACTGCTGACGCCATGAACAATGCCACTTTCTACGCCTGCCAGCAACGACTTGGCGACTTTGGTCAGTTTGTTAGTACGGCCTCAGTTGCACGTGACCTTGAGGAGATACGGAAGGCATTGAATGAGGAGCAGTTGACAGCATATTTCGTCAGTTACGGGACTGGCATTGGCCAGACATATGCCAACATGTTCCCCGATAGTGTTGGCCGGATGATCCTAGATGGGCCTCAATACGTCAGGGATCAGCGGTTGGTCGGTGGCTGGGGTTGGACATCGCTAGATAACGTAACAGATGTTTGGCGTGATGGTTTCCTTGGCGAGTGCATCAAAGCTGGTCCTCAGTACTGCGCATTAGCAAAGCACTCGAAGCGGGGGAATGGATCAGTGACGCTCGAAGAACTAGAGGCTCGCATGAGCATTCTCCTCAAGTCGGTTCTTGCTCGACCAGTCTCCAGCTATACCGAATCGACTGGCCCCTCCCTCATTACGTATTCTGAACTAGTTCTTGAAATCTATGTTTCCTTGTACGATCCAGCCACATGGCCAGCCACCGCGCAGATACTATATGAACTGGAGGCAGGTAACTCGACACTTGCCGCGTCGTCTTTCGAGCAAAGATGGGAGTACAGGCCATCGCCATCATGTCGTACTGAGAAGCATTCCTCAGATGAGCTCTTACACCTAACAATCTGCGCCGATGCCTACGATGCACCCACACCGGAGGGGGGCCTTGCCTGGTGGGGACGCCTATGGGCCAACATGACAGATCGAAGCTGGATCTCAGGTAATTCTCGATTTCTCGACGTGTTACCCTGCCGCCATTTCACAACTTACTGGCCCGACGTAGCTGAGGTTTATCGTGGCGACCTTAATCATTCATTGAGCAATCCTGTCCTTATAGTCGCATCTACATATGATCCCGCAACCCCTTTACGCAACGGGAGAAGGCTGCTTGAGGAGATGGATCAAAATGCGAGATTGGTTATTCATCACGGATACGGCCATACGTCAAGGTTTGATCCTTCAAACTGCACAGACTCTATCGGGAAAGCTTATATAATGAATGGTACGATTCCTCTAGAGCGGGAGACAAATTGCTTTGCAGATAAGAAGCCATATACGAAGTAACTGGCGTATTGAGGCCATGGGCAACAAGAGGTCTAGTATAACGAAGCAGTGTGAATGATTGAGTCACATTAGGGCTAGTAATAATGTAATAAGTATTCAGTATGTTTTCTTGTCTCGGCTACCTACAGATTTAACTACATATCCAGAATACCTTTCCTTTTATCTAGTCAGGCCTGTCCCTTGCGCTACATCAATGAATACGTACCTAGGTAGGTAGATAGAGTCGTCTCCAAGTCAAGCGTCCGAAACGCAGTATGTGTGATCCGCCACACGTTTCTTTTCAATAACCAGGCCTTGAAAGGGAATCCGTATTCGTATTTGTGACAGAGAAGCAACATTGTTAATTCATCAACAGATCTACGTGTGAAAGACACCCCGCAACAACAATAATATTCTCTGTGATCATAGGTCCTAGAAATTCTTTAGCTGCCTACACTGTGGGTAAAATTATATAGCTTATCTAGAACACGAACTCCTATGACTTGGCCTCTAGTTTAGGGTCCCATTTCACATCCGCAAAATCATTTCTAGGTCCCTTCATATCCAGTGCCTCTCGAGACCCCTTAGCGGTGTCCCATTATTTGACGGAAGCGCTAGAATTTTGTATCGGAGCCAGAGATCCTATGCAGTCCCGTCCAGACGTGCGACATTACATCAAGAGAGGAATTGCATGATGGCAAGGACATTCATATTCAACCATGTACATCCCTACCTAAGCAACCTATCGTTTTGTACGAGAGAGAATCAACTCTCCGCGCCAGAATAATCTGACAGTAAAAGAAATCTCGCTCGCCAATGTAGCCCATACCTCCGCTCTAGTCTAGGATAAATCAACGTTAGTCTCTTCGATGAAGTCCAATCGCGCAATTTCTAACCTCCATAATGATAACTCGGGCAAGAGCCCTTCTCCTGCTCATCCGCGGTAGCGGCCATTCCGGCGATGACATCGTCTTTCGAGACCCAGCTTCCATGCTCACGGCAAAAGTAACCCCGACCGCAGGGACATCTGAGTGCACGCCATTGATCGTATTCCTGTAGCCAAGCGGCGTGGTCTTCCTTCATAGCAAGATCGGGCTCTGGACGGGGTAGCACTTCGAGATCGGGGAAAATCTCCTTGGGATTGTCCATGACATAGCAGTTACCGTCGCCACAAAGCGGTTTTGGGTCGGGTTTTGGGGTGGGTTCTGGGGTGGGAGTAGGGGAATCGGGGGACATTTTGGGCGTGATGGCTCGAGAATGCTACCTTCTAAGAAGTGTGAGGTATCGTGCCTATAGAATATGCCAAGCACGAGACAAACGAACTGTTTATGTAAGGCGCGTATATAATTGCGTTGCCTTGCAGCTAGAAGACGCCTCGCAGCCAGAAGCCCCAGAAGTGTCCTGCCGGCGTGACCGAATATTATATAGATGGCTCCTCTGCAGTCCTCTGCACCATTCTCCCGCCTAACACTCAAATGCCCCTCATTTCACCTCGAGAAGTAGCATAAGACCCTTGTTTATTCGGTGGCATAGAGACTTGTGCAATAATGCTACGTGTTCATTGGTCTATGATGCCCACCGGTTAGTCACACTCGGTTGGGCCGTTGCGACCTAACGTACTGGTGTGTAAGGCATATCAACCTATCAAGTACCAAAATCCTTTGAGGGCTTGCAGATAGTGGCTTTTGCTGCAGGTCTCCTCGTAAGCACCTTGATGCCGGGGCGCCGACTAGTGTGCGAGGGGTGCTACGACAAGATTAGTTTACCTGAACATCAACTACTGTGTATTGCCCGATTCACGCTGGATACTGGAACTAGGAGCTACCCTGTAGATAATCCATCTGATTTGGAATCAAAATGCAAGGAAGCCTTAAAGGACCTTTTCGAAAACGAGAAAGCGGTATCGGATGTGGTCGCGGACAGTTGAAGGTTGAAACAAGGCGAAGCAATGTAGTTCGGAGTAGGTGGCCCGGCACAATTTTCATAATAACCGGCTGGGTGGCTGCTTGGTATACTCTGACAGACAAGCCATCATTACAAGTCTTTCTTGTCAACTCAGAAGCAGCCTGCCGCACAGTACTCGGCCGAACTTCTTATCTTTCATAAACACGTGAGGTCATGGCCAATTTTGAGCCTGCATGCTCCCTCCGAAGTAGCGATGCCGCACGTTGGCATGAAGCTGTTCAAGTGAGTAGAATAGGCTTAACTTATCCAAAAGGCCTTTAGAACGCTGACTATATCTCGTTGCATTAGTTGTACAACTCAAAATTGAAAAATGGTCCCTCCAACAAGAAGTATATCAATACCAGCACACAGGGCAGTAGTGAAAACAACCCGAAGAATCATGCTGATGAGCTGATGGCTACTGCTATCGGTTCTTATCAGAAACTCACCAAAAAGCGGAGCCCGTTTGCCATTGCGCTCATCCGGATCTATAGCAGCTTACGCCAATATTCTCGTGCTATCGACGTATTTATCCAATGTGACCCTACTATTGCGGCTCTAGTCTGGGGGTCTATACGCGTACTATTACAGGTACTGATAAGCAACGTTACGTCAAGGGGTACTTATTAACGCTTTCAGATGGGAGACGAGGAAGAGCAGGCTTCAAGGACAGCCGGCGAAGGCATAATGGAGATCGTCCGCCATGCAGGCCGCTGGGAGCAAGTGTCAGCTGCCTCCGATATTTTGAACTCATCCCGTATTCAAAAGCAACTAGTAGCTCTGTACGTGAGGGTCCTCGACTTTTTGGTGTCGTCTACTCAATGGCTGAGGCGGGGCACTCTAGGTAAAATGCCCCAACCCTGGTGGTCATTCGTAGTTCAAGAAGTTTGGTTGACTTTAATCTGGCTATAGAACGACTTGGGATTTCTATCTTTAGTTCGAAACGGGACAAATTCAAAGCGAAACTAGACGAGATGAGAAATGCAGCAGAGCTCGTGGACAGAGAGCTGCAGACCCAGGGTACTGTATCAACGACTCTTGTGATGTAGGAGGGACTGCTGACCTAACCATGTAATTAGCCACTTGTAAGGGTGTGTATTGTCATCACACCTATGTTCACTTGGGAATTATGCATATTAATCCGATCTATAGGTCTCGACTCACTTGGAGAGATCACATCAGACGTCCACGTCGTTATGCATAAGATTGATAAGATCCTAGAGCAGGTTCAGTATCTTTCAGGTGAGTCGTCAGTGATAGACAGGCCTTGGGTAGGCATGCATGTACTTGGTATATTACGGACGCGACTAACCCTGGCGCTGACGGGTGCAGATCACACCTTGCAGCTGCGGCTCGGCAATGAACTCCTTCCCCGCACATACGAAGACGCCAGCGCAACTAATGCTTTTCTCCCTGGTACGTTTCACTATCGGGACACATGTATCCGATCTTTTAGGAGGGCTGTATTTAATTAACCCATGTCACTGAATTGAATGTTTAGAACTCAAATCGCTTCCGGTGCTGATCACAAATACAATCCTCAATCAAATGCAAGGTACTAAACTGCGGCTCTACCTGCTCCACTCTGCTCTCATCATCCTTGCTTACTTGGTATGCAATAGGCACTTTGGACCTGGCTAGAATGAAGCAATGGCTTATTTTAAGTACCGACGAAAAAGCGCCGCCGGTACCCCACATGGACGGCACGTGTCGTTGGATTTTACAAGACCCTTCTTTTTCAAAATGGACTCTCTCTGCAGGAAGTTCAGTGCTTTGGGTTCAAGGCCATTTAGGTATGCCATAGCTCAAAGTCGACTAGGAACCCGTTAAACAGCTCCTAATGATGCGAACAAAGGTTGTGGGAAATCAGTCATGGCTGGGTATCTCCAAGAGCACTTGACGGCCAGGGGTTACAACACCCTGTTTTACCGATTCCAACGCTCTGCTTCAGCCACACAATCTACTCCTACAACCTTTGCAAGTTCTCTTATTTCCCAGTTAATCGAACGTTGGACAGGACCACTCCGAGCGACTGGCCCTTATGATCGGCTTCAAAATCTCGTAACGCAATTTCCTCTTGGTCCCCAGAGCTGCCCCTTCAAGCTGATATGGGCCGTTGTAGCTTGTCTATTGCGAACCTGCGGACTACAGTTTAACCTTGTTATCGATGCATTGGATGAATGCTCATTTGGCGGCTCTTCTGCGCCAGGAGCTTCGACTTTTCTCGATAATTTTTTCGAATTGATGCGAGAAACCCAAAGCAAGGTCTTAATTTTCTCCAGGCCCGAACCTACGTTTTCCCAAGCCGCACATTCTGGTCTTTCCATCTTTATGTCAAAGAGCCTTCTTTTGCCCGACGTCATGATGTTCGCCGAAAAGCAGTATGAGCAACTTGGCTTGCCAAACTCCGAAATGAATGTGGTTTTGGAGCTCATCCGTTCCTCTTCCCATGGATCCTTTCGCTGGGTCGAATTGTTTCTTCATCATCTTGGACAGTCACTGCATGTGACAGACCTCAAGACAAGGATGCGCACCTTGCCGCCCTCAGTCAGCGAAATTTATAGACAATCGCTATTAAGCGCTGCCAGGAGATTTGGCCGAGACGAGCTGGAATGCCAAAGGGGTCTCTTACTAGCCATCTTCCAGGCCCAACGGCCATTGAGGACGGTTGAGATTGCCGACGCATTCTCACTAAGACCCGACAGGGCAGAGATAATTATATCTAATCTGTGTAAGCCATTAGCCAGTACTTATGGCGGCTTCTTCCACTTCGCACATCCGTCCGTTCGTGAGTTCTTCGAGGACTACCATGAAGCGAACGATAGCTCGCTTGGAATCTCGTTTTCGGATTCCCACGGCTTGCTTGCAGAGAAGTGTCTATCGTGCCTTTTAAACGAGAGATACGCAGATCCAGGCCGCATCAGAAGCTATCTAGTGGCAAATCACGACGAGAAGGCACACGTAAGTCCTGATGCACAGCCTCTTGAAGGCAGCTTCTATGACTACGCCTACAGATTCTGGGATTACCACCTAGTTCGGGCTAAAACACCTAGCAGGAATCTACTCCAGCAGACGAATACCTTCCTCCACAGCCTACAGTTTGCATATTGGTCCGAATGTTCTCGGCATGATTGCGGACAGTTGGTTCGCGTGAATGTATCCTTTCGTTCTCTCGTTTCATGGCGCAAAGGGCTCCCGATTGAAGACCAAATGCTCATAGAGTTGGACGAGTATTTTGAGCGAGCATACTCTCTACTTAGTAGCGCATTTGACTCCCATAAGATGGATAATGTTCTTCCGTGGTTGGCCCGTATGACGATTGGAGACTTCCATTTCATGACGGCGATGCCTAAAAAGGCAACACTAGTCCGCGAACGAGTTCTATCGGGGCTTCAAGACCTTTTGGGATCACGCCACCACCTCACGCTTCGCGCCAAAGCAGATGTGGCATACGTCCGTTTCTATGATGGCAAAATGTGCGCATCACGCAGAATGTATAGCGAGGTAATTGACAGCCAGCGAGAAGTACTTGGGGAACACAGCTCGCAGTTTCTGGAGACTCTCTTTTATAAAGGTCAGAGCGAATACTACATGGCAGATTTCATGTCAGCCGCAATTACTTGGACGAAGGTTTCGGCTGAGTTCCTAGGGCTTCTAGGCCCAGAGTGCTGGCAATACCTCTCGGCTCAATTATGGTATGCTCGAGGTGTGGCTTACATGGGTCAGTTGGATCTCGGGCTTCGGATTTTGCAGTCTGTTGCTAAGAAGAGATGCGACCTCTTTGGCCCAGGTGACAGCTTCTTTAATGTGGTGCAGGGCAACCTTGGAGAAGTTCAACTTATTCTTGGCCAACATGAGGAATCGATTGACACCCTGCAAAACGCCCTCAAGTGGCTGAGAGAATCCTTCCCGCTTTCGAACATGATGCGATTAGATGCCGAGATTACACTTGCGATAGCCTATCAAGCAGCCGGAATGAGCCAGGCAGCGTTAGCCATAATCAATGAGATAGAGGATGGAGTGACAAACCTTGATTCGGAGTTTGAGAGGCACTGTCAAGTTGTGCATCTGAAAGGCCTTATCCTAGCAGACGGTGGGCGTCTCGATGACGCTATCAATCTTCTACAAGACACTGTGATCCAGGCCGAGGAAGATCAAAACAATAGAGCCTTATTATGGGTTCGCCTGGATCTAGCGACCATGCTGAGGAAGCGTGGCGCGGAATGCGACAGAGCTGAGGCCAGTATCACTTTTGACAAGATTGTCAAAGATACGGATGGTGATTATAAGCCAGGATTCCCCGATGAGCCCGACCCTCCAAGATTGTTGGCCGCTGCGGAGAAGGCCCTGAGATTGGTGAGGGCAAGGAAACATGCGGAAGCTCGTCGCGAACTCGACTCAGAACATCTTGACTGGCGCAGACCAAGCGATTTCTGGTTATGGGTCGGCGGCTCGTTTTATAAAGACCTTTTGCGAATTGCTGAACCAGCTCCCGCCCGCTAGAGCGAACGAGTTAACCTAAGCAGCTATAATGCGGGGAAGCATCCGCTTACTGAAGGTGATGACATTCTGCTGGGATCTCATAACCGAAACAGCTATGCTTCTGTCAGTCTCGCGCATTCAATTTGAACTCTCAATATTCTCTCCCTTCTGCCAGCCCCTAGTAAATTCGAAAAGCTAATTGAGTAATAGGAGCTTTGCATCCCAAATTCCGCTTGCTATTTCTCAGGCGATCTAAGTTAGTAAGAATGCTAGGGTGACTGATTACAGTTAAAGTCATCAATTTAACCTTAAGCTGCAACTAAGTTAGCCACCTTCATGGACTCTAATAGTTCATCGTTGTAATTTGGCTTGCATGGCTAATTATCTATACGAACAAAATATTAAACGCCTTGTCACATAGAATTATGGTGTACTTGCCATTATATACCTAACCGATTACCGCAAGGACAGTCGGTTATGTAGGTATAGCTAGGTAGCTACCTGTACACATGATTTTCCTGCTATTAAGCCCACCTGGGCTACTAAGGAAATGTCCTATAAGTTTTAACTAGTGGGCGCGGCGCCTGTTGGGCTTTCGGAGCCCACTAAGGGTCGGAATAGGGTAGGCTGTGTGAATAGCTATTTGCACGATGACCTACTGTATCGCGCACCTAAAGTACCTAGGTACCTTCTAGGAAAGTTATGCCTATGCTGTACAACTTAAAAACCCATTCGCTAGCATAAGTTCAACTATCCAAAGCACCCGTTAGTCAGGTTAAACGGCGCCTGTAGATGACCAAGGCAACCAGTTGTCCTATGCCGCATCTCATTAATTGATGCTGGGTGATATGGGGACCCTAACAAACCACCGACAAACATCCAGGCCCCATTTCACCATCGTACTATCTTCGAGCGATCGTGATGTTTCGTTAGCCAAGATATTTAGAGTCATGCTTAGCCTGCCTCAACATCGCATTGGGGACACCACGCCCTTGGGACCATTCGTCTTACTTGGGTACTTCGCTTATCACTTACGTATTCACATACGCCTCATCAAAGGAGGCACCCGATGCCATACAATCGTGTACCACCGTGGGAGTTAGAAACAAGGACGTGCATTCGGTCCCCACGGCTTGAGTGCCCTTGCACATTGAAAGGAGCACCAACGCATAGCCTTGTAGAAGAATGTCCAAATAAAATATCACATCCAAAACCATAATGAACATCAATAAAAAACATTACAAAACAATTACTACTTTTCAATCTGTATAATACATAAAATTTCTACTGTAAAGAGAATTATATAAGTTGTTATTTTGTTTTAAAGTATCACCGTCTGTATGATTATTTTGAGTTTGTGAACTTTTCTTCTGCATTCACTTTCTGCCCTTGCATGATCTGCAACGCTAAAATGAGGGAATACAAGCGCGTAGCCTAGCAACTCGCCAATGACACCACGGCTAGCAGTGTATTCACTGCCCTCGAATGTTTGTCTTGTCATTATCAATGTTTGTGATAGCTAATAAATGGGCTGGTGAGACACCTACTCTGCAGCCTAGTTTTCCGGACCCGAGGGATTGGACGCGTTTGGCTAAAAAGACATAGTGAATGGCATAGGGCTATTCGAAGGTCGAAGATGATCCATCATCCAGATAGATCTAGACGATGCATCGAGTGGCTCCGCGTCCTAGGTCGACTTGTGTATAATTTGATTCACTCATTCACCCTATTCTGCCTCTCGCCGCATTTACCTACGTGAATGCTCTATTAACCGTAAGTAGGCTTGTCTCGTCTGCCTAATCGCGTGAATGCTATTCACTGCTGGCTGTCTTGGCAGTGACACAATGGTCAACAGAGGGAGAGCAAAGCTATATATTCTCGCTCACCAAAGTGTACCCCATGATCAACAGGAACAAACCTCCTTCACCTATCACTCATATCATACATTTTCTACTGCACATGCGCCAGTGCTAACTACCTTCAGCCCTCAACTGGTTCATCCAACTCTCCCAGCACGACTTCATCACTATTATTCTTGTTTCATACACAGATTCAAGTTTGATACTTACCGTCATGCCTTCGGAAAACGGCGAAGTACCGGCAAAGGAAAATCAGGCGTCTACGTTTGTATCGAATTTTTATCAACACACTTGCGACTTTAACTCCTGCCCGGCGCGGTGGTCCGAGTACAAAACTGCCGACGACGAGAAAAAGGCTCTCGTTGAGCGTACGGGCAGTGTGCCCATCATTGAATGTAACCGTTACTCCAGCAGTCGGAAGAAATGGGTGACAGCTAGTATCACTGTCCAGGACGCGTCAATGCGGAAAGTTCTAGACGAGGTTCTTAAAGATTATCAGGATCTTGACTTGGACATTGAAGGCTATAAATTTTACCCTCCATTCGTAAGAAAATCTGTGCCAAACCGGGGACCCCCATACTAACCTACATCCTTGTATCTTTAGATGTCTTTGTGCCACCGATGGGAGACACTTACCCGCTTCCGAGACGAAGCCGAAGACCCAGTTCTCAAGCAAGCAGCCTCAGTATTGTTCGACTTCTGGACTCCGAAGGTGGCCTCCTCGGCTGCGGCGCTAGCACGCACCCTTGAAACTGGCAAGATTGCCTTCCCCGACATCTGGCAAATCTTTCCACCTGATACTTTGGTTGCATGTGATATTTATGGCGTCCGGACCACGTTTCGCGTTGTGGCGTATAGGGAGGTAGGGTCGGCATGGAAGATCAGTATGAAATATGTCGGTTGGAATGGAGAGAAAACCGGATTTGCCACTACATCTATGACCATCGGCAGTTATAATGGACAGCGTCATGTCACCTCTCTCCCGGTTTTCCCCATTTCGTTCATGAAAGATGAGGCCGGCTACAGGGCATCTATGATAGCCCGAGGGAAGATCTTTGAACAGCTCCGTGGTTTCCATTTCATGGCAGCTAACGGGAATAAGATTCTCCTCGACGAAGAAAGCAAGCCGGTTCGACACCCTGTCTCTGGCAGAGTCTGCATCGATGCGTATGCGTACTACACGATCCACAAGCTTCCAATGCCGTCTTTGAAACCTCTCTCCAACTTTGAAGCTAGTCGAGACGGCCAAGACGGTCAAGACGGTCAAGGCGGCCAAGCCCCTGAGACTGAAGCTGCCTCCGAGAACGGCGACGGCGAAGAGAAAGACGACCAGAAGGACCGGGAAGACACCAAACTCACGACTATTAAGACCGAAGCCCCAAAGGGACCTGCGAACCGGGCCGAAAACCTTCAACCGCTCACAGACGATGAATGCCTCCTGGCTACTCCTTGGGTGAGAGGCTTCGATTTGAAGAGCAGGCAATGGTGCGAACTGCATGTTGAAGAACTGCAACCTGTGAATTGGAACGACGAAGCTTTCGAGAAGCTGGTTCTCCCTAATGAAGACAAATACCTGGCCTGGGACTTTGTGTCGGCGAAGAATCTTGCTCAGAGCAAGGGCTTTGACGATTTTATCCCCGACAAGGGCCGCGGTCTCATCATCCTCATGTTTGGGCCGCCCGGCGTCGGGAAGACGTTCACAGCGGAAGCGGTCGCCGACAAGGCGCGGGTCCCGCTCTATGCGATGAGCGCCGCCGAACTTGGCACGGCGCCGGATGCTGTCGAGAAGGCGCTTGAGCGCGCACTAGAGCTTTGCCGCTTGTGGAAAGCCATGCTGCTTCTGGACGAAGCGGACGTATTCTTGGGCGCGCGAAATGACGACTCCATCGCGCGCAACGAACTCGTTGCCATTTTCTTGCGCATTCTCGAGTACTACCAAGGCACGATATTTCTGACGACGAACCGCGTTACGAGCATTGATGTGGCGTTTCAATCACGCGTCGATTTATTCCTGCCCTACTACGATCTCACCGTCGAGGCCCGGCGACAGGTCTGGTCCAACTTCATCGAGCGCGCTGGACAGGACAACTTCGACATCACAGACGAATCCCTCGACAAGCTGTCCCAGCTCCCACTCAACGGCCGCGAGATCAAGAACTTGGTCAAGTCGGCGCAGCTGCTTTCTCTCAGGAGCAACTCCAAGGTTTCGATGGATCGTGTCTATATGCTTGGTGAGAGACGGGTGCAAGCGCTCGCACAGGCTAGTGGGAACGAAGTCGAGCCAACTCGGAAGAGAAAATTCACAATGTCCGAATAATCTCACAGCCGAGATTGCTATACGCTAGGTGTCATATTGCGGCGCGGCATGATATGCCATGGATTGATGCTCTAACGAGCTGGTACTAGGATTTAAACCGCGTAGTACACTATTCTTGCTGGAAGTACGGGCAATCCGCTGCCTCGTCTCGTTTCGCCTATCGCGTGTTATAGTACTGTATGTAGATAAGAATAAACGACTTTAAAATAGTGTATCGTGTATCGTGCCTCTCTCACACTATGTCGAACCGGCGCTTCGATTTGAGCGCTTCTCACCCGCAGCTAGTGGTTACTTCGCGGTACGCGATCTCGGAATGAATAGGCCGGATACATTAGGTATGGTCTAGAGATAGTAATAGGTATATAGCAGCATCGCTTGACTCCATCTGCGCATGAGTCTTCTTATTTCGGCCTTGGAGCTACGAGTATTGTACACATCTTGCACGGCGCCTCTATAAATAGCTCGGGCGCTACCAATTGCTCCTGGATGGCTATGTTCGTGTGGAAGCTCAGTCATTCGACTATCGCAGAAGTTCCCCGATAGGGCTATTCGTAGTAGAGATTTAATGCACTTATTATAATATCATTCTCAGCTTAATTGATTGAGCATTCAGAAAGTTGAATTAGATAAGATGGTTGCTATGCCAACGACGAACAGGCACAGCGTGTGTAAACTGTTGGCTACAATTGGCGGTGGTTATTTGGACCCATGTTGTAGGTGCCGCAAGTGATACACAGCTTCTCGCCTGCATATCACTCCGTAAACTCAATATGACCCATGACTTAGTGTGGGCTATTCGTCCCGGATGCGCTCTTTGTCGGGTCACAGTTGTGACCTATCCGCAGAAGCATTTAGCCACCGTTTTAATAACTGTCCTACTCTAGTGTCAGGACTGGAAGTAATCAATTATGAAGCGCTACATAAGCTCTAACGTATATACTTAATCGCTCTACTCCGTGAATTTGTGATGCTCATTTGGGTCTCAATCGTAGAAGTCTCCCCATTCTAAAAAGCATATAGTAGAAGGCTGGCCGTTCCTCTCTACCCCAATGTTCTTCAACTCACTGAGCGTGGCCTCGGTTGGTTTCCACCCGTCGGCATGCAAATAAACTCTCCAAAGACTCGAGTCGTTAGCGATGTCTGCATTCCAGTACTCGAGGCGATGAGCGGCCTGGACGCAGATGACTTGGAAAGGCCAATTTTGGCCATTCTCATAATCGATCCGCAAGTCCGCAACTTCCAGCACGGGCATACGGGCGCAGCCTCTAGCAAACGCTGTGAGTAGTGCATTTAGTCTTTCGTCATCTGGAACTAAAACACCCATGTTGGACTCGTATTTGGTTGGGGGCTTTATAATTTCTTCGTGATCTTCGTAGTAGTCTTCAGCCTCTTCAAGTTCTTCCTCTGTGTCCCCGTAGCCAGGCGGCAATCTGGTGCAATCAATCAAGCCCTCAGGTAAATCATCTTCAAGGACGTGTGTTTCGGGCCGGAAAAGCCAGCTTCCATCGGGGCTGCAAAGCGCCATTTCAACGTGCAACCTGGTCATTTGCTGCCAACACGGCTGCTCTTCTGCGCCTGGTCCGGATCTGGGAGGATCGAAGAGCGACGGATGGAAAGAGCCTCTGAGCGACACTTTGGCGCAGTCTCTAGTCAATTCTCGCATGGCACAACTCACAGGGTCGTGCTCGCCGTTTCCGACGAACCTGGGCAATACTTGGCCAGGATCACGGTGAGAGGGTTGTTTCAGATAGCAGGTAAAATCCTTCACTGAGGACGGCAAGCGCATGGCTTGAAAGCTGCTCACAAGCTCACTGCGGTATTTCTTGTCGACACTGTAATAGCGACCCCAGTCGTAACTGGCCTCGTCGAGTTCCCAACAAACCCGCTCTGCGTCTGACATAGTGGAAGTGAATACGGCGGGCACTCGGGGATTCCAGTGGCGGAAGCCGTTCTCAAATTTGAATTCACGAATGCCGTGCAGCGCTGGGAAGCTACCCACGCCGCCTGTGAGATCTAATGGTAAGAAGTCAAAGCGTGGAGCATTGCGGTCATCCTCAACGTCAGCGGCCTCGGTGCTTAAATGCAGGGAGACGTTCCGCATACTTCCACTACCGGCTGCGTTTTCGTTCCGGCCACCGAGGAAATTCCAAAGCCGTCGCAGCGGGGCTGTTGTAGCTTTTCTGTCTTCCTGGCGATAAAGCTCCATCACATGGTGGTTTCTACGCTCTGCAGGACCAATGTGATCGCATGGCAAGGGCAACATTATGAAAAGAGTCCGTACATTGGATAGCCTCCGTGGGTTTAGAATCTGTTCAAAGTCTTCAAGTTCTTCGTCGGTCGCGTTGATGTATAATGACTTAAAGGTGAGCCGCTCTGCTGCCCTTTGGAAACTCTGCGAGACGGCCGCAAGGACCGGGAGCGCTGGAGGATGTTTCCCAATCGGGGCATCTTTCTGAAAAACTAGCCGGGGAATGAAGGAGACGATGGTGTCGATAATTTCTTGAGAAAGTTGGTCCATAGCAGTGTAGTTTAGTTTAGTGAAGTGAAGTTACGTCGAACGGTGTACTCCCGAGTACGAGATGTGTAAAGTCCACACGTGCGGTGAAGTGGAATGGCTCCTACAGGACTTTACTGCTGTACCTATGCCCTCTATTTAACGCGCTGCACTTCGTGTCGCCATAGGAGTATTCCCTAGAAAGGGGCTAGTTGGGGGGTCCGCTTACACCCCCGGCTCCTACCTAAGTACTCTAAGTAAGTACTTGAGTACCTACTTAGGTGGTCGCAAAAGCTACCTCAAGTTTATATAATCGACCAGCCCTGTTGAGCAGTTACTCAATAGGGAATATATATATACGGATATAGGTATATATTAAGTCTGTCATTTATACAATCAAACTCGATTCTTTTCAATTGCAATACGCCAACGATATTAAACAACCAGAATCTCACAAGTTAGCCAAAGCCTCAAGCTTGGCGAGAGGCTAAGCGGTTGTGTCGTTGATGAGAACCTACTTAGTAGGTACATGTTTGAGTCACATTGATAGCCCTTCAAGCGAGACAGTCCACAATCCTTTTTCCTCTTAGCAGATCAAGGGCCCTAAATTACATCCAATCTATTAAGCTTGGAGTCACTACGCTGTATCCTCGACCGTGAGCTCAAGCAGTCTATTCTCCGACATGACACCGATGCAGTACCAGTAGCCCGACCACAAGCTAGATCCGCAGTTCTCACCCGCAGATCCGAGGACCGTGTTCCAGGCGTACAGGTCGACATCGCTGATCCCATTGCGCTCCGCGAAGGCAGCGCAGTAATCCCCGTCTTGTGCTTGCGCGTACGCATTACAACCACTCACGGCGTTGCCGTCTTGAGTAGGCGTCGGCACGCTAGGCCCGGTGGACGTGGGTGTGGCCGTGGCCGTGGCCGTGACCGTCGGCGTTGTCGTGGAAGAGGAGACGCCCACGCAATATGCTGAGCCGAGCCAGAAGTTGGTCGTGCAGTCAGTGCTGACAGCGGGGTTCCATGCGAAAAACTGTTCGGCCGTGATGCCGTACATCTTTTCCACGCTGGGGCAAGTGTCGCCGTCCACTACGACGTGCCACTTGTTGCAATTGGCTGGCTGGCCGGTGTGTGTAGGGCCGGGAGGGCCTGCTGGGGTTGTTGAACTCGGCGGCGCGGTCGTTGTCGACGATGGGTCGTCAGGGGCCGTATAGTCGGGATCGCGAATGCAGTATGCATAGCCTGGAAATGCTTGTGTTAGCCGCTTTTCGTACATCAATCCCGCGGACCTCAACTTCGCAATCCAAATCATGATAATTGAGGAGGTCACTGGGAGAGGAGAGTCACGTACTTGTCCATAAATTCGCGCAGTCCTTGCCAACCTCAGGGTTGTACGCATAGAATTGCGCGATCGTCAGCTCGTAGTTGAGTAGAACGTCGTTACTGGATTGTATAAGCAAATGTTCTCTCGAACTGGGGTTTCGTCCTTACCAGTCCCAGTCAGGATACACGTCAGCATACTGCGTGCAACTATCAACTGCTCCGTCCTACGAGATTGTCAGTGTCTAGCTGAACAAGTAATTGGCCAGAGGGTGACTTACTCGCACGTCAAACTCGTAATCAGGCCCGACTTGCGCCTCGGGCGGATCGGCGTAAAGCAACTTGCCGCAGTATCTGACGTCGGGCATCATGTTGCATTCGCCATTTGTCACGTTTCCGAGATCCGGATTCCACTGAACCAGATCGTCTAGTGAAATGGCCCAGACAGCCGCTGCGAATTCGCAAGCGTTCTTGAACGATGTTGTAGAGATATCCTCTCCTAGGATCTCTTCACCGTCGAAGAAGCGTGCGCAATCCTCGCGGCTATCCGTTGCTAGTGGGAGAGCCGTAGAGGTCACAATTGGCACCGTGGTAGTTATCGGGTCAAGAGACAGGATAGATGTAAAAGGTAGGGTTGTGGTAGGTGGTGCCGTTGTCGCTCCCGGTTTCCCGGGGTAAGTGTTGACTATTCACACTATTAGTATACTAATTCGTATCGAGACTCTGCTGTCTCTCATTCGACGTTAAGGGCCGGGAGGTATATCCCATTTAAATAAGACGTAGAAACAGTTGAAAGTACTTACTATCGCCAACCGGCAAGATGCAATAGCTCTCATATGCGAATAAGTTCGTACAATTCTCGTTGATGTCCGGATTTAGGAATTGAAAATCCTGAAGCGAGATTCCAAAGTGTAGCACTATCAGATTGCAATACTCATCTGGTTGAACTTGATAATATCGTCCGCAGTTCTTGTTGACGCCAGGTGCTACGTCTGTTGGTATGGGAGCGGCTGTGGAAGCTGTCGTCGGGGCTAGAACTGTGGATGCCGGGTCCTTATATGGGGTCCCAGGTACACTGACACAGACTTCCTGTCCCACAAGCCGACCGATATTATTACAGCCATTACTTATACTCTGGAGATCGCCAGTGAATCTTTAGTTGTTTTCATCAAACGAGTATAATATGGGAGCGGTAAGAAAGCAACTTACCGGGTTCCAGCTGATCAGTAGAGCTTCGGTGATATTGTTGGATCTGGCAATACTCTTGCAGGTGTCATTTGTATTGACTGTGTACACTGAGCAGGAGTTCACTAGACATAACGAGCCCGAAGTTGGAAAGTCGGAGCAGAACGAAGCTAGGTTGTTATCAGTAAGCAGCCAATCCGTGCTGATACCTTGCGAAGTCGAGATGCTGTGGCAATCGTCGCCGGGCTGGATCTCATACATCTTTCCCGCGCAGGGAGTTGATGTTGGAGATGGTTCTGGGCTTGTTTCTAGTCAGTATTTGAAACTTGAGCTTCAAAGTAAAAAGAGCTCATACATGGTAGTTGCCAGCCCCGTAGTTGTAAGCGGCATGTCCTTAATCGAGCAGCTAGATGTCTTGGACTCATACAAAGAGCTTTCAGAGATGACAGGGCCGTTGTAGTACGGTGATCCTGCCTGTAGACGAAGGCTTTTGACAAAACACAAATCGCATTCATCTGCAGCATCGGTGCCGTTCGCGACGCTACTTAGCCAACCGGACTCTCCATCTATTAGGTACTGATGTCAGTCATGTCCTTGTAGAGGTTAAAAGGCTTGAGAGACAAGCTCACCACCTGGGTCTGCCATGGCAGCATTGGTCCCCGCTACGACGTTGCAGAACCTGTCGCCATCTTTAAGGCACGCTAATTCGTATAGGAATCGCATGACACCAGGAATGTAGGCAACAGGCATTCCATCGTCGTCGTAGCCATCCCAGGTGTCGTTGGAACACGCAGAGATCACACTCTTCTCGAACGAGACCAATGCAGATGCGCAGTCCGTGGTGCATGTGCTCGAGAGAGTAGACTCGGGATAGAAGTAGCCATAGCGAAACTTGGTTGCTGCAAGACTACACTCGCCTACATCAGACAAGAGTGCCGTTTGACACCCTGCGGATATGTCACTCGGCAAGGCATCGTTGGTGATGAGTTGAATTGAAGAGCCAAGCTGTGCAAACAGAGTGCAGGCAAGAATCCATCGTGACAGACCACTATCGCGAGGCTGCCACAGGGGCCGACTTGCAGTGTTGAGACGCATTTTCCAGTCTCATCCGCGAGTATGGGGGATGGCATAGCCGTGGGCCTTGGCCCATAGCGGATGTCTGAGAAGGCATATATTGGCTTATGTGACGGGGCGACTGTGCAACTCTCACGACGAAACCCGGCGCAAACGGCAGACGTCGAGCTTCGCGAGCGGTAATAACGCCTTGGATCCTTTCGACCATCTAGGCCGTCTGACTTACCAGGCTCATCCCACTCCCATGAATACCCAATACAATTATAGCCCGCTGCTCACCCTCCTCGCGGACACATACCCTGCTTAGTGTGGAACATACGATCTAGTAAATGCAGGTACGCCTCGAAGGGGCGTATCAGAGAAGAGCGCTTAATTGCTGGTGTCAGACTCAGTCCTGCCAAGATGTTGAAAGTAGGACTAAAGAAAATCCGCCGCTTGGCGGGACTGGGGTGGAAAATCTCACAAGCCGGCACATCCCGCATTCCAAGAGTGCTTGATTCGGCGAGAGGGGGGCTACCGACGAGATGGCGCGCGATACAGAACCATGTGATGCCGCCGCAATTCAGCCCTGCCAGGCCCTTGGATCCTATTTAAAGCAGGTTAAACGGGTACCTGCCTACATTCATGCATTCGGTCCGACAGGGGCGAGGCTCGCCGTATGGCATCCTCCGGAAGAGATTTCGTCGGGGTTTGGAGAGCATCACGGGGTTGACTAGCTAGTGTGAAAAATGTCCATACCACCTTCATACCCCTCAGCCTCTCTGTGAAGTTCGTCTGCGATATATATCACCATCTTGGCGTCAGCTGACATAACCTGACCCTTCCCATCACAGCAGGTCACAGTGATGAAGCGGAGCAAGACCCTTAATCTCCTTAATCAATTACAGTGGCATCGCGTCGCTCCTTCGCGCCTTTTTGATCTAGACGCGCTCTATATCCGAATTCACGATGCATTGCTTATTCGACTGTAGACCTTGCCCCTGACTAGTATGCTGAGCCGCAGGGCAGCAGCCTGGAAAGGATGTGGTATGTTGGTAATCTAGGCCGGCGGAGATGAGGTGGAGATGAGGCCGAATGACCCCGTTCTGAGGATATATCGTTGCTTGTCCAAGCACCCATGAGCAGTGAGGAGTAGAGTTTGGCAAGTGAGTGTTGGTTGTATGAATTTCTGTCACACAACCATGCTTGTCTCATTAAGGAGAACGGCACTGGTGTGTCTGGCGCTTGCCACTCAGGTGGTCATCGCCTTGCCTCACGCAAAATCTATAGATGCCAGAGAAGAAACTTGCCATGTCGTTTCGTAAGTCAATCGGACTATCAGCAGGACAAGATCGCTAGCTAACTCCAATAGTCCATTCGATTATTCGGCAAAGATCAGAGGTCGAGACGAAGAGGCACAATGCTTCCTAGCAGAGCAGCCAATCTCTGGCCTGTTTGCTCGCCAGTCGGCTGATGACGATGACTACTCCTGCTCAGAGACGAAGCCATGCAAGAATGGTGAGTACTGTTGCGAAAGACTATAATCACTATTATACACTAACCCGGTATTCTAGGCGCTTGTTGCCCTAAAGCTACTGGGTTTTGCAACTACGGCGAGAAAGCATGTGGAACTACAGGGACAAGCCCTAACGACGTCTGTTGGTCCAACTGCGATGCCCATTCTGAGTGCGGGAGAAACTCGGACCCTCCGGGAAAAGAATGCCCCCTCAATGTGGTGAGTAGTGTGCTGACTTCAGTTGAGATTTCGAATATTAGCTAAAGGCTTCTCCTAGTGTTGCTCACAGTTTGGCTTCTGCGGAACTGAAACAGACTTCTGCAAGAAGACAGATGATGAAGAAACAAGCTGCCAAAGCAACTGTGACCAGCCCGGTTCAGGTTCTTCTGGCGGCGATATCCGAAAGCGCGTCATCGGATACTATGAAGCATGGGCACACGATAGGGAGTGCCAGAACATGAACTTCAAGGACATTCCCGTCGGAGCTCTAACTCACGTTCACTTCTCGTTCGCCTACATCACCCCTGGAACCTTCCAAATAGCGCCCATGGACGATCTAGACCCTGATCTTTTCACTGATTTCACCGCTATAAAGGCGAGCAATCCGGGACTCAAAGCCATCGTGGCGCTTGGAGGATGGACCTACACTGACCCTGGCGCTACACAAAAGGTGTTTAGTGAAATGGTCAGCTCGGCTGAAAATCGCAAGGCGTTTATTGGAAACTTGATGGGTTTTATGCGCAAGTACGCATTCGACGGCGTAGATTTCGATTGGGAATACCCCGGAGCACCTGACCGCGGCGGTTCGCCAGACGACGGCAAGAATTTCGTTACCTTGCTGAAGGAGCTTGACGACGTGAACAAGCAGCAGCCTGAAAAGTATGTCGTTTCGTTCACGGCCCCAACTAGCTACTGGTATCTGCGATGGTTTGATCTCAAGGCTGTAGACTACGTGGATTGGATCAATGTCATGAGCTACGATCTCCACGGCACTTGGGATTCGACCAACCCCATCGGTAACCACATCTACGCTCATACCAATCTCACCGAGATTAAGAATGCTCTTGATCTCTTCTGGAGAAATGATGTGCCTGCCAACAAGCTCAATCTTGGCTTCGGATTCTACGGAAGAAGCTTTCAACTCTCCGACCCGACTTGTAGCACGCCTGGGTGCCAGTTCAAAGGTGGTGCGTCACCGGGTGCTTGTAGTCAGAACTCGGGGACGCTTACATATCGCGAGATCATGGACGTCGTGAAGAACAACAAGCTTAAGCCCTATTACGACAAGGAAAATGCCGTCAAGTATGTGACTTGGAACCAAGATCAATGGGTTTCCTACGTAAGTGCTTGGCCCCGATTGAGTGAACTGATGCTCCGCTGGCTGAGGGTTACAATTTGACACGTGCTGATTATTGAATAGGATGATGCGGAGACATTCAAGCAAAAGATTGACTTCGCAAATGATCTCGGTCTCGGAGGAATGTTGATATGGGCTAGTAAGTATTATCTAGACTCATATTCCTCCCATTGAACTTTAAAGGTCGCAGGTGTGAGAACTTCTGCAAAAGCTCTCTCCATATCTTAGAGGTCTTACATGTCTCTCGGGCTGTCTTCATATTTCACTCACGATGGCCTTTATTTGCTGACTGGTGAAATTGTAGTTGATCAGGATACCGACGATTTGGAAGCTCTGAAGGGCCTGGTCGGCGCCGATAATCTCAAATTGTTCCAGAGACAGGCTAAAGATGCCGATTACTGGGAGGTTAGTTCTTTGATGCTCATTTGCCCTGCTCGTAAATAAAGCTGACACACATTCGTTCAGGGAGTCTCCGTACCTGACTGCTACGTGACCGACTGTGGCGGCACTTGCAATGCAGGATTCGTGAAAATTACGAATCAACCTTGCGGCAGCGCTAAGCCTATCACGCGTCACTCAAGTAAAAAAGATAGTCAACTATGCTGTCCCTTAGATGGAGCCCCTAGCAAAGACGACTGTACATGGCGTGGCAGCGCTCCATCGTGCAACGGCCATTGCCACGAGGACGAGGTAACAGTCGAGCTCAATCGTTGGGGATCCGGCAAGTACTGCGAGGACGGCAACAAAGCCTACTGCTGCAAGACTGCGTTGGATAACACATGCTATTGGACTGGCGAGGGCAAGAACTGCAATGGGGATGATGAGGCTTTGGTAAGTTAAACCTTGGGCTGCACCGGCCTTCCAATGATGATCCCTTCGAGAGTCTGACTATTGTATAGACATTTGCCGGTACATTCTTAGAGCGCCTTGCTGATGTGGCCGGGCTATTCGGCGGTTTAACCGGCCTCTTATTGGAAGACGCGCTTGATGACGCGAATATTCAGCTTCGAAAATTGTACTGCTGCCCCAAGGCGGACATTGACAATTGGCAGAACTGCGCCTGGTACGGGAAACCCGGTAGCTGCTTCGACAACCACTGTCCCATCGGCCACTCAGTGCAGCTTTCCACAAACGCCTATGGCGGTGGTGAGGATTGCGGCATCAGACTTGAACGATCTCGAGTGTTCTGCTGCGATCCTGGCAAGGGTGCATCGCCCTTCCTACCGGTCTCCCTGGACAAGCTTTTCAAAAATCCACCTACTGGCGATGATATCGACACCGATTATGAGCTTGAGACTGATGACACCTGGGGTACCGGCAAGGCGAAGGTGGATGATGACGAGCCTAGCGATGCCGCGTTCCAGTTCGTTGTCATGGCCTCACCTGACGAGATCCAGGTCTCGATGGACAAGCGAGACGGCTCGCATTGGGAACTGAATTGCGACAACACAAATGACAGTGAGGAAGCACAGACTGTCCGAATGTTCTGCACCGACGTTTCGGAAAACAGCAATTGTCATAAGATCGGCCTCGGCCATGGCGTACCCGGGACAATCCTCCAGATGCCCGCAGGCTGCGGACCCGGCAAGTATGCCGTCGCCGTAGACATGAAGCAGTCAGCAAACCAGGTGATACCACGCAGCTTGACCCGCCGCCTATCTCATAATCCTGTTGTATATGATCTCACATTCGACTATGATTTCTCCCGTGTCCCGCGCGATATGGGAGACACTCAGATGAGAATTGATTTCAGCAACGAAGTGGGCTACTGGGACGAAGTTGTCGCCGCAGCTGCATCTAAACGAAAGTCCAAGCGATCGCTGGACGAATTCCAGGGGAACCATGTAAGATGGCTAGAAGAAGAGTTCCGCGAAGACGCCCATTACGGTCTCGTTGCAAGAAGCGAGCTTCACGAGCGTTGGTTCGGCGAGAGCGTTGTCGCATGGCTTAAGAACATGCTGAGTCCCACCATTAGCCGGAAGTTCACTCACACTCTTGACAACACATATATCCTCAAAGTCGTGGATGAGACATGGCACTGCCCCCTCCATGACGGACGCCTGCTTGCCCAAGCAGAGACGAACGTCCATGTCGAGACCAGCTTCGGGTTTACCTTGATTTGTAAACTGGGAAAGCCTTTGGACCTAAGCCAGTCTTATCTCACATTTACGAATAAGGGTGATATTAACGCTGTCTTCCGGTTGGAAGCGTATCTCGACCTCCACTACGACAGCATGGAGAAGTCGCTCTTACGTGTGCCTTTCCCTGGGGCGTCGTTCTCAATCCCTGGTATTGCAACGATCGGCCCCGCTGTGCATCTCAAGGGTCGGGTCGAAGCTGGCTTGCAGCTGGCTGCCGTGATGGAGACCAAAGTTGATGTAGCTTCCTGGGAATTCGAGCAGACGCTCCCAGCTACGTCAGACTACAAGCCGTCTGAGCCAGATATGGCAGACTACGGTCACTCGGGTGACTTCAATGGGATCCAACAGCCCGAGTTCTATGCAGGTATCACCGCAGATGGAAATGTCAAAGTACACGCCATCGCAGCTATTGAGTTTGGAATCTCATTCGATCCATACTGGGAACTTGGAGGCGATGCTTTGGCTTCAGTTGTCGCAGACGGCTGGGTCCAAGCGAAAACACACTCTGCGTTCACAACCGACGGCAATTGTCCCTTCACATGGGGAATCGATGTTGGTGTCGACCTTTATGCTCAGGCTAAAGCCCCAGATCTCTTCAAATGGGATCTACCGAAGTTTCAGTTACCCGGTTCTGGCATGAAGCCTGTTATCCCTATGACCAAATGCCCCGATCCCACTCAAGGTATCCCTGAGGAAAAGAGAGACCTTGTCAACCTCCGAGCCTCTATTATAGAAGCAGAAGGGATAACTTCCAATAGCACAGAACTCGAGCCACTAGTCCAAAGCCGCGGGCTAGTACCGCGGAGCAGGATCGTAGTGGAACCGGTGTTCAAAATCCCGTTGCAGAGTCTCCTATGCCCAGATGCAAGCAGTAATGGTGATAGTGGCGATGGGACGGAATGTTCGAAGATCAAGGGCTGGGAAGATGACCAGCTCAGCGCTTCTCTCCGACGCCGAGACTTATACGCAGCAAATGAGACCGATTCCGAGCATTGGCACCAGTGGAGTTTGCGCGTTACGGATTCCACTAGGACGGCGAAGGCATGCTCAGGTAGAGTAGCGTTCAGAGCTCCTCCATATGAGACGAGCGGCACTTTAAATAACGTAAGTCTTCCTCTTCATCATGCCTTTAAAAAAGAAATAGCACACAAATTCAGGAGTTCTCTTGTCGCTTGATAGTATCTAGAAAGATGAGACTGACCGATGCGCAGAAAATCCCTGGCGTCAAGGTCTACGGCTATGTCGACCCGGACAAGTGCAATGATTTTTCATTCGATGGAAACCGGCCATACCCAACCTCAAACACTGAGGATGGCTGGGCAACCGAACACATTCTTGAATTGCAGCTTATTAGTCAGTTCTTTGATAAGTTAGATGGTCAGCTCGGAAGGTCGTTACCCAACTATGCGCCTGGTGGCAGTGGTATGCAGACCTTGTGCCAATCCGTCAAAACCCTGTGGGTAGGCGTGCCGCAAGATCAGCGATTCGCATTGGACGGCGTAACCCGAGATCCTGTTGACCATGTTCTTGCCGTGCTCCCAGGCAATGATAATACCCATCTGAGCGAGTTTGTCTTGCTGGACAAGGGAATTAACACAGCTAAAGAGAGAGTACGTCTGTACGCATTTGTCCAAGTGAGCAGAGGTAGCTAACAAGTAGGCAGATGTTTAGTGGGGATGCAACAATTCAGAACGAAGACACAATGGCCCAATACGACGGTGAGGGCGACCGGGGCGTAAAGAACCTCAAAGACGTCATGACAGCGATGAAGTACCTACAAGACAGCACCATTGCGAGCCGCCTTAGGGCTCAAAAGGAGCGCATAGCTGCCAGACTAAGAGAGCTGGACACAAATCTGCTGCCCAATTGGAACCGAGTCAATAGAAATGGCGGCCAATACGGGAACTGGGTGCCGCAGAATCTTGAAGGCAGATGGAACACATTCATAAGCGATAAATGCGCTACCGCGCGGACGAAGGCCGTCGCGCACATCGACGAGCATCTAGGCAGACTGGTAATGGGCTTCGTCAATGACTTCCAGAAAGAGCAGGCGGAAAAACAGGCTGCGCAAGGCGACATGCACTTGAAGAACCTGATTGAGAAGGTTGAAAAGTTGCAGACCGAGTGGACGCGGTACAAGCCCATTTCGTGGACCAACCCATTCTAACATAGAAATGTAGACAGAAGTTTCTTGCACATGTGTTCATTGAAGTATGTAATAACAGCACAAATGAAACATCAATATTCGATTAGAATAAAGGACTGTCGCTGTTGACTTGAGTATCATGTTTACAAATCTGCGTGTGAGAAGGTAAACAAAAGCCGTGGATCAAGAACTGCTAAGGCAGCGCGAGGCACAGACCATTGTGGAGGTCCTATAGTTAAGCACAGTTCAATTTAGAGCTCCAAGTTCTAAATTGGGAAATAAGACATGGGTTGTGCGTACTTCATAAATACAGTTTCGGCTTAGTTTATTGAGTCGATTGAATTATAAACTTGTAATACGCTAGGTAGTTCTTGTTTTTAATTCTTGCTATTGTACAATTTTACGCCGAGCTAAAAGGAAGAAAATGCCTAGGGGTGTTGCGGTAGCGGCAGCCAGTGAAGTGGGATCACTGAGGGGCGCTCTAGTCTAGGTACTTACCTAGACTAAGTAGGTACTAGGTAAAGTGCATGTGCATATACCTAGGTAGTTATGCCAAGTACTTAGTAAGTAGGTACTTTCAATACTAGATCAATTGGGTCATTAAAATAATTACTAAATCCATAAAAAGCCAAGAAGAAAAAACTTCGGTGTATGAATCACTCTATCCAGTTCGGTACCCAGCCCGAAACTTGTGTAGGTCGCAGCGTAGGCTGAGTTCTACTCCAGGGCGAGGAGACTAGAGTCAGAGTAGAGAAAAGGAGTGCAATAACCCAAAGAACCGCCGTTTAACTTGGAAGCTGACGCCCTAAAATCGAACCTTGACAACGACCATTCATCCCTAGGACAATTGCCATTGAGCCCGCCTAATTCAGTTCCACTAATGTCCTAAACCCGACCATTATGCCATCCTAGTCTAGTCTACCTATGTCGTCGCGCAATATATTTTCCCAAGTTTCTCAACTTCCATACCGCGCTACTCCGACGGACCGAGGCGAGATTTCATGTTGTACGCTCTCTCATCTGCGGTGGCACCATGGACTTTCGTCAAATACTCCCTGAACTGAAATGTCATGTCCAGTACTTGCTCGAAGTCTGTCTGATCCAAAACTGGCCCCTCGTCTTCTGCTTTGTCTTCCTTTTGTTGGAAGCGGTATTCTGCGAGTGTCACCGCAGTTTGGAACGCTGCGTCCAGGTGTCAGAGGTCAGTTTATATCTCAAGTATGTAGATTACTTACCATTCCGAATTTCTCGCCCATTCCAGTCCAAGTTGGTTACACTCTCATCTTCCAGCACATATCGCTTCGCACGAGATGTTACTGTCATGTCTTGTCGGTCTTCGCTTAGCTTGTTGAAGAACTGCTTCCAAATTCTTGTTCTGTCGCTACTCGTCAAGTTTTCGTAGGCTATGACAACATGGATTCGGGACATGAATGCGTCGTCAAACGTGCCCACGCGATTCGTCGTTAGAAACAGAATCCCTCTATAGTATTCAATACACCGAAGAAAGACTGCGGATGCATTCTTGGTTAGACGCTTGACCCTTAGCTCGTTGGAGTTTCTAGAGAATAGACTCACCGGAGACTAAACTATTCCGCTTGAGATCTGCGAACTCTCGCCTTTCGAGATATACATCAGCTTCATCTATAAGCATGACGGCGCCCCACGTCTCGGCCAATTTGAACCATTTAGCGAGATTCCTTTCTACCTGTGTCTCATCCGTTCCAATATCTCCGCCGGTTAGTGACAAGAGAGCTCTACCTGTATACTCTGCGATGCACTCTAAATCGGGTTAGCAGGGGATCTCCTTCTTCAGTTTGAGAGGCGGAACTCGCCAGCAGTCTATAAGACGATGTTAGTGCATGTAACCGCATAATGTGAATGCATCGTCCTTACAAATGTCTTTCCTACCCCGGGCCCGCCATGCAGTAAAAAGATCTGGCCTTCACCCTTGTTCTCCATGAAGTCAGCCAGCCAAAGTCGTTGGCCTTTGGGCTTCGTGCTATCGTTAGTGAATCTCTGAACTAAAGCCTTTATCATGGTTTTTCTATCCTCGGGCATCACTAAATTCTCGATAGCTCGAGTATTTGCTTTTGGGACACTACAGTTTGCTATATCCAATCTCGCTATCGTAGATTAGCTGAGTGGCTTAAACCAATAGAACTAGGACGAGCTCACCCCAAGTTCTCGTTTTTAGCATGAGCCCCCAAAGCTCCTGATTGCAAAGCAAATATCTATGCTTCCGGGGCTCTTTGAGCCCATCGGTCTCAAGATCCCGGTCTCTAAACGGATTAAGAACGTCATAGGTCGCCCAGCGAAACCCTATGGGTGGATGGGATCGTTGTCCCTTGCATTCTTCGCAGTAGCATTTAGACAACCCTGTGCCCATGTCCTCAATTACCCCAACTTCCGGTGCAGAAGACGGGTTTTCGGAGTAGTAGGATACGCTGTCAACATACACGCGGCCATGGTACTACGTCGGATTAGCTAAAACAGAAGTGGAGGATAGAGGGTCCAACTTACCGTCTTGTTCCTAAAATCAGGTAGCCTACCTGAATAGTAGACCTGCCTCCCAATTATGCTTTCATACCACTGCTTCCCATGCTGCTCAAGCCTCCGGCGGGTTTGCCCATTGTCTTGCATATCAAGATACTCACATGGGAAAACCTTTAAACTAGTTATAGATCGTTCTCCCTCGAAATGTGGAATAGTTATGTCTTCGGCATATCTTCCAACGAATCTGCCATCAAAATCTAGGCTCCACACATTGACCGTGTAAGGCTCTTTTCTTGGCGACTCAGAAAGAATTCCATCATCCATTTCGACGTGGCTTACAACATAAGCAGCTAAAGTACCCCCGGTTTCACAGTACACTGTGTCGCCGGGCTTGAAAAGGAACCACAACATGCGGAAAGTACACGCCATGCGGTCATATCTGGCAATCTCGTCTCTTATATCGTCTTTGTATACGGAGTCCTTGACGTAGTTCAAAAGCAAGTCGAGGTAATCCGACCTATCTTCGGAGGTTTTGATAGGAATTTCCAACTCGAGGCTAGGTCGGTTACCACTGATCTGGGTGCTTGATTCCGGAATAGTAATGTCCTTTTGTTGTTTACTATATCTCTCGAGCTGCTCCATGTGGTGGGCAATTAATGGGTAAGGCTCCTTCATAGTGATCATATCTCCTTCTAGGTCCACGGATGGATAGTAAGACACCACATGAGAGATAGATCGAATAATTTCTGGCGATCTGATCACTATTTTTGCCGTTTCTACTGTTAGGCCGATGGTTGGATTGTTGAGAATGCCTCCGTCTAGCAACTCTCTAGTTCCAAAAGGTCCTCTATGTTTATACTCAGGGATTGTCGTCTGTAACACCGTAACTACCTCGAATGTCGATGATTTCTTCATCTCAATTGCTCCCCTCGCAGCCTGCAGGTTGAACGGCTCCTTCCCCCATGGCTCGGTCGTGATCGTATTGCCCTCCGTATCCTTATATTGGAGAGTAAAGGTGAAAGTGGGCGAGTCACCAACTTCGCTAGTATTCTCCTCCGTGTCTTCCTCAGAATCTTCTTCGCTGATGTCAGGCACGGTGGGGTCGAGACGTCGCAGACCTTTCTCATGGGTTGGATACTTCAAATCTTCCCAACACATTGGACATTTCGAGCAGCCGAAATCAACGAGTAACGAGTGGGAACGTCCATTTTTTGGACAGTAAAGGCGAGTTGAACTTTGCCAACTTCGGCGAATCTTGGGCTCATTCCCATCTGCCTCGCTCCCATCTGCCTCGCTCTCCGAGTTCTGGCGATGTGATATAGATGAGTTTTGACTCTTTACTGACTCTCCCTTGTTGTCCTCTGCGATTGTGACGGCAATTGTATCCGGGTTGGATTGCGGGACGTTTCCCAGATAAACACCCGGCTCAGATGTAATCAAATCTCCCACATTGTCTGGTACTATGACCTCTTCCGCCAACTCGGTAGACGACATTGGGGCAATCGATCTGTTACTTCTTTCTTGCCTTGTATAACCCTCCAAACCAAGCTTTGAGAGGCAGTCTGTAGGCAAGTGGAAATGCGGTCCTATGAGTGAGAGAAAGCAGTAATTGTCATAGAAGCTGCGGGTTTGATATTTATGTAACTCGTCTTGTCAGAATCGGTGGCCTAAAGCCTTACGCCTAGAGAAGTTATAGAGTGAAAAGCATTGCCTTATCAACATCTACCCAACTTGTGAGATTGGAACTATAAGGCTCTACACCAATCTTACCCCCTTCGCTTCCTAGCTGTCGGTGTCTCCGATGCACTGCTTATATTTCAATACATTCAGCGAGTAAAAGCGGTCATCACATTTCGATATGCAGGCTCGGAGGTTCAGCCTTGATTCTACCCTGTCTCCTTCTCGGCTTTGGAGTATCCGATGCATTTGAATGTTTCCCGGTTACAATAAGCAACGTGAATGGCTTGTAGATTAGATCGCCTAGACCGGTTTGGTATGAAAGGCAATCCGTGGCGCTAGTAGTCAATTCTCATTGGTAATTACTCCTTCGCCTGAAATGCAGGTAGGTGTCATTCAGTGCATGTATTATCAATTGGTTCCCGCCGTACATGTGGTTCTTTTGCGAACCACCCCAATTCTCATCTGCCGTGACTTTAGTGGGAGAATTAAATGCGCTTGCCACCGCCATGCCAAGACCCGCCTAAGTAATGAACTTGTGTGGACATTTACTATCGTCTCGACATTTTCCTTTCATACCGTCCATAGCGCTGTTAAACTATCATAATTCAAGCCGCCGTATCTGTTTCAGGAGTAACGAGCATACAGATAGCTCCAACTTCGGGGGACAGACCTGACATGGATGAGATCCGAATGACGCCGTTAGTCCGCACGTATAGCCTTCAACTCACTGAGACTGGGACTCTATCAAAAGGCCTGGGGGTTGTTGCGAAGGCAGAACAGGAAGATGACAGAAAACAAGCGTTAGAATTACGGGAGTGGAATGAATGGATTCGTCTCGAAGGAAATTCTAGGTAATCTGAAAGTTCATAGAATTTGCTCTAGGCTAACGTCTTGCAGTGATCCTAACTTCAAGAATCTCATATCTCGTAGCAAATTACTTGCTGAATCCTGGGGGACATTCGGGTCAATGTTCGACATGGATAGCATGAAGTACAGATCAGGACACTCTGTACCTACTATAGACACACTGTTACGCGCCGTTAATGATGCCAATGTAGAGTGGGAATCGCATAAGCAGACTCGGATGGGTCGAGCTAACGAACGATTCCTCCGCTTCATGAACACACTGAATGATTATTCCTTTCTCTTCTCTGTCGTCCCAAGTAACGATAAATATACTAGTCTGATTACTGGCGTCTTATCCTCCATTGCTAAAGTAAGGTGTCACCGAATATCTAACTGCCCTTAAAATTAGCTGTTGACATCAGATTAGGCAGCAGCAAAATACCAGGAGATCAATGAAAAAATCACACACGCTCTCGATCGTATCACTTATGATATTAGACAAGTTCAAAAGCACACAAAAGTTGCCGACACTGCCGAAGTTCGTGACTTGGTAGTAGAATTCTTTGTCGGGATATTTGATCTTCTATGCTTCATCATGTCCTGGTATACATCGAAGGGCAAAAGATTTATTGGATCATTCATCAAGAGCTTCGATAAGGACCTAAACGGCAAAGTCGATGCAGTCCAGCAGACCCTGAAGAAACTATCCGAGGAAACGAACCTCATAACTCAATCTCGAGTCTATGATATGCATGAAGGCCTTGCAGGGATCTCTTCAACAACTATGAACACTAATAGCCGTATACAGAACGTAGAGGCTATATTGCTTGGCGTTGCGGCACGCATCGGGTTGCTAGATGTTGGGCATGCTGCAGCGCAACAACTCAACTTCATACAACAAGTTTCCGTACGGGAAAGAGGCATTTCTAGCACAGACGTCGAGGGCTACCACACGGCCGGGCCGGCATCTTCTATGATTGAGGGTACGCACAGTACGTTATCTACTCCCCCCCTAGGCCACCAAGCATCAGAATGTAGGTGTATGGTCTCTTTAACTACGGAGTCATGGTGTGGATGATTAACTAACCGCAATATAGCTATCATTACACAGTTTTCCAAGTCCGATCTACTTCAATATTCCCAAAGGCTCAAATCATTCCTTGATGACCGGCGAGATCTGATTCCGAAAGATGATAGACCCACTGCAAGATTAGTTCTGCCGCGTGAGGTTGTTGGTGAGATGCAGAAGTGGATGGCTATCCCAGATTCTAAAATGCTTTGGGTTGAGGGAATTAGCTCGTTTTCCTCTGAGCCTATTCTCTCAATGGCGGCCCTCCACATCTGCTCGATCGCCTCGACTGCTGGAATTCTATGTGTATCCTACTTCTGCTCGACTCCACGTGAGCGCAGGAAACCCGCCCAAAGGGACCCGAGCTTGACTCATACCGAAGCGACGTGTGTCTCACTCCTGTACTCCATTGTCGCCCAGCTTTGCGATAACCTCCCGGATGATTTTGCCGGAACAGAGGAGTTTGACCATCGTTTTCAGCTCCTAGACGGGACTCTCCACAGCTCAGAGGTCGCCCTCGGTTTAATTAAGGATCTTTTTGCCTACTTGCCTCCCCTTACAGTCTGGGTTTTGGACAGGTTCCCATTTGCGGGAACGAAATCAACTACTCCCTATATTGAGGAGCTTATACGCGTCTTACGTCGTCAAGATCATGGGCGGATTACCAAGGTCCTGTATACGACAGAAGGGAACACGCGTTGGTTGGCAAGTAGCTTGCACGCTGGTGAGCACTTTCCCGCATCACGAATGGCACTGAATAGGCCGGGGCGTGTGATGCCGGGCGCGGCGTCACCATTATTTCAAGGCAAATTCCAGGGCGGTGAACAAGATCTGGGGGAGGGGAGTTCTAAGTAAGGGTTGCGGCAAGGCGGTAAGCTTTCAGTAGCTGTTACGGTTATGTTAATAGCTAGGTACCCTTGCTATAAAGGGTATGTGAATTATTATTTTATTGTGCCTGTCAAGTTGAATGTCGCAAGAACCACATAAGAATTTGCGCTCGGGGTAGCACGGGCACACTCACTGAAGCTTGCGGATCTTTTCAGGGGACTGGAACTTTACTTTCTAAACATACACCTTAGGTTAGGAGGTAGTCTAGGTACCTAGAACAGTACCTATAAAAACGACAGCTATTTATATTATTATTTAATTCGCTGCTATAACTTAGACTGTGTATATACCCGTAGTGCAATGATCAATTAGCTAGAATTCGTGCCCATTAGACTATTCTTGCGTGATCATTGGAGTTTAATCTATGCTAGCCAGGGCGCAGTGGCATAGTGCACTAAATTCCTATTTCGCAACTGGCTGTTTAGCAGCCCATTTCTTCGCCCCAAATTTCGCCAAGGCCAGTATACTCTCGCTACGCATGATTTCTAACAGAGACAGCTCAATAGCGAGGCGAAGACGCAGCCAGTTGCGCACTTCGATGGCGACGAGCGAATCGATGCCTAAGCTCGCAAAGGGCGCATTGATGTCGAGCTCTTCAATTGGCTTCATCATGAAATTGAAGAAGGCAACGCCGATGCGACGCGCGAGCTTCGCGACAAAGTCATCCTGGGTCACGATGGACATGTCGGCTTCCGCCGCGGCTAGCAGTCGCCGTATTTCCGCGTCCTCGTCATTGTCACCAGCCGCGGCCGCTTCGCCGGTCCCAGACCCGTCCCTACTTGCTTCGGCTTCGAGGGTACGGTATAGGCTCAGGCGAGCGTCGCGTCGCCACACGTTCCGATTCTGAGGCGATGATAGCGGGATTGTGGAACGCATCGCTAGCGCGACCTGACTGTCTGATACGAAGGATCCGTCCGGCTCCCGCAGACTCGGCGAAGACTTGCGAATGGCGAGTTCGAACGAGTCTAGAACATCTTGCTCCCGTAGGAAATAGTGCGATGTCGTCTTGAAGAATTGAATCAGGTCTGGCCGCTCGGCTACAAAGCCTACGTCTGCCACGGCACCGACATCAAGTACTGAAGCCGGAAGGCCGAGCCCGTGGCGAAATTGTACGAATGCATCAAGGAATGTGCTAGCTGACGCATAGTTTGCTTGACCGCGCTGTCCTATAAGGCCAGCGAAGGAACTAAACAGGACGAAGAAGTCTAGGGGCTGCTGAGCGAGCGCAGTGTGCAGATTCCATGTGCCCTGGATTTTGGGTCCAGTTACAGCCTCCCAGTCTTCGAAGGGCATTTCAGCGAATAGGTGGTCTCGCAGTACCATGGACAACTGGACTACTCCGGCGATGGGCGCCTGGGCCGCATCTACTGCACGAACGACGGTGTCAAGTTCAGTGACACTACCCATCACGACGGCGACGGTACAACCGGAACCCTCTAGCGCCCGGATTAATGCCTCTTCGTGCGGTTTCGTTCCGCCGCTCCGGGAGAGGAAAACAAAGTGCCTGGCGCCGTTTTCAACCATCCACGTCGCGATAGAGCGACCGAGCCCGCCTAGCCCACCAACTAGTAGGTAGGAGGCGTCGGAACGCAACGAGAATCCCTGGCGTGCGGGACTTGCTGCGATGGCCGATGTATCTTCAGGGATGCGGACAACGAGCTTGCCAATGTGTCGCCCTTTTTGCATTGTTCGGATGGCGGTTTCAATGTCAGCGGCCTCGAACACTCGAATCGGCTGGATCGGCTTAATAGCTCCAGTGTGGTAGTACCCCAGGAACTGGTCGATTAGCTTTCGGATGCGACGCGGCTGTTTAGTGATGATGGGCCACATTTCAATGCCGAAGAACGCGCGGTTGCCTTCAAATGATTCCATATCCAGTCGGCCCTGGCCTAGGAAATCGCGTTTCCCGATCTCAACCATGCTACCAAATTCCGCAACGCATTTCCACTGTAAAGAGTGTTTAGCAAAGGGATGATATGACGGGTAATCATTGGCACCAGCAACTTACTGAAGCGTGAAGTAGCTCCCCAGATAGGGAATTCAAAACAACGTCGACTCCACGGTCTCCCGTCTCACGCATGATGCCTGGGAGGAAGCCCGCATCCCGCGAGGAGAAGATGTGAGATCGTGGAAGCCTAAAGGTATCAATCAAGTATTGGACTTTCTCGTCGCTCCCAACCGTCGCGTATATCTTGTCGATGCCCATCATCCGACAGATATATATAGCCGCTAGCCCGATACCTCCGCAGGCTGAGTGGATCAAAACAGTCTGGCCTTTCTCTAGTTGCGCTAGATTGATGAGCCCGTGTATAACGGTCGGATACACGCATGGCATGCTTGCAGCTTCTTCGAAGCTCACGTCGTCTGGCATCTTGATGCAACGAGACGCGGCTGTCCTCGTCGTAGTGGCGTATGCGTCGTGCGTGATGGCCATGACACGCTCACCGACAACGAGGTCTGTGACATCAGGCCCTATGGCTCTCACCACGCCGGAACACTCAACGCCGAATCCGTCTCCTGCTTCTTTTGGCCCATTGATAATTCCCATTGCAGTGAGGGTGTCCTGATGTTGTTCAATCGTCAATCACTCAGAACGATCTAGAAAGGAAAGAGAGAAGAATGCGCTGCAACATCGCTTACCTTGAAGTTCATGCCCACAGCTCTAATATCAACGTACACCTCTTCGCCCGTCAAGTCATCCAGCAAAGGCCTCTCAACCCACCGCAGTGACTTCAACGAGCCTCTCTTCCCAATTTCTAACCGCTTATACGTGCACTGCCCCTCCGGTTGAGCAGCCAATTCCTCGCTCACTGAGATCCAACGGAAACGCGGGAGGTAGACGACGCCACCCGAGTACGCAAACTCGCAATCCGGGTCAGCCATCTCATCTCTCTGTACGGCTCGCATCCGACGTACCTTCTGGTACACCTGAGATACGGCCTGCCACGCCCGCGGAGATGTCGTGTCATCTAGCTCTAATGTGCATAGCGATGCGCCTGTCTCATTGCGCACTACGCGCAGCAGGCCGAGGATGGCAGAATACTGCGGGTCGGAGCAGTTGATCTGGCTTGGTCTCGAGAGCCACAGCATGCCAGACGACGTCAACTCGGACAGGAAGTCTTTGAATTGAACGTACTTCTCGGATGATATATCTTGCAGGAATGATTTTCCTTCCAAGTCTAGGATAGAGAGGACGAACCCCCGAGGTCTCTCCGAGAGCCCGATATTTCGGACCTCAAGCCCTAAGTCACGAAGCGAGGTTGAAACAGTTCTGGCGAGCTCGCCCTCGGGTTGCCCAGAGAGGAGGTAGATCGTAGGGTCGGCCTTCCATGCGATATGAGGTGAAGCGACCATTGTGACATTAGCCTGGAACGGTACTTCGTCATCGTAGATCGACGCCTCCGGAGCCGAAAACCCAGCAGCTAGAAGTTCCTCGGCCCATCGCTCAGGCGACACGTAGGGTTCTTGGCGTCTTCCGTCTTCCTCGCCTAGCCACCATCCAGGAAGAAGCCCCATTATGAAGTTTAGCCATTTGACTGTCATGTACATTTCTTGTAGCAACAGTTTTCCATCAGGCCGCAAGAGCTTCCGCACATTAGCTAATGTTTTTCCGATGTTCGGGGTGACATGAAGAACGTTCGCGGCCACGATCAAGTCAAACGAGTTAGGCTCAAATCCCTGTTCTAGGGGATCCACGGAGATGTCAAGCGTCCGGAACTGTATTCGGGGGCCAAACTGGCCGAAGCGTTCCTTTGCAGCGGAGAAGAAGCCAGGGGACACATCGGTGTACACGTAAGAGTAAAAAGTGTCGAGACCACGAAGTACAACGTCGGTAGTGGCGCCCGTGCCGGCGCCGATTTCCAAGACGCGGAGATGAGGCGTTCGGTGGCTCAACAGACGGAGCCAGGGGCCGTAGTCCCATTGATTGCCGAGACTATAGATCTCGCTTAGCGCATCGTCTTGGCGAAGGATCTCTAGACCGTCTATATCGCCGCTCAAAATGCCTCCGAGAGACTCGTACACACGGTAAACAACCTTGCCAATCGTGGCATACTCGGTCTCGAGAACGAACTCGAGATACTGCGCAATGCGGCTAGGCCGCTTCTCCGGCGAAAGCTGAAGTAGCTCATGTGCTTCCGCACTGTCTAGAAGCGGGTATCCTTCCTTCTCAGCCCGCTCGACCTGTCGGGCAATCCAGTCATGGTACTTAGTCAGATGCGGCTGTATATCCGTATTCCGTGTTTTTTTCCTACCGAGCTCATCCCGCGCAGAGATACAGCAAAGGAGCACAAGCTTCTGTAGTCTGAAATATGCTTCTCGTACTTCTTTGTGAGAGTGTAACAATTTGCTAGCGTCCTGGAAATCAATGTCCGGTTTCCAAAGCAGCCGGCCACCTGCGTGTGGGTCTTCGACTGGGCTGTCCCCGTCGTCAAGGGGCGTTAGCTTGACGTCTTTCAGTCGAATCACCATGGCCTGACTGGCATCAACACCGACACATGTGCCTACGATTGTTCCGTTAGGTAGAGCATCAGCTGCTGCTTCTACAGTAACGCCACCCTGAGGGGTTTTGAAATAGACCTCACCGATATAAGTCGGGACGGCCTTGCGGTGAAACGAGCGGGCTTGGCCCCGTGAGGCAGCAGCTGACAGGAGTTGCATGCAAGCATCCGAGGTAGCAGGATGAAAGTAGTAGATGGCGCCATCTTGAGGTTCGGGTTCCAAGACGGCATCAAGGCGCAAGTCTGCGACGGCAGTGTTGTGAAGGAGATGTGTAGAAATGCGGCCTAGCCCCTGAAATTGGGGGCCGTAATTCAGGCCGACGTTACGCATGGCCTTATACCAGTATGCTGGTTCGACTGCCCGTGGGAGGTGAGCAATGGGCCTCTTCTCCTCAGAAGAGCTGTCGCTCCCTGCTCTGATAAGACCAAAGCAATGCTTAGACCAAGAGTTCGACGTTTCATCGCAAGAAGAAATAGTGAATTCATACCAGGGTGAGTCTAGGCTATTGGTCAGCTTGTGAGGGCGCATCGACAGGATGGTTTCCGTCGGTTCGGGGCCCAAGATCAACGCTGACGCGATCGTAACCTGGCTCAACGAAACGTCCTGCGTTCCAGAGAGCTGCTTCATAGCCTCAGCCGCCATAGCCAAGTATCCAGTACCTGGAAACACTACATCACCGCCAACTTTATGATCTTGGCACCAGGGAATCCTGTCGAGCCGTAGGATATTCCGCCAAGTAGGCTCTAACTGGCTCACCTCAACCACCTGGCTGCCTAGTAGCGGATGGTTCTCGGAGCGGCGGGCTCGGTAGTCCCGCGATATGCGGCTTTCGTACCAATATTTCGTATCATGGTTCCATGGATAGCTAGGCAGAGTAGGTACCACACGGCCACGCGGGGTTATAGAATCCAATCGGATTCCTAGACCTCTGCAGAAGAGCTGGCCCGCGGTATTGAGCAGTGCCACGCTTTCGTTCTTCGAACGCAATAGCGTAGGGACGTATAGGGCTTGCTGAGCTTGAAGGTGGCTCAATATTTGACGCAGAGGCCCCTGCAGCGCAGAATGTGGTCCAATTTCAACTAACACGCTATTCAGGCCTTGGAACTGAAGCAATTCTTTTACGCCTGTGCTAAATAGCACAGGGGACTCGAGATTAGAGCGCCAGTATGCGGCATCTAGTGACTCGCCTATAGCTAGTTTGCCAGTCACCGTTGAGAAGAATGGCACCGATGTGGGTTGACTGGATACATAGGGCTTGAGCTGACGCTCATAGTCCCCGCCGATCTTTTTCATATGATCTTTGAAATGAGGTTAGTGAACGCGAAGCGGTGCCTGGATAGAGTATCTTACATGAGTGGTATGCCATGTCTACCTGCAGACATCTCGCAATCACATCGGGGTGATCGTGTTTAACCGCTTGAAGAATTTCAACTACCTTGTCCTCATCCCCAGACAAAGTCGTATTAGAAGGACTATTTTCGCAGGCGATCACGACACCGTCAATTAAGTAGGACCGGACATCGCTTGACCCGAGACCAACGGCCGCCATAGCGCCTGGCGTTTCCGTTGATTGCTTCGTGGCCCTTCCACGGAGATAGCCGCAGATGATGGCCTCTTCCATAGTCAAGGCGCCAGAAGCGTAGGCCGCGGCAATCTCACCGCTCGAGTGCCCGAGGACTGCAGCGGGTACGATGCCCCAATTCCGAAGGAGATTTACGACCATTATCTGAACTGCGGTGCAGAGCGGCTGAGAAAATTCTGCTTTATAGACCTGACTGGAATCTTTAGGTCGCAGAAGTTCCTCTATGCATGCCAGTCAGCTAGGTATTATCTCCACCCAGGATGAGAATGGGGGCATACCTGAAAGACTCCAGCTTGGAGCGAGATCTTCACCCAGTGTTAAAAGGGTCTGTTCCATTACCTGGAGGTCATGCATGGCCATGGGGTATTCGGACAAGAGCGTTGCTCCCATGGTCGGCCATTGTGCACCTTGGCCGGTAAAAATAAACACAGGTTTCGAGGTTGCTTTTGCTGTAGCTCTTACTGGAGTAGAAAACACGACATCCTTGGCATTCGCACTATCTACAACAGCAAAGGCCCGGTAAGGTAGATGTTCACGACGCATAGCTAGCGTATATGCAGTATCGTCGAGCTGGTCAGGGTGACTCGCGACAAAACGACTGCACTCCCCGGCTCCACGGCGAGTTGATTCGGCATCATTGGCAGTGAAGAGCAAGAGGCGGTCCCCCTTTGAGACACTTCTAGCGGCTTTTGTGATCCCAAATGAGGCCGCAGAATCTATGATTACGTGCGCATTGGCACCGCCGACACCAAAAGAATTTATGCTAGCGCGTTCATCGCGGTCTTGCGGCCACGGAACGGGATCCGTCGGAACTCGAAGACCACCTTCAGCAAAGGGAACTAAATGCGTGTTAGCATCGTGATTCATAATAGGTGAGTGTGATTCATTACTATTTGGGTTCGGGCGCTTGAACTTGATGTTAGGCGGTATTGTCTTGTTCTCTAGCGCCATAATACACTTGAGAAGTGAAGTAAGCCCGGATGCACCTTCGGAGTGACCCAGGTTTGGCTGCGAAAGGAGAGTCAGTGATGTTACGTGTGTTAAACTGCCAAGGTGAGAGGCCTGCCTACCTTGACGGATCCAATATACACGCCACCTCCATGGCCAAAAACATTGGCGACCGCCTTGGCCTCTTCTGGATCCCCGCTGGATGTGCCCGTAGCGTGGCACTCGAAGAAGCCTGTCTTACAAGCCTCATTCTCAAGGCCAGCAGCAGCGTATGAGGCGCGGATTAGAGCTTCACTATAGTGATACAGGTGTTAGAAGCCACAGCTTGTAGTGAGGAATCGACTTATTCATAGGCATTTCAAGGCCGAAGGGCTTGGCAAAATAGAGGGTATAGAGTTTAGGAATACATACTGAGCCTCCATACTGGGCTTCGTCAGTCCAGGAGTCTTGCCATCGCAATTGCTAGCAGTGGCGCGGATAACAGCTCGAATTGGATTCCCATCGCGAAGTGCGTCATCTAACTTCTTGACGTAGACCATACTGATGGCTTCTCCACGGGCATACCCGTCGGCATCAGCATCAAAGGATCGCGATGAGGCGCCTTTGCTTAGCACACCGACATTGAACATGGTATCGACCTCTTAACCACATAGTCAGTTAGCAATACAGATATGTCTCAACGTGGCGATTTTCAGCTTACTCGCAGGATTCATGATCAAGTTACACCCTCCTATAAGAGCACTAGATATTTCGCCTGCCTGCAGAGCTTGACAAGCTAAGTGAAGACCGTATAAAGAGGCCGAGCATCCCGTTCTCAAGACTAAGCTATGGTCTCATTAGCGAACATGAAATGATAAGAAAAGGATGAGATGCGTACCTTGGTCCTTTCAAGTTGTATTCATAAGAAATCCTATTGGCCAAAATGAAGTCACCTGCGCCAGTAAGTTTATAAAGATGAAGATCCTGTCGGTCGTGGTACTGGAGATCATTCCAGTCCTCTCCGAATGTGCCGATGTAAACACCCACGTCTTTTCCGCGCCAGCAGGTCTCGCCTGCGCTCTCGAAACACTCCCTTGAGTCCAATATTAGTAGGGATATGATTGAGTTCAACGGGAAGTGACTTGCCGAGTAAGTTCTAGAAGAATACGTTGCTGTGGATCTACAATACCTAGCTCCGCTCGCGTCATTGAGAAAAGGCTTGAGTCAAAGGTGGCAAGGTCAACATGCTCGAGCATGTAGCCATGTGTTTTCCAGTGAGGCGCGTCCGAACCTACCACATCAGGCCGTCGTGTAGTATACCTCTCAGGGGGGATGGGGGCGCACCCATCGCCTTTGTTGAGTAGGAATTCCCAAAGTTCCTCGGGCGTGCTGATACCACCGGGAAGTCGTGTGGCCATGCCACAGATAGCGATAGGCATGGTCTCCTTAGGCTTAGGGCTGGCATCTGAGTTTGAATAGGAATCTGTTGTGAGGCTTGTCACAGACTCGCTCTCCATCATCACAGGAGCAGGAGGCACTAGACCACCATCATAGCCGCTCACTTTCGTGACAAGAACCTCAGCCATACTAGCCAATTTTGAAATCAAACCAGAGAAAGAAGAAAAAGAATACTACACGACGGCTGTCCCACCTTGTTATTCAACAACTTTCAAAACAAGTACGAGTGTGTATATGTGCGTAGAAGTATTCAACAGGAAGACTCGCTTGGAGTTTAAAGGACTGTTCACTTTCTATTTGAAGCTGAGATAGATGTCTTCTAGGTCAAGGCCTTCGATAGTATCATGTACTCGCTTTATGCATTTCTTGTAGAATTACTTGAGTGAACTCACTGCTACGTTTTCATCCTTGTTAACTTACCCATTGTGTTCTATATTTGAACTTGCCGCATGTCAGAATGCAGAATCGTCCGGGCTCATAGGCACGATATCCAGAATAAGCAACCCCTTTTGCAGCGGGCTATTTACACCGGTCCTCAATGCCCAATCTGGTAGCTACGGTAGTAGGTTAGTACAGTGGTTCTGAGTTACTTTGGAGCCGATTGCTAGGAGCCGATTGCTACGGCAGTTTCTGGCATCCCTACGAAAGACTTGGCCATAGGACTTCGTATCATGGCGAATAGGTGTATCAAGGTAAGGGGTATGAGATTTACTTGTACACCCCCAAGGTCTGATTATCTCCTGTGATGTAAGTTCGACGATATCGCGCCAAGAAATATTCAACCTTGACTGAATGAACGCTTGGGTGACACGCATGTGGCTTCTCGCTAGATTGATGCCTGCAAGCCATGTGCACTATGAACCGGAAGATTCAAGGAGGATCTAGCTTATTTGATGATAAAAATTACGTGGATACCGGTATTCGATGACTGGAAAAGCTTGGTACCGATGAGGTCGGAATGCGAAAAACGACGTTGCAAAAAATGGGTCTAGAACGGGCATGGGGAACCGAGGCACGCCAATAAGGACCTACTCCAATAAGATCAACGATATGTTGTCAGTTTTATAGACTATTAGTTGGTGAATGGTGCGCTGACCGCAGCATCCACTGCACTGAATGCCCTATAGTCCTATGAACCGTGTTCAATGTCCCGTGCAGCTCAGCTCCGGGCCTCTTAACAAGGGTGCAGAATTGCCTCAATAACATACCGGCAAGCAAGGCCCATGATAGGTATTCGAGCTTAGACGATTCTATTGCATTTAGTATTATATTATGTATTAATATAGTAAGTTCCGCGCGAGGGGTATAGGTATACTATGTGTATCAACTACGTAGGACGATTGTACACATTGTATTGTGCATTCACATCATTCTCTTAGTCGAACCTCAAAATGATGATATTCACATGAATCTAGATTGAACTAGTCTAGGACAGGGGGTTCGGGATTGATGGGCACTAATACGCTGTATAGTTAGTGCGGAGATGGAATTAGATGCCGATAAACTAGACTAATTAAGCTTCGGAGGAAGCTCTATGAATTTGTCAATTTCGTCTCGGTTTCTGCCGTCGCAGGCACAAACAGGTCGCGATGAAGCGACAGTATGTCGACGTTTGGCCGCAAACGGGCGAAGATCTTCAAGTCCTTCGGCTTGCGATTCAGACTCGGCTGGTACTGCAGCTCGTAGTTGGGATCGACTAGTGCGAAGTCGAACTTCTGAAACAGGACGGCCACGGCTACCGTCGCCTCTTGCATGGCAAAATCGCTCCCGATGCAATTGCGCGGGCTGTTTCCGAAGGGCTTGAAGGCGTTTTTGGGTAGCTTCTTGACGTTCTCCTCAGTCATCCTCTCAGGCCGAAACTCAGTGGCGTCGTCGCCCCAGACAGATGGATCCCGGTGCAATGCGGGAATGAACAACAAGGCAGATTGTCCGCGATGCATCGCATACCGACCCCCTAGAGTGACGGGGACGCCGTCATCAACTAGGGGTGTTACCGCGATCATCTGAGCCGGTGGCTCGAGACGCAGGGTTTCCAGCAGACAAGACTTGATGTATGGCAAGGCGTTGAGATGGTCGACCGTCATCGCGCCACCCTTGAGTACGCGATCTACCTCTTCCTGTACCTTCACGTAGGCTTCAGGGTTTCGGATTAGCTCATATATGATGAATGAGAGCAATCCTGATGTCGTGTCATGTCCGGCGAACAGAAAAGTTATCATATTATCAATAATCATCTGGCCAGTAAGTTGTTTGCCTGTGACGGGATCGCGACGGTGCAACATAGCTGAAAAGACGTCTTGCCTCATATCAGCGGAGTTTTCGCGTTCTAGGCGACGGCGCCGTTCCATTACGTCCGCGCAGAAGGACTTTATAAAGCCACTGCTTTCGTCAAACTGGCGGTTGGCTGCCCAATGCATCCACGTATACCAAGCTGGTCGATTTGAACGCCGCTGAATTTCAGCGAATATGGCACCAAAACGCTGTACAAACGGGTGGAACTCATCATGGTAGAATGAGTTGAAACGTGTGCCCATGGCAGTCAAGGCGATTGTGTCAAGCGTCAGGCGTAGGAAATCGGCTGAGACATCAATCTGGTTCTCCGGCCCATGTCGCGCCCATTTCAGCGCCAGTTGCGATGTAATGTCGAGCATTTCGCCAAACATGTTTCTGATAGACACCGGTGTAAAGGCTGGGTTCAAGGTTCGACGAGCCCGTCCCCAGCTCTCATGAGCTGAATCGACAGTGAAAAGGCCATGTGGAATGACTTTGGCCAGGACCCCTATTGATCCCATAATGTGCTTAGCGAATTCCTTGCGCGAGCACACCTCGTTGATAAGTTCATGAGAACATAGGAGGATCTTGTCAGTGCCACCAAGATGCAGCTTGTAGATATGCCCCCACTTCTCAGACAGAGTCATGAAGCTCTGCATTGTGTTGTTGAGGTCGATGTCTAGTAAGTTGCCGATAAGGGGCCAGCCGGGTGGACCTGGAATTGCCTCCATCTTGTTGCTACCCGAGAAGGAATAACTAATGATGTAATGGTAATGAAAATAAGAGGAGAATCTAAGCAACGAGGGATGTAGGATCAGGGCATATCTTCCCATGCGTGTAGTGAGTGACTGCTGTTAGTTGGTAACAAAACATACGTAAATAAGAGGAGGCGTAGATACCCTAACATGGCATATTAGAGACACTCAGGGGCCAAGAAGCCTGATCTCTAAATACCAGCCTAATCTTCACGGTTGGTACATCGCCTTACTCACGAACATGAATATCCCTATGCCATGTGTTGCTAGTGTTACGGCGCCAATGATGGCACGATACATTGCAGGAAGTAACCCTCCCTGTCTTATAGTCCTGGGGCTGTGATGGAGGGACCGACGCTCAGTGTATATAAGTGGAGAAATCGTACATCTCGCTACTACCTAGATCCAGGTGCTGTCTTGCAGTTTAGATGCTTACGTATAAAATCATGCAAGAGTGTCCGGGGTTTTGCTGTGCTGAAATTGATGGGGCCAGTCCTGCATGTAGGTAGCTCGGGTGCCAGGACAAGTCGCCCGCCCCCGTCTTGGCAACCACGGAGGCATCGATGACCCAAAAGTGATGGACACCGGCTCAAATTTTACTTCAATTTGTTCGATTTATTCAAGCTATTCTTTATTATTTCAGGCACGGGGGCATATGGAAGAACAGTCACTATGTCGAAAAGTGACAAGAACGACTCTTCGTCCGTTGACCAGACTGAGAAGACACAGACCAATTCTCCTGATCAGGTTCTAGTCGAGGATGCCGAAAATGAAAACAAATTCAAAGCGGGAAAACGAGAGCTCCTAATCCTCGGGACTATGGCTGCGCTTAATGTGATTCTCGCCCTGGATGCCACAGTTCTGCCCCCTGCGCTACCTGTACGCACACATTCCCCTTAAAAGGTCTATATTCGAGCTAATTGGAAAGCTAGAAATTAGCCAAAGTGCTGAAAGGTTCAGCTATTGAGACTTTCTGGGCTGGTAGTGCATACCTTTTAGCCAACGCCGTCTTTGTGCCATTTCTCGGGGCTCTGTCTGATCTCATTGGCCGACGAATTGTGCTGCTATTTTCTGTTTCTATGTTCACAATAGGAACTATCATTTCCACCCTTGCCACCAACTTCACGATACTGCTCATCGGGCGTGCTATTCAGGGAGTGGGTGGCGGCGGTATCTACACGCTATCATACATTGTTGTCTCTGATATCATCCCCCTTCGCCAACGACCTAAGTATCTGGCGCTGATCCTAGCCGGATGGGCACTTGGAACTGTGCTTGGCCCCGTCATCGGGGGTGCTGTCGCTGAGCATGCACAATGGCAGTGGATTTTTTACATCAACTACCCCTTCTGTGCTCTCGGTCTCCTGGCCGTGCCATTTGCATTCCGAAATCTGAAACTTCAAAACCAGCCGCCCTTCCTTACTGCTGTACTCAATGTCGACTGGTTTGGAAGCTTTCTCTTCATTTCTGGTGTCGCTAGCTTCCTGATCGGGCTAACTTGGGGCGGGGTTCAGTATAGCTGGAATTCGTATCAGACCTGGCTTCCTATCCTTCTCGGTGGAATTGCCACGATAGCTTCTCTTGTATACGAAGGCTATGTCACCTCCCCCTTTCTTCGATTATCAGTATGGAAGAATACATCGGCGTGTCTCACATTTGTGTTGACACTTGTCGGTGGCTTTGAACTTTATTCGCATCTCTATTACCTTCCCTTTTACATGATATCCGTCAAAGGTCTGAGCGCCACTTTGACAGGCGTTTATATAATGGCAACCACATTGCTCGTAGTACCGATCAGCATTGTTTCGGGACGATTGATGACGCGTTTCGGCTCATTTCTGTGGTCGGTACGGCTCGGGTTTGCCTGTCTCATCATATCGAACGGCGTCCTTCTTTTGATAAATCAGCATCGCAGTCTCGTCGCGCATCTCTTCCTGATCCTGACTATATCAGTGGGCCATGGTCTTCTCGTTCTGTCGCTTAATATAGCTACTCAGGCCATCGCATCCACACGTGACGTAGCCTACGCCGTGTCCATGTTTACGTTTATTCGACAATTTGGTATCTGTCTTGGCGTGGCCATTGGGGGGACCGTCTTCGAAAACGTATTGCTTCATGCTCTCGAACGCCATGGGTTCCCGCGTGACATGGCATTGGACACTGCGCGCAATGCCGCTGCTTTTTCGGGTCCGTTGGACGGACCTGAAAAGACCGCCTTCCTAAACTCCTTTGTGGAAGGGTTTCACGGCATCCTGTATCTTCTGCTTGCCCTTGCGGCTATATCTCTCTTCTTGTCTTTGTTTATCAAGCATCACGACATGAATAAGCAGCTGGACTCGGAGCATCGACTAGAGGGGAGGGTATCGGTTAGCCCGACTTGATGGCTTCATACTTGTCAAATAGTATTGTGTTATTCAAACTACTACATACAGTGACTACTCAGGTTCTTGCTAAATATTTCGGTTCCCGCATCTGGAACATAGAATCCGCTTTTCTTAACAAATATGATACTTCCTACTTTCAAATCAACGACAGTCTGTTACATACTTAAGCGTGTGTGCCTCTTTTCATGCTATTACTGCTAGCCATACCAACTATATTGGTCATCAATAACACATAGGAGAGCAAAGTCACAGGAAACAGGCGTTAGAGGATACGATATCAATATGGTGACATTACAAGTAACCTACTATTGGTATCTGTGATGCAACACACTGCTTACCGGGAGATATGCCTTCGCCTGACATACGACAGGCAGAATTACGGAGAGCTGTGATGCACTACGTAACAAGAATCGCTCGAGCCCCTTGCCAATACGATTACTTGCATAATTAGTGCGTAATGACTACCGCATGCCGTAGAGATAAGTCTTAAGCGAGGATTCGAGGTCCTTTCTCCCCCGTCTTGATCGAGTGTTAGTCCCAATATGTATCAGCTGTGCTCTAGTTTCTTCAGGGGTGTTAAGTCCTTCCGATCTTTTCATCTGCATACAGAATACAGCAGTATTACCCTGGAGGTCTGGTGAGTGGGTCGTAATCCCTGGAGTAACAATGCTCCATGCCACCCCACCTTTAGCTATATCATGTAGGTATTATGCAGGGTCCCATCCTAGCTATGAGTCTCGATTCAGTAGTACAGCAGACGAGTACTACCTTATGAAGGAGGTCTAGACGATATACTCATATCTCAGTCTTTGCAACGAATGCTATTACTTCTAGCTGCTTGCCCAAAATCAACGATATGAATTTCACTCCTTTATCATTTCTTGGGGATTTGAGAACCGGTAACACGGTTAGTGAAGGCTTAGGTTAACTCAAGACATGATCCGGGATGTCCCGTAGACAATCGGGGTCAAGCAGGAAAATGAACCACATGACTCGGGGTCGACTCCCGATAGTCCCAATCTACAGGATACCTATCTAGGTAAAAATCGGCTTTGGAGGAACGGTATCTTATTTTCTATATCTGGCTCTCTGAGAGTTCCGTCAGGTCTATTATCACTTCCAATACTACGTTCTGAGGCGAACCACAATACTGTATTCAAGGTTGCCAATACAACTACGCGCAAGAACATGGGACGAATGTAACAACACAAGTAGATGCAATGCTGCCCTATCTAAAATACGGCTAACTTGCTGGAAAGTTGATGGTAACCCTAAGTATGTCCTAGTAAGAAGCCATGAATGCTACATAGTACGTTGAAGCTGGTAAGGAGAGACAACCGCCAAGACCGTTCTCACAAATCAGAGTCGGAAAAGCAGTGGAGATGGTACCGCATTAGGGATATTCGGGCGTTGCGACGTTAACACATGTTTTCAGCTTTGCCTATTAGCCAGTCGGACTCCGTATCTGAGAGCTACGGTATCATATTCGATCGGCCCAGCTACCGCCGTGTGCGATCAGGTCAGCTGTATGTACGCACGGCGAAGGGTGAGGTGTGCGTAGGAAAAGGGGAGGGGTCGGTTCAGCACTCAGTCGAGTAAACGAAACGAACCTCATTCGCCTCCTTATCTCAATATCTCGTAACAACTTCCGCATGCGCGGTCTTTTTCTATGCCCCTCCAATTTTCTGAATGGTACTACTGGTTTATAAGTGTATTCCGGGATGCCGCGGGCTCTGATTTCTCATATCCTGGATCCCCCCCCACGGTGCCATGCACAGAACTTCTAAATGTCTACCTAATCAACTTTCTGAACCCTCGCTCGGTATTGTTTACTATGGCAGTGCCCTCGATATCCCCGGCAGATTTCGCCGCGTGGTTCAAAAGCCTCCCCGAATGCGGCGTAAGTCTTATCCGAAAAGCAAAGCTATCTATTGTGAAGATGTGTTGACGTGTTGTTACTTCAGGCCAGTTGCCTCGTTGAGGCCATTACTACTAAGTCAAACTGTTCCCTCACAGACCCAGCATGCTCTTGTGCAAGTCAAGGTGTACAAGCGGCTGCGGGGGCATGTGTTCTTCGAACATGCAATATACCTGAGGCCCTTTCTACTCAGAATCTAACCAACTCGTTATGCGGAATCAAACCCGCCAACGACCGAGAGTTCATCCCGGTTATCTATACCTTTGTGGTTTTGTCATCTATCATCGTCATACTACGCTTTGTAGTCCGTTTAACTGAACGGATCCCGCTGTGGTGGGATGACTATGCGGCACTTGTTTCTGTGCTTATATCAATTGGTTTTACCGCCCTATGCGGAATTTGTATGTTTAGCCCGTCCATCCTAGTTACTCATCTAATTCTTCATTAGTTGGCGATCTAGGTGTAGGCCTTGACCTATGGGCTGTACCACAAGAAAATATCTCGACAATCCTCATTGTATGTCCATACTACCTGTCCTTTACAACCTACGCTAGCTCTTGACGCTTATATCTGTATCCCTAGCTGTTTTGGGCAGCACTCTTATGTTATGCCACGTCGCGGTTCTTCGTCCGCGTCTCCATTAGCCTATTTCTAATGCGTATTTTTCGCGTGTCCGCTGCCCGGCCACTTATTATCTTAACATTGGTGCTCAATGGAGCTATCACCATTACTTATATCTTCTGCATCATATTTCAGTGTACCCCTGTATCGTATTTCTGGAATGTCTGGGACGGTCTCCACGAGGGGTACTGCATTAATCAATGGGCCGTATTCCTGTCTGGCGGCGTCATCGCTACTTCGCTAGATGTAGCTCTCATCCTCCTACCCGTGCGCTGGATATCTCAGTTGCAATTTTCAAATGCTAAGAAGATTACCACTCTCGGCATGTTCTCACTCGGTATCCTGTAAGCCCTTACTACCTGCGTCCCTATCCCCTAAGGGACGTTCCTCCCAAATTCTGAGCTCCCTGCTGACACTCTTTCATAAAGTGTTATTGTCACTAGCATCATGCGCATAGTGTCTCTATACACCTTCACGCATTCTCATGAAATCACAAGAAATCTCCCGAACCTTGCCATTTGGGGCGGACTTGAGCTCTACGCTGCCAACATCTGCGCGTGCTTACCGAGCCTTAGGCCGTTGGTTGCATTGAGTGTGTCAAACTTCCGAGCTTGGACCACCGGTGCCTCAAAGGGCTCCGGTTCTTCGTCTCTAGGTTTGTCGGACTATCCTCTTCACGGTAGTGGGAAAAGGAAGCTTCCAAGCGACGATGGCAAGAATGTCTCACACTTTGAAACACGCACTACAGCTAGTAACGATCTGGCTAGTAGTCTATAGAGAGAGCTAGATGCTTAGCTGACTCATGGGGTTATATGCTGTAAAGGAGTAACAACGCGATAAACAAGTGTATATTTATTGATGGAATCGCTAAGATATGATGCTATTATAGCTACTAAAAAATGGTTTGTACAATATTAAGTAGTCTATGACTGGTGTAACAACAAACTCAGTTTAGATGAGTCATGGTGCCGAGACATATCACCTAGGTACTGGTACCCACTTCCAGGCCTTTAACTCCCTAACGGAGCCTAAAACGAAGGAACAAAGATATCCCCTACATACTTCTTAATACTTCGTCATCTCGTAGAAAACCCCTACTTAATAATCCACAACATCGACACCAATAACCAGAACAGAGACAATGTCGCAAAAGTCTTGCCCAGACATGGGACTGCTATACTTCGCCTACGGCTCAAACCTATCGACCGCTCAGATGCGATCTCGATGTCCAAACTCAACACCAATAGGCCTGGCGCATCTAGAGGGCTGGACGGTAAGCACTTCTTAACACCATTTTCTTCACATCCTACTATGGCCTATGGCCAAGGAGCTTTTTAGGCTCAAGATGGACCTCAAGGGCTCCAGGTGCCAAATATTGGCCGTTCGTAAACAACAACTGCTAACTGTGAGCTGCAGTGGATTATCAACGAACGTGGATATGCGAATGTTGTACCAAGCCCGGAAACGGCGCCAGGGGTAGGCGTCTATGGACTAGTGTACCGACTGCATCCTAAGGATGAAGAGAATCTAGACATTTGTGAAGGGGTAGGCTATGCATATGAGCGGGAGATGTTAGAGGTTACGTGGGTTGCTACTTCCGATCAAAAGCCAATCCCAGGCTCACTACCGGCCACGCCTGGCTCTCCCCATGACACCAAATCTAAAAAGAAAAGAAAGGGAAAGGGGGCGAAAGATGATGAGGAATCCACGCCATCATTGCCGGAAGGAAAATTCCAAGCCCTCGTGTACGTGGATTCTCTTCGCGTCACGCCCTCAAGGCCGAAGACAGAATATATCGGCCGGATGAATACGGGTATCAAGGAGGCATCAGGGCAGTGGGGACTGTCCGTTGCATATGTAACTGATGTCATTCGACCATATCTTACGCCACAGTCCAGGGGTCGGGCGTTCGGCGCCTAAGAGCCAATTGTTAGCAAAGGCGACCAACCATTGATACCCAAGGGCGTCGTCTTGGGACAGATCTAATGACTAATCCGGAGATCAATTTGGCATCAATATGTCATAGACATTGCGGGGGACTAGTCTACTAAGCACTTCGTGAACACGCGAATTTGCTGGCAAGGGGCAAAAGACTGAAGATAAATAAAGTTAATAATTAGAGTTATCTCTATAGCTGGATCGCCTGAACTCGCATGCATGTGCATCCAATCTCAAGATTCAAGTTAATGTGAAAGATTAAGCCTCTTGTCTCACTTTAGTAGCCCAAAGCTAAAGCCTCGCACTCAGTAGAATTTCACGCAATGGCAGTGATATTTAGGTAAGCATGTAGAACCACTAGGGCCCATATTATAAGATTTCTGCAATATCTCGCTAGAGCTTTTAGATATTTTTACTGCTTGCATTACACTTATCTAGTAGAAGAGACAGAGCTCTTTCTAGGACAATAGTGCGCGTATTTAGGGGCTTAAACTCCAAAGGGTTCAGACTGATCTAAAGGGGTTATTATTCGAAGCTTTTCCTATATATACTTAGCTATAGCTTATTGAAAATAAGTGGCTGGTAATACCGGTGGCTGGGTACAACGCCACACACCAGTCTACCATATATACTACAGGTACCTCCGCAGTACAGTTACTGCTAAACTAGTTCTTTAACCCAATATACAACTACAGCTGTTCATAAGCTAAATTCAAGATAGCTTAGCTATAAACTTCTAGCTAAAATTCCAGTACTCATAAGGTGGTTCATGCATTTATGTATAGCTGGAAGTTTTCTAGTACTAAGGTTCAAAGTATACAAAAAACTTGACGTTATCCCTGTAAGGTAGGGTTTTCGAGGGAGGGTTGAAAGAAAGGTTGATTTGTAACCATCCGAGATGCGACATCGTCTTTGGAGATAGGGTGTTCAGCGATGGGTCTAATTCCAGGTCGTATTTAGCACACCCGTCCCAGAAAAAGAGGTTGAAGTCGTTATAAGTGTAGAATACCGCCCGGCATTCCGCCGAAAATGACTCGCCCACGAGGAATAACGGCGGACACCACCAATCGACGGTGTTAGAATAAGAAGCGTGATACCGACTGCCAAGTCAGCAACTCCTATCCGAGTCGACTGCGGGCGTGTTGCTAAGAGACCGGCGCTCTTGATGCGGGCAGTCCGGGGCGCAGAGGATCTTTGATGTGTTACACATCAATACAAGATCCAACCGTCGGCGTCCACCCGGCGTAGCCCTAGTGGCGCAATTGGCTAGCGCATAGAGTTTCTACGACATGACTATCGGTTATTCGTAACAAGCGCCTCTAAGGCTTTGGGTTCGAGTCCCAACTGGGGTTCTTTTTGCCCTCCCCTAGCGCTAAATGTTCCATTACTACTCGGCGTAGTTCCAGAGAGTTACAAGACTGTATAGGTAAGGATTTTGAGACGAAGTTCGGGCGCGAGATGGGAGAAGCGGAATGGTGGCTGTGATCTCTCGGTGCCATCAATTCCAGGCGCAGCTCTAGCTTTTTCCACTGTCTGCCTAGAGACCTTTTGTAAGGCATGATTAGATTAGGTTTTGGTCTAAGCTGCATAAGGTAGTTTTTAAACCCGCATAGCTGATAGAGACTACTATATTGCTGCATCGATATTGTCGGGATTGCAATCCGATAAGCCAAGTTCAGTCATTCCAGTAAACCGTGTGTAGAAATGGGGTTTATGATTCTGTCCTAATGGCTGAAGAAATCTTGCTAGTGAGTACGAGAGGAGCAACAGGCGTACGGGCCATAAATGCCGCCCAATGATCTATGAAATCGGCGGTCTGATTGACGAATTTTAAGCCGTGTCAAAAGGTTGAGCGAAAACATAGAAGTCCTAGATGAAGCATTCAAATAATATAAGACGACGGTGATATGCAAAGAACAGGATAAATTCCGAGTATGGGGACCAACAGGACAAGAGGAGATTATGAGCATCGTATAAGTGTTCCTCAATCTCCTAATTTCACAGGAGTGGCGAGATCGGTTTATAACAAGGCCTGGCTCGTAGACGAATTAGTCTGATTCCTTGATATTTGATCCAGGGTAGATACTAGTGTCTAGATACCCCCGCAATATAAAGAAAAATAAAAGCTCGAGTAATTGGTGAGAGAAGGAGCAGACTATAGCTCGGTTGGCTCTGGGAGTATTGCACGGTAGACTTGGTTGTTAGAAGAAATCAATATTAGGAATATCGCAGCAGCCTTCTAGTCTAGAGACTGGAGGTGTTGACAGGTGAGTGGCTCATTCTAGGAATACATAGATGATAACGACTGCCTCTAAATGGGTAATTCAAGTTACGATGACTTAATAACGTCATAAGATTCTGTATATCAAATACGACGTTAACCCTCTATACCTGTACAGTAGACACCCTGGTCGTGGCCTTACCAGCAGTAGTGTGAAGGTGCTTTATCTATGTGTTTATTAGGTATTTCTATGGAAGCTACAGAGAAGTCCTGATCTACTTAGGAGAGACGAACTATGCGAACTTGAGGTGCCACAGAAATAAACTCTAGAGATGGCTGAGGCCATACCACACAGGCCTTGGTCGGATACAATGAGTTGACAGAACATAGTTCGCCAGCTTAAGAAGAAATTCTGTCTCTATATAGCGTCGATAAGTTAAAACTAGGTTATTCAGCAGCTACAATTGTAATACGTGATAAGAGATTGATGATGTTTAACGAAAAAGATGGTTTCAAATACATAGCTGAGCTACTACATGGTCGCTTCTACGTAACGTTATATCCATTGGGGCTCTGTAACACTAATTCTTAAGTTCTTCCTAATGATTACGATAAGAACATTAACTCTATACTATAATAATGTCTAATACAGACACTCCTAGGACTACACGGTTACCTCTCCACGACTCTATCACCGAATATAGAAACCTCAGTTCTAACATATTCAGTTACCCCTTCCCCAAATCCACAACTTCAAGAAACTCGGCGATTTGACGCTTTTCAAGAGGTTCACTGCTCGCTGTCAAACCAAAACCTCCCTCTGTGCCGGCAGACATGTTGTCCTCTCGACAATGTCTGAGTGTACCACGAGTGGGGGGCGACGATGTATTCTTTCTCCCATTTTTCACTGTAGACTCGTCCGCTCTCATTTCTGCCGCATTCGAGTTCGATCTCGAGTTGTGCCTGATCCAGTTCTTTTCGAGGGACAGGGTCAGAATAGAGATATTTGAAGTTGCAGACAATCCACGCAACACTCTCGGTAGAGTTGACTGGGAACCATTTCGCTACATGACTCCTCTGGGATACTTTAGAGCCGTTCTCTCCCCATTCAATCATCGCGTCCTTGGCGGCTGTGGAATATTCTTGTGATATTGGGAGATGATGCATGCATGTTATCTCTGTTATGGGTATGACCTGGCTAGCGAGTATAATCGTCTCTACTAACGTAGTGTTGGGCGCAATGTTGGGAGTGTTGTCGATAAATGGCAAAACCGGTGCGGTCAGCGCCATGCCAGCGGTGACAAGGAAGGATGCAATATGCATTATGAGCGTAATTAAGACTGTGTGTATGTAGGTGATGTGTGTGTGATTACTGAATGGGTTGTGTTAGGGAAGTTAGAAGAATAGAATTACTCGGGGTGAGAAGTTGCACGCCTTAAATATAGGTCTAGTGGTCATGAGTTCAACTAGGTAACTATCACTTGCCCATACCCCTACCCATATCTCCTAGTAAACTATATTCTCTTAACTTTCACGCTCTCATGATGAACTGCGTGAGTTACACGCATGAAGGCTTATAGTTAAGTTTAGGAAAAGTCTTATTAACCGATATCGCCCTATCATAGTTCAGGACTTAACGGGAGGTTCTAACTGTAAGTTATCGTAGTCATACTCTAGGCGCTAAGTGGCCGTTTAACTTTGAGCTAAGAAACTTATTAGTTCGTAAAACCTTGATTCAGCAAATTGATAGCAACATCATAAGCTTCAGTTCTCGCAGCTATCTGCTTTTTGCTCTTATCAAAGTTATGACCACACTCGCGCATCCTTCTCAAGACCACCCGTCTACCAGTACCTTGAGCGTCTTCTTTGGCCTTCTTAGCGAATTCTTCAGCCTCTAATGCAGATACATCATACTCCGCAGTTAGAATGAGTGTGTTTCCTGCAAGACTCATCCCGTGTCCATATAGGGGTGATATACGTGGGTCTCTCGGATCCATGTCCCCAATATAACCTTCTCGAAACAATCGCGTCCAAAATAGCGGTGCGCGTCCAGCTTTGGGGCCGTCGACCGGTGCCTTCCGCTCGCCTGGATCTTTAGCCATGCTGACCGAAGGATAGAAGGCGATCACGCTTCGAACCGTGTCGGCTGGGAGCAGCGTCGGAGCGACTAGCGCTAGCGTACCACCGGATGAGAAGCCAGAGATGGAGATGCGCGCGGCATCGTACGCATCTGGACGCGACTGCACGTAGCGCACCGCATCTTCGACGTCATGGAGAGCAGCAGGAAAGGGGAATTCGGGGCCAAGCCGATAGTCGACGTCTAAAACCACATGCCCAGTTCGCTGGGAAATTTGGCGGCAAAAAAAATCGTCGCCTCCAAAAAGGGGGAGCGCGAAGCCGGAGCCGAAGCAATTGATCAGCACAGGTCTCGGTGCTTCCACCGCCTCGGTAGTGAGAGTGGATGGCGAGTAAACATGTGCCCGAATTGAGCGACCCGCGTCGCGTGAGGGGATACTGAGCACCGCATCTGGTTTTGCACGGACAGGCGGTGTCAAGAGGCGGACAATCAAGCGAATTGAGGAAACCAATAGCTTGAGGCGAAAATATCGGAGACCTGCAAGAAGTTTCTTCATCTTATGAGCTGAAAAACAGAGTTGTGTCTAGAGAGATTGCCACGTAATGAAATCATAACAGATGACCCGTTGAGCTGAAAGGCCAGGGGCGGTGATAAGCATCACTAACACTAGATAGTAATAAGTAATTGGTGCCTAAGGATGATCGGAAAGTCGGCCCTTTTCACCGACGCATTCTACCCCTCTCGTAAGCACGATGATCCCTATTCAGCAACATCAAAATCTTCATCATCATTCGTCTTCACTGGCTTATTATAATAACCTAGAGTATAGGCCATGGACTCTAGTCAGCAGTTCACCTAGTATTTCAATTGGGCTACTAGAAAATTAAGGGTTACGCTTTGACGCCGAGGTTATTTCCTCATCATAGTTGAGCCCGAAAGTCTTAAAAGTTGAACCATCGACTATCTAAGTCATACGAAAAGCATTGAAGTTAAACAGATCCAGTAAGCTTTGACTAACGCAATGAAATTTTGACTCGAATACTAAGGTAGTGTAGGAAATTCAGCTACCTATGCATACCTAGGATTCCCGGGGCCTATTTAAAAATCAACCAAAGTTCGATATAGAGTTTACCTCAAACCTTGATTCAGGTTCTAGTACAATTATGGATCTAGCTCCTTTTTCGATTCCTACGTGTAGCTATACCCTTCCAAATACTATAGTCTAGATATCTAAGCAGAGCTTTCCTTGATCTTAGCAACTAAGCTTTTTAGGCCCAGCTTAGACACTCGTATAAGCCGTACTCTAAAGTCCGCAAGAGCCAGTTGGTTAATACAACCTGTGAAGCATGAACTATCTACGTAGATCTAAGTTCGTATTTACTCATACCGCCCATCTCACTGCTAGCTTTAGCTAGATGTGTGACAACATCTTGTCTATGATGAGACTAAGAAACCACTACAGTATACTTTATAACCAAATAGAGACTCTATGCGGCTATGGCATTCCATATGGCGGTGCCGGGAAGCAGCAAATGGGGAATGTAATTTCGAGACTTAAAGACACTGATATAGCAATTGAAGTGGCGGTATGTGGTTCGGTGATGCGGGATGTCTGACCATACACCAGATAGGTGTCGATTCATCGTCACCGAAATGGCCTTAATATACGCAATTATACCCCCACATACCTCTGATCATCTGCTTGATAGCGGGTATCCTGTTTCATAGACGAAGAGATTTGGTGGCTTGAATGGCGGTGAAGTTAATATGCTAATACTAAGGAATTAAGGTTAAGGGGAACTGAGCAGCACATAACACACCCACAGATTCATGGCCATGGCCTATCGGGTTTCCAAATTACTATCTTAGGGGAAGTGATAGGACATGACGCACGTATAGTCCAGAGTCTCCAGGCTTATGTTCGACGTGTTACGCTTCAACACCTAGCATCTTTGCCCCAATTATTCTTTCTATAACTCCCCCGCTTCGTTCTTCGCTTCCGCGTCGTGTGGCATGGGGAACCTCGGGATATTGATTAAAACACTAGTAGCATAGTAAAAACATCGAGATAAATACATGTGATAAGTAATATATACGGCAAAATACCACCACCCCGAACGCCCAAGATGAATTCCCAGATGCCAGAGGTTATAAAGAACTACCCCCTAGGTGACTGCCTTGAAGAGGTGACCGATTGGGCTTGTATCCCATCCAATCCACACAGAAGCCTCATACTCGTATGTACTACTTCGGAAATCTGTCTCTGAGACATTTGCGGGTTGCTCGCTACCAATCCCGTTAGGAGAGCCCCTAGATTGGGTAACTGAAAAATTCAGAGTTAGCATTCTCTCATATCTAGCGTAGTCAAGTAGAGGCAGATAATCCTCTCTTTCTCGAATTTGGTATCACTCACCATATCTTCCAATGATGTTTCGTTCAGACTTTCTTGTTCTTCCCACTTGCGGAACTCGCTATATTCCGATACGCAAATTTCCTCAGCCGCTTTCAGTATTTCGTCTTCGTAGCCGCGGCGCTGCCAAGCACTCCAAGTCATGGACTGTTTCCTGAGCTCAGCGAGAAGTTCCGGTAAGCGTCGGTTACGGCTCATGCGTTGTTCTAACGCTAGTACAGAGGTTGAGTTAAAGCTTCGGGTATAATAGTGCAAAGCCATAGTGTCGAGGTTATCGAATCCTACACGCTGCGCGCAGCTCATAACGTACTGGAATTTCTCTTCGAAGGTCGCTTGTGGGCTTGGGAAATCATTTCCCGGCCAGTGGGTAGGTGCAGGCATCATGGGCTGGGCCATGGCCCCGTCTTGATACAACATGGGCTGCGGCATAGTTGTGTGCCTTGCTGCAGTTGCCGATGTGGAGTCATCAGCAATCAGTTCTGGCTTCCCCCAGGGGGGCGAACGGGGGGAATTAAAGTTTTGAAAATGGGCGACTCGTCCCTCTTCATCTGTTGCTGGAAATAATTAGCAATTTGCCACTGACTTGGCTATTTACTTGAGCCGAGTTAGGGGGGTGGGAGACGTGGATAATACAACACTTACCAAAGAGGTTATTAGGCCGGTTGGCGACGTGTTGCTGCAAACTACCCTCCATTCCACGAGGAAATTCCAATGTGTCCTGTTGATGCTCTCTATGGTACGTGGGCGAGTAGCTTATGTTACTGGAAGGGTGTATCGGAAGGCCTGGTGGCGGCAAGTCCTGAATTGCGGCTCCTGAAGTCAAACCCAGACGCGAGGTTGCAGGCATCGGAAACGCGCTGTTATACATAAAGCCTGTCTCTTCGAGAGGCGAACTCCACATGGTAGGTTGACTGGGAATGCCTGTCCATGGACCTTGGTCCGTTGTCCTCATTTCGGGTTCATCTTGACACGTTCCCTCGAGGTTTGACCGCTCTTTACTATGGGCAGAAGTAGCGGTAAAGTCCCTTCTGAACGGACTATAAAACCTCATTCCCTCATTATCACGATCATTTGCTCCCATTTCACACGGCCGAATATCGCGTTGTTGCTCTTCTTCCTTCTGCCGTAACGTATGAACTTCCTGCTGTAGATCATGGAGGCGCTGTTTGATCCGAGTGCCTGGAAAAAAGTGAGCTTGGCCAGACCCATATTAAAATTTTCAAAGCTTACGATATGTTCGCTGTGCTACTCTGTTCTGAATGCGCTTTTTAGTCTTGCGATCTACGCCCGCTGTAGAGCCTTCCAAATCAACCGGGACATGCTCGGCATTGATATGTTGTCCGGTTGGGTCTGGAGAGACAGAGCCCGGACTGGTTGGGGTCGAGAGGGGTTCCATAGCTAGCATAAAAGGATTTTTCATCTAGGCGTTACTGCCATGAGTTTAACTGGGCAAATGGCCAGGAACAAAACGGCACGGAAACAAGACGTGAGGTGGTTGGTCTCTGCTTGCCAGTGGTTTGTAGGTGATGAGTATCTTCATTATCCATCTCCACGTCTTCTCCGGAGGCGACGGAAGTAATGTAGGCGATACATATAGGAAGTACTTGGGAGGCTGTTTGAGGTATCCTATCTGGACATTGCCAGCGGTGTACAACTCGTGCAACCCGCAGACGTTTCGTATAGTGTATGGTTATTCCAATATAAAACGGGTGGCGAAAAGAAAAAGAAAAAAACCGAACGTTATATGTTGTGCTAGGTATGATGCATTCTTACCGCTCTGGTCCAAGCAAGGAAATGAACCATGGCAGTGTGCAAACCCTTGCAAACCTGAAGACTATCGCGACCAAGAGCCAGGGTAGAGCTCTGCCTCCAAGCCCCACTGAATCATCGCTTGGCTGGTACGGCAAGAGTAAATCCTGGTCTTAAGTATCCCACCCAGCACGACCTCCAGGTAGGCTGCACCTCATCTTCCACCTCGCAAGCTTCCTTAGCTTTAGGCAAGTATCCACCCCGCCAAACGTCAATATCTCCCCCAGATAGAATATGCAATACATTAACTCGAGTCGGTTTTCTGTCAGGTGCAGATGACTAAATTTTTGACAGCCTGTCAGGCATCACCGACAGGGGAAGAGAATGTTATTAATGTAACTCGGTCTACCAATCATGCCCAAATGGTAAGAGTGCTGACCATCCAACACCCATGGTTTCGCTATCCACCCGCATATTCAGCCTGCCACTTTCACAACACCAGCATAAAGCAGCGGGTCCTAATGTCACGTTAAAGCTCGGTGCGCCCGCACCAGCCCAAGCTCCGAGGATCTCGCGCCCGGTTCCAGGCGGTTAGATTTGGCATCATATAGAACTAGCATCGGACAGTGTCTACATATAGGTACCAGAGCACCGGAGATGCGGCCTTCGTAGAAGCTTCCGTGAAAGTTGATTGGTTACCGGTAATGATCACTGGGAGAGTATAACCAATACTGAAAACATGGATGTAGCGATAATACGGTATCTCGATAGCAAGGTGCAATGATAATGATACTTGGAAGCGTGCGACTATGAGTGCTTTATGCACATTTCAGGATGCACTTTACCAATTGGGAATGTCTTGATTTAGATTTAACGACTATAAGGGTGATTTAAAATGTCCGTTATTACGGCACTTATTTTTTGAACGGATGAGACTTGTGGTGTGTACCATCTGTTTCATGAGACAAGGTTCATCGATATTAACATACCGCTATATCAATATGGAACAGTGAGGCAATAGGAACTTCGCTAGTTCCTAGGGTTTGGAAGAATATTCTTGTTCGCGGTATTGTTCTATGAGATCATGGGCGAGAACACCCAGCTGTAGCCTAGACAACGTGGGGTATTCAGCTTATTTATAGCCTCGGTTCCTGTAGACCGGTTTCACGCTTGCAGCTGCTTCCTCGCTTCTAGTTGCCACTTCTTTTAGTCGCCTTGCTAGCATTCGTACGGGGTTTCTCGGTCTGGGCCGACGACATACTGTGTAGATTTTGTATTGGGGCTAAGGGTCTTGTGTGGCTTATGACCGGAGACTTGGCAATTGTCGTGGTGGTAGGTACGACGGGCTCTACTGGTGTAGAAGTCATTTCTTTTTCTTTTTGACACGCTTCCAATCCGTAGCTACACAGCTTCAAGAGGCGTAGACTAGTTTCCTTTAGAAGGCCATTTCATTAGAAGACCCATCAATTATTTCAACGCTATCGAACCTCCGTAAAAAGACCACTTCTTATTGAGGGACTGACGGCTTTAACTTCACTATTACTATATACCTGTCTGTTGAGCTTTAGCGTGGGCATTAGAAATTCTCCCGCTCGGGTAATCCCAGACCTTTCTGTTTCGTGTATAGAAAATCGGGGCCGATTGGGACGGAAAGGGCCGCTAGGATAATTCTCACTCAGCTAACCAAATGCCACAAGTTTTGCCACAGAGAAATTCACAGACGAATAGGCAGGCGACTTTAGAAGGTGACATTGGTTCATGCTGGTAGCCGAGACACATCCTCAATCTCCCGGTGAAAGAGGTTTAGCTCTTATCCGTCTTTGGATTGTAAGCTCCCAGCTAGGTTTGAGGGATAAGCTCGGAGGGTTGGGGCTAGGCTCCAGTCATAGTACGTAGTTAATAAACTCCTATTACTACAAGTCTATCCTAAAAGATCTCCCGGTGCTTACATTGCGATACAACATCCAGAGAGCATCCGAATAATCGATGCATCAGATCATAGCTCAGGCTCAGGGGCAGATTAACTAGGGGCTAAAGCCTTTAGAGACAGGGGCTTTTTAACAACTGACCGAAAAGACTCCTCGTTAATCACAGCTTATAGGTTAAGCTGTTGTTTTTAGACTGTCCACGTTGGAACGTTATTAGAATAGTGCGGCACAGATGACGGTAATTCATAATCAAGATGCTTGCTTACCCGTTGACCACCTAGCATATAAATAAGATGTAAGGGGCACTGCTTGCTGTAATACGAAAGTAGGGGCCATGAGGAGAATGATGGCGTTTTCGCTTAGGTACTCCGTAGATCGTCTTAACACTGGAGTATCACCGATGAGGAGGTGACGAATCATATAGGAACTCTTGTGGCATTTTTTTGGCCAAGCCTTCAACGGGTTGGCTGTTTTATATGCTGTGTCACTTGTGGTGGATGGTATTAACATAGCTTGGATGAGTCATTAAGGTCTATTGAATTATTCGGTATGAATCGCATCAACCTTCCAAGTATGAACTTTGCCGTTACCAGCCAAGATATCATTAGGGGAAAAGTCACCGCATGACTTGTAGTATGCGAAGCAATAGGGGTAGGTAGATTAGAGATCTTTGATGAAGTATCAGGATATCGGTGCTCGTAACGTGAGGCATCAAGCCGCTTGCTACTCTATGAAACTCGCTCCTAGCCGCCATGTGTGGACGCTTCCTTGACCGATATTTCCGATCACACATTATGCAGGCGCAAATAACATATTATCAAAAAATTGGCACTCATCAGCCCCCTCAACCCCGCTAGCCTATCATTCAAGGCCTTTGCCTCGCCTCAAATCAAGTGATAGATCCTGCTGATACACCAAGGCTTGAAGGCAATAGCTAGAGATATTTTCAGTAGCGGCGATGTAACCAGTGGTTCCCGGCTATCGTACGAGACTTTTTTTGTTGTTTCAGGGGCCTTTGATGCTATGCCATCAAAGTGAAGACATCAAGAATGAGTCGGATTAAATTTGCATGACAGGAATTGTGCAGGTCTTCCTCTTAGTGGAACACCGTGAAAGGAAGCGTCTCCATGTTATCCTTTCACACTTCTTATGTATCTCTTCTACCCTTAACATATAATCGCCGTTGCTACGCTATATGGTACATTTCGTAAGATATAGAAGTTGCAGCTGCCTTTAGATTAAGAAACGCTTGCGGCAGATTAAATTGGACCCTACTATTCTATATCTATTTAAAATGAAGTACACAAAGAAAAATATTAAGATGTAGATTTACAGTTTGAAAAGAAAGCAATAAAAATAAGGCACCGTCCATAAATAACATAGGGTACGCTAATGATACAGTTCGGGTCATTAGATACCCCGAAGGTGCCTCATATCGGTACAAAAAGAGAGAAGCTCCATTATAGCTAATAATCAATCAAGGTTAAGATATAGAACAACCTATCGATGATAGCCTCGCTTGCACCTAGACTCAATACCATCAGGGACCCAGCAAGCTAGGCTCGTTTCGTTCCTAATGCAACATAATCGATCATTATGGATTCAAACATATAGAAATTACTGTATGATGTAACCTAAACTATAAATAAGAGAGCAAAGAGTTGAAAGTGCACGAGGACACTATGCTCAGACCACGATGGCGAAAAACGTGAATTCGTCGTAGAATTTACTTACCTGAATAGAGATATAAGTAATGGGTTTGCATTTGAAGGTTACGGATGGTAACTGAACAGTTTTGATACCCATATGTGCTCTTGTAATTGTTCGTCGTGAATGCCCTCTTTAAGAGTCATGCCATCGAATTGTTATTCCAACCCTTTTTGCAACCTTGTGTTGTAGTCAGGTACTGTTAATGGTATTAATGTTAGCCCGTTGCTATATCGAAAGGGTGGAAGTTCCAGTTAGGCAATTGAAGCCTTTTTTTGCTAGCCATATAGGCCTAGCTGAGACCGGGCGGCCCTCTTTGAGGCCTAATTCCGCGGCCCCATGGGCTGATTCAATATCCGAGCATGGGGTACGCTAGTCCAGACGTGCCGCATTTACTACCCGGATCTTTTACGTTATTGGCACGTGGCTGATCAGAGCATCTCCGTGGCCAAGAGGAGGATATTGAGGCTGTGAAATTACGGATTATTCAACAATGTGATAATGCTCGGGCAGATTAATCCTCAGTAGAGCCACTGATAGATGGCTGAAGCTTCTGTTAGCATGACCAATAATGATTACAAGGCTCTCCAGGCGCAGTGCCGAAAGATATGCTCACCGAGCGTGATGCCAAGCCCCGGGATCTGGATCTTGCAGTTGGTTCCATAGATTTCGGTCTCACAACCGAGTTGTTCAGTGGCCCTTCATGTCCTCAGCCTAACACTCCTTGTCTAGATAAGGTGAGGATCTTCAGTTTCAATACAAGCCTACCATCCATCTCGGGAGCGCAGAATCCATGCGAAGATCGGGAACTAGCCGCAGTGGATCGGATCATGAAGGAGTCGGGAGACCTACCAGAGTCTACGTAACCTCGGTCGCAAAGAGACGGGGGCTGACTCCGTAGAAGACTACTGGTCAAGGCGAAAGATATCATTCTAAGCCCCTGTTACATTACCACAGCTAGCACCTCGCCTTGCCTCGGCCAATTTATGGAAGTCCCAAGCATAAGGCGCCGAGGCCCGAAGGTAACCACGTGGTGTCATGATGTGCAGAAGATAAATTTGATAGATAACATATTCTGCGGGGTGACGTAATATCTGACCAGCCTTGTCAGCAGTCTCCTTGGTTCTGTTCTTGGCCATCTCATAAGCAGCCGACCGCCGACTTGCGTAGAAACGGAAGAAAAAATTGGGGGGATAACGGAGATAAACTCAATGAGAGAGAAAGCCGACAGCTTCTGTAGGAGGCATACGGCGTATGAAGCGCCAAGCCTACTAGCAGGCAGCAAAGTCCAAATATCTGCAACTGTAGATGGAGGTTTTATCGTGATCGGCGATGTGCGGTTGCACAAGGTCGTAGATCGCATGAAACACAGTGAAAACGATACATGCTCCCGAAGATGAGTCCCCTTTCATAGTTAACTCTAGATTTGACGTTATTTTCATTGAAGTGCCTCAGCCGCTCCGGACGTCAATCTGGAGTTCATGCACGACTCGCGTTGTTAGTTACAACAGGTAGCATTTTGAGATGGAACTGATAGCCCTGAAATCTGAGGCGCGGGTTCCCGCGGCATCTTGCATTGATCTCAAATCAGGGTAGTATGGCGTAAGGGTGATACTACATCGGTCAGCACATAAGACCAACAAATCAAACCATACTTAGAGACCGGGGCTAATTAACAAGAGTCATAACGGAATCCTGTTGTGCGACAGGAACAGAAACGACGTTGCTGATACCTTCCAGTTAACTGACAGCTATAGCTATATGCGCGACGAGTTGCGTTCACCGCTAGTAGTGAGACAGCGGGTATGCAAGCCACGTAAGGCTTAGGTCGATACAGTAGTCTCCTCTCAGGGGGTAGCTTATGACTTTAGCTCCCAGTCAAGCCTCTAGATGTGCTAGGAATGCGTTCGACCTTCTAGATTGCTGTATGTACTGGGATGACTAGAGTGTTTCAGACTCCTTAATTATGCATTTTCGAGAATTCAATCTATCTAGCAACAAGCCATCGTTATCCGCATGGACTCTGGTTAGGAAAATTCGTCTAAGCGTACAGACAAGGACTATTGTGATAGTGCGGACATCTGAGCACGTAATCTCTAGGGGTTAAATTGATTGAAGGGGTTAGTCAGTTAGACCTTCGTTGGCTTTTCTATTTAGCTATATAGTATATCTCCTTTTTCCCCTGGGAGGCAGGCTTGTCCTATGGGACTCCACTCGATATACGTTGATTTCCCCCCCAAAGCTGAACCTCTAGAAGTGATTTAGGTAGATAGCAGTGGCCAGCCCTTTAGAGTGCGGTTCGTACTCAGTAGCACGGTCCGTTACAATACGTTCTCCCTATAAAATCTCTGGAGGCGCTTAGATGGAGGCGCTCCGGCCTCCAGAGCGCGGCTCGTGTTGATCACTTCCATAACTTTATTCGCGTAATTCCTTTTGCTATACGGTCTTGGAATAAATAGACTGTTTATAGGACGGTGTTTTAGCGCAATAACGTAGTCTATTACCTACCCATAAGTATAGGGCTCGTGGCACCCTTACACATCCACTTGCCTCGTTCCAGTATGTTAGAGCGTGTATATCACACGGACTGTATTCTAGAGACCTGAACACCTTCATTTAGCACTTAAGATTTAGGCTGAGAGGAGAAAGCATCGCATTCTTAGGAGGAGATCTCGAGAGCTAGCTAGCTTCGTATGAGGAGGGGTCTAAGAAAACTGGTATGTAACTAAATAGATAAAAATTAGGCCAATAATAGGTCCCTGGCCACGAATCAGCTGAAGCCTTCTAAGGCTTAGTAGCCCGCCTTGTTTTGATATACGCTCCGCATCGATAGCCTAAAAGCTAAAGTCATACAGGAGCGAGTCGCTACCGTATTGTCAAGAACCCTGTGCTTGAGGTAGATGGTAGACTATTGTTGCAGAACAAAGATCTTCTAAACCGTCTTGGATGCTATCCGACTATACACGAACAGTCTTCTTTGGTCATACGCCTTATAATAGTCCTGGCTCATGGGTTGGTCGTCTGGTAGTTATGTTCTATAACACGTATATACAACATAGGTAACATTAGAATAGTCTAACACGTTGATTCATGAGACAGTAGTTGAACATGGGTTATATCAATGCCAATGCCTTTCCCTCTCCGTCTAATGACAACACGTCCTAACCTCGATTATGGGGACCAGGTAGACTATTAGGAGCCGCATTCCTATCATTAAAACCCAAAAGTGTGATTCCCAAAGGCTTAAAGTTCGTAGAAGCGTATATCGCATTGGCTTGCTGAATACGCTAGCATCTTCAACTCCGACTCCTGGACGCCGTTGCCTATTCCGAGCCCTTTACATAAAAAAATGCAAACCCAGCTCTAAATCAAGACCATGGCCGGATGCTCTGTTAACTCTCAATCATAGGAACCCCTGTGTCCCCTCGAGCGAGCGTCTCGTTTATCCTCTCATCTTCTTCGGTGCGGATGCGACTCCTAGCCGCCTCCAGCCTCGCTATTCCCGCGTTGATCGTCTCGATATGGACACTGAGCGGTATTGATGTGATATCCGGGACCAACCCTGGTGCTGCGATGCGATCTCGTAGATCTGTCACCTTGGTTTGAATATCGCCGAGATCGTGTACGAGGCTCTTCAGCCGTGCTATGGCTGATTTTCGCTGTCCATCAATCTGCCGTAACAACAGTAGTCTGGCCTCCATCTTCCGTAAACTGTGGTGGTTAAGTCCGAGGTACGTCCATAGTTCCGAGAGCACGTCGCCACGTTCTTTTCGGACGGCGTAATCGTCACGGACAATGTACTCATGTATTTGTTGGAGATGATTCTCAGCATGTTCAAGTAGCCGAAGCAGTGCCTGCGCTTCTTGGATGAGATTTTCGATCTTGTGCAACACAAATGTTGAGTGTTCAACGTATTGGTTTAGTATTCCATATTCGTCGAATGCGACGGGCTGAAAGGGGGCCAATATCCATCTGATACCACGTGCTAATGCGCTATTTTGTGCCTCTTGCTTTGCCGCGACGGAGTCGATGTGCCGAGATGTCCATCGGTTCATACCAATTACACTGTCGACGGCGCTGCCGATATGTGTATTGAATAGTTGGAGGTCGTTGATGATCTTGCGGGAAGTGTTAAGATAGCCACCAAACTCATATACGAGCTCTTCACGTCCAGGCAGATCGCTATATCTGACCATAATCGCTAAGTCACGCACTGAAGTTTCTGACCGCGTCATTTCCAATGGCAATGAAACGCCCTCTGCTGAGGTTTCTAAGACTTCCTCAAGCTGCGATTGAGCTTTCATGAGCTCGTCGAACTCGAGGCGTTGTGCGCGTGGCGCTATGCCTTTCGAGCTAGAAGCTGGAGGACGTTCTGGGCACCATGTGGGATTGAAGAATGAGACACCCGGTATTTGGCATATCGGCTGCAACGACGCCGAGGCGGATTGGGCGATCATATCCTTACCAACATTGGTAATCCCGATGGCCATATAGAAAGCTAGGAAAATGGCCACAGGCCATTTCAGCAAACGGAGAACCATGCCTACGACTGACAAAATCCAGGCCAGGCATTCAAACAAGAATGCATACACCAAGCTCACCAGCCGCCCAAAGAAATTTGATCCGTGCGTAGAAATGCTCGGCGTGTGATTTTGCACTCGGTCGTTTTCGGTGGACACGGAGTAGTCAAAACGGGTCTCATCTATTGAATCCCGACGGGGGGCTCTCCTTCGAACTTTCGGAGGAGCATATGCTACCGGACGGACAGTCCTAGATGAACGGGCGCTAGCGCGCTGCGGACTGCTGGCCCCAATAGTAGGCATAAAGAATTCCGGAATTGGAGTTCGCTCTTTGTCTACGGAAGCGTGCCGCGTGGAATAGATAGAGGGCTGAAAGGGGGCCCGCAATATGACCTGATCTTCGTCGGCATTCTCGGCAAAATCGCGGATACTATCCTGAGATGCCTGTTCTTGTGATGATGATGATGTGAGTTGGGATTGTTGACTGGACAGGATGAAGTCATCCTCAAATGAGTCTCGAATGAGCGTCGTGTCAAAACTGTCGTTTTCGCCTTCTTCCACCATGCGCCAAGAGCTCTCGACGGGCATTTGTGATCGCCTGGTGCGCGCCATTTCGGTTTCCAGGTCTGCTCGAGCTCTATATCATCAATAGAGTCATATCACCGACTGGACGGTGCCCCGTGATTGACTCTAGGGGTGTTCGTTTACACAGCACTGTGGGGAAATGTATCACCAGGCTTCAGCGTTTTAAACTCTCTCGTGGTGCCTGATATACAAGCGCTAGTAGTAACAAACTTCGACGCGGGGGGCGAATGTTATATATACGCGTGCCAAGGAACGTCATCTACCCCAAAACAAGTAGGCAGATAGGCAGATAGGCAGCGAACTGTTTACGAAAGTTTCGCGTGGGTTCGGATGGGTTCGGATTCAACAACAATTCCAAAGTGACTCATCAAATCATAATAACATTGACTTGATAATAATAGGTAAGTGCACTATTTGAAAATGGTGTACAAAGGATAGGCGAGTTACGCTGAAAGGATCACCTGAACGAGTACCTAACCAGGAGTCGACTATGTAGAATTGCTTTGTTGTGATTAGACTATGCGCGATGCCGCTTCCGGTCGAGATAGTCAAGATAGCATAGCATTCAGTCGTCGGATGAAGTCGCCCATGGAATGTACTATGTATGGGAGATGTCGAGTGTGGGTCATTGGGTCAACAGCCGGGTGGTCACATGAGCTCGCGGTCACGTCACGTCAAGACACGTCGCGGCGTGTCCTGTTTTAATTCGATGACGAGGCGCCTACCTGCCTACCGAATATGGGTATCGCCACACTCCAGCCACACCAGAGAATCTTGAATCTTATGTGGGTACCTACCTTGACTAGGGCAGGTACCCATCTAGGTTAGATACGGACCACTGTAGGTAGTTATCCTAAACTAAATTTCTACGCTGTAGGTTCCCGAATCGGAGCCCCCATCAGTACCTAGTAACTATATTACATGATGCCGATTATATCATGACCAATTGGCAAGATCATGATGCTCTGTAGAAGGGCAGTGGCTGCCTGTATTTGCCCTAGCACTCGAAATCAATTGTACCGGCTACCATATACCAAGTATTCATCTCAATTCCTCCTGCAACGGCACTGCTCTTCTCATGCTGTAGCCGACCCTCCACCGATCCCACCTCCCGATCATAGACGGCTCGCCGCCCAGCAAGAATTGTTCACAACGTCAATATATAGTCCCGGCTCCCCGATTCTATTGCCCAACGGTGCGAGAATCTTCAACCGACTCGTCGAGTTTCTGCGCCAGCAATACGCCCGCTATGGCTTCGACGAGGTCATCACCCCCACCATTTACAAAAAGGCCCTGTGGAAGAAGTCGGGGCACCTGGAAAACTACAGCGATGACATGTTCACGGTGACGAGCACGTCGCCGTCGCGCAGCGATCTGACAGAGGGCGGCGAGGAGGACGAATACGGTCTCAAGCCTATGAACTGCCCGGGCCACTGCCTCATTTTCGCATCGCAACGACACAGCTATCGAGACCTTCCCATTCGATACGCCGATTTCTCCCCCCTCCACCGAAACGAGATCTCAGGCGCACTGAGTGGGCTGACCCGAGTGCGGCGATTCCATCAAGATGACGGACATATCTTCTGCCGGCCGTCGCAAATCGAAGAGGAGATACGAAAGACGCTGGATTTTGTCCGCGTCGTCTATTCGACCTTCAAGCTCGGGCCCTATAGATTAACTCTGTCAACACGGCCGGCAGATCATTATATAGGAACAGAAGAAGAATGGGAGTCTGCTGAGGGCGCATTGAAAAGAGCGCTCAATGCCTCTGGACAGGAGTGGACGATCAATGAGGGAGACGGTGCCTTTTACGGCCCCAAGATCGATATCATCTTGCGGGATTCCGATGGGAAAGAGCATCAGACAGCAACTATCCAGCTGGATTTTCAATTACCAAAACGGTTCGAGCTAGGATACGTAGCACCAGCGCCCGAATATGAGCGGCGCGGGGAGACTACGACGGACCCTGACGCCCTAAATGAAACCGGTCTCGTCACGCCAGTGCTCATTCATCGGGCTGTCCTGGGCTCGGTGGAACGATTAATGGCCCTGCTAATCGAGCACTACAACGGAAATTGGCCTTTCTGGCTAAATCCCAGGCAAATCATGATTGTCACTGTCAATGATAGCCGACCTGTTATGGACCACGCTAAAAGAGTTCAAGATATTCTTATGGGTAGGCAAGGTTCACCGGACAAGCCGTTGAGCCAAGCGACCAATTTTGCAGTAGATATCGATGACCGACAGGTGCCTGTCGGGCTCAAAGCCCATCAGGCAAAGCTAAAGGGCTATAGTGTCATCCTCACAGCTGGACCCCGACAGCTATCTAGTGGTACTATTACATGCGACTTGTCTCGCTTAGAAAGCGATGGTGAGGTATCCAAGCAGGAACGGGTAGACCTGTTGCCGTCAGAGTTGCTCGAGACGCTCAAAGCGAGAGCCAACGCTTATCTGTAAAAATAATGTACAAATAATCACTGCTTGATATCCTCTCAACCGTTGAAGTTCCGATATAAGAGTACGTTTAATGTTTGGCTTGTTCGTAATAGTCAATATTCCATAGCGGCTTTGGTATATGGTAGGTTCGTAAAGCGACCCGAGTTGAAGTATAAAACAGCCTCCGGGATTAATTCTTGGGTTTTCGATTCCTGAGTTTTCGATCCGACGGTTTCTCTGGTCTCGAGTCGAATATATCTGCCGCTTGAGATGAAGGCGTCTCTATCGCTTGAGATGAAGGTGTCTCTATCGCTTGAGACGAGGACTCCGAATTGTATCGGGACCTCTAGTCTTCGTCTTCGTTCGTTTCCTGGTCTCCTTTGAGATCTCTCCTATATACAATTATGAATTAGAAACGCCACCCGGTTGCAAAATTTCAATAGGTTGCACAAGAGTGTGTCATGCCATATATAAAAATGGAGCTCAAAGTTGATTAATCAAAAGACAAACAGCGGGGCACGTACTGTCGATCTCGCTCTTCTAATCGTTCCAGAATTGCCAGCGCCCTTGAAAGATCATGTTAGCTAAATCTTCCGTGCTCAGGGCTGTTCAAAACATACTCTCTGAGTTCCTCGGGGACATGTTCGCCTCGAGCTTCCGCCGCCAGGACCAACTCGCGGCGTATCTTTAGTTGCTCCCTGATATAATCGACCGTGCGCCTGAGAACCAGGCCTTCAGACCGTCCTTGGCCCTCCAGATCTGGTACAAGCTCACAAAGGCGGTCGAAGCCAGCCCTGATAGCCCCACGACGTTTTTGTTCTACATCACAAAATCAGCATTGTGGTCTTGCCCGCAAGATGGTCGCGAGATAATGGGTCGGCAAATACCTGACAAAATATGGTTTTGCTTCTTTTCCTCCTCTGTCAGACGTGGCTTGTCGTCAGCTCCGACACCTTGAGTGCTATCCCCGTCTTCCGGGGACCCCGATCCATACTCCGCCATGTGTTTCCACGGCAAGTGTATTTGCAAAAGAAATCCGATCTCCCTTGTCTCTGTTCAATAAGGTGGGGTGTGCCATATGAAGCAGCTACTGCCAGTGCGTCTCGTGTCTTCGTCCCTCGACAGATGCGCAGAGAAGAAGGACCGTGGTATTAGGCAACAAATCCAGCAACAAAAGGAATTTATCGAGTGTCCTGGATATGTGGTATTACATGATTCAACATCGCCTAACCACGAATTAACCGGAAGCCCGGGCGCGTTAAGTATTAATAAGAGCTTCATATACCACAATACAAGCTGCTTGAAGTTGTGGTGATGCATGTGACAATTGCTTCACTCCACTTCGCGTCGCAGTTAATAAGGCTAGCTCGAGGGCCCATGCCGCTAACCCTAATCATGCCTAGTGACGGCAGCGCCAACCTGGTACCTACACATTGTGCTACGTAGGTACCCACAGTCCACAGGTAATTACATAACGCTCAACAATAGGCGCCCACCTACCTACTTAGGTAGCTCCTAGCCCCCTAGCTACAGCAGGTATTTAGTGGGTGGCTTCTTGCCGAGACAATGACCTAACTCAAATCAATTAAGCTTAACAGGGGGCGACCGCCTAGTTTCCCCATCCATCCTCTTATTGTTCACCTTCTCCGTCGTTGTTAGACACAAACCAATACCGATACTATCATCACATCATTGACCCGTCGATCCCTGCTAGGAGATCAATTGCCTTGCCATTGATTTCATCTGCTACGCCTTTGGCTTCCAAGTTTTATTCTCAAGGGCCTCCTGGTGAAGCTACTCACACAACTCGACATGGAGAAATCACAGCCCCTTTCCTCAGACAGCGTCCCGTCCGATCCGCCGCCCGCCTACGTAGCAGCTGCGAAAGAGCATGGCCTTCCCATCCGCCAAGCACAACAGCCCCCGCAAGGCCGACGTCCCCCGCCCTTCGCTGCCCTCGAGCTGCCCATCCTGAAATACATGCGCACACACCGCGTGATCCTCGCCTCTGCCTCTCCTCGACGTCGAGGGCTCCTTGCCCAGCTGGGACTGCCAAACATCGAAGTGATCCCCTCGACAAAACCCGAGAACTTCCCCAAGGACCAGATGGGCGCCTTCGAGTACGTGTCAGCAACAGCCCAGCAGAAGGCCCTCGACGTCTACCAAATGGCCATAAAACAGGTAGAGCAGGCGACCGAGGCAGCCGAGAACGGCGAGGCGGGTGAGGCGACTGCGCAGAACGGGGATGCCGCGCTTCCGGGGCTGAAGGATCCGGACCTCGTCATCGCGGCCGACACGGTGATCGTGACGCGGGACGGCGCGATCCTCGAGAAGCCGCCCTCGGAGCAGGCCCACAAGCGCATGCTGAGGCACCTCCGGGACACACGGACGCACCGCGTCCTCACTGCCATCTGCTGCGTTGCGCCGAAATTGGATGCGAGCTTCCCGGGCTATGCCATCTCGACCCATATCGAGGAGACGAAGGTCACCTTTGCGAAGGCGAACGATGGACTCCCGGACGACGTCATCGATGCCTATGTGAAGACGCGCGAGGGCGTCGATAAGGCCGGTGGGTACGCTGTTCAGGGCATAGGTGGCATGGTGCTTGTGGAGAAGGTCGAGGGGAGCGTGGATAACGTGGTGGGATTGCCGGTTAGGCAATGTCTTCAACTTTGTGAAAAGGTTGTGTTTAAGCAGGATGAGGAGAGCGAGGGAGAAGACGATGACTAAATATTTTGATGCTATGAGAGAAACCGGAAGAAAAACTTACGTAGTTGGGACTAATCTGGCCTTGGAATGGTATATATTGGCTTATCTACATAATAAGGAATGAGCTATACTAGATATAGACAGCACATAAATGCACGGTATATGTAAGATTCTGTCTTACAGTTGCGATGATGTGAGAAAATGACCAGATGATAGTGTATAAATTGAGATGGGACAGCAAGCAATGGGGTCCATAAACTATTTCTTTTAGAAGCCGTAGCATGAGTGATTATAGAATGCGCTGTACTTAACATTTTTCTTTTCGTGTTTATATTGTAAACCTCAACAGAAGACAGATTCCGACCTTTTTATCTATTTTACAATATCAACACCACTAACAAGGCTTGCAAAAGTACCATCCCCAGACCGGCATTTCGCTAGGGTTCCCTCGCCGGAATTAACCCGATACGCTTAGCAAAGCAAACCCCAACTTCATAACACTAGCGATCGTGACCCTCTCACCGAGGTTACCATTTCATAATTGGTCCGGATCCTCCATTCCACCCAGAGCGGCTTGGCGTCCGAAAATGACGGCAGAGCCGAACCTAAGGTCGAGTTAGGCCCGGAATTTCGGCCAGAGTTATCCCGAGTGGACGACGCCATGTGGCCTCCAAGACCGGGAGCCCACTCCGAATCGAGCGCTAGCCGGGACATGCCACTTCTAAGCATGGGTTCCCACGATCTAGGCGATCTAGGCGATCTGGGCAAGAGCGTTACAATTTCACCGCACCCTACTTACATACATCATTGTGCGTGCCGGCAGGCCGGAACGACTGGGAGATGACACCCACATGTATGTAATATAATCTCGGTAGCTATACCGAGTCCCAGTAAATATCGTAGCTGCATGTGCATATAAAAGATTCCCCAGTCGCCCCTGCGATGTCAGCAGATTCTATCTCCTGCACCTGGGGGTTCGGTATACAGGCATTGCTGTAGTCGTTATTCTTGGGCACCCGGTGCTGAAAACAGCGGTCACGATCCTTAGTTAATGGGTATATCTCTTTACCGTTCGACCTAGAGACTTTTTCAAGGATCGCCCCCATACGCCCTATACGACATGGTCGGCCTCAGACATGCTTTGGGCCTGTTGGGCTTATCGACGTTGGGATTAGGTGTCGCGGCCCAGAGCAATTCGACGGAATGGCCACTCCACGACAATGGACTCACAAAAGTTGTGGAATGGTATGCTTTAGCCTCCATCGCCCCTTCAAAGGTCAAATTGTCTGATGTTGGCATATCAGGGACCATTACAGCTTCTATGTCAACGGACAGAGGTTGTTCGTTTTCTCGGGAGAGGTAGGATTACTACCCGATGGTACCTTAATTATCGTTGACTAATAATTCTAGTTTCACTATTGGAGATACCCGGTGTAGGTGAACTGCGCATTTCCCTGTACTAGCAAGAGCTAACCGAATTGAAGACCGGAGCTTTGGCGTGATCTGCTAGAAAAGGTGAAAGCGGCTGGGTAAGGACCTATACTCGTAGGAAATACCATAATACTAACAGATTTAGGTTCAATGCCTTCTCCATCTATAACCATTGGGGTTATCATAACCCCTTACCTGGAGTTCTCGATTTTGAGAGCGGCGCGCACGACTTCACTGAGATTATGAGTTTGGCAAAGGAGCTCGGCTTGTACATGATCATAAGACCGGGGCCCTACATAAATGCCGAAGCGAACGCAGGAGGCTTTCCACTCTGGGTGACAACGGGCGCATACGGCGGACTCCGAAACAACGATGCGAGATACACGGCAGCGTGGACCCCCTACATGGCAGAGATCTCGAAGATAATCGCGCCTCATCTAATTACCAACGGCGGAAACGTGATTCTATTCCAGGTCGAGAACGAACTCGGCAGTCAATGGCTAAATACAGCGAAGAAGACACCTAATGTCCCAGTACAGGAGTATATGGCTCTCTTGGAGCAAGCGGCTCGGGACAATGGCATCAACGTTCCGTTGACTCAGAACTCTCCCAATATGGTACATAATTATGTAAGCCCGTTTCCGGAACAAAAGCTAATTATTGATAGAATGATTTCTCCTGGTCGCACGACTTCTCTGATGCACTGGGAAATGTCGACGTTGTTGGCCTGGACAGTTATCCCTCGTGCTGGAGTTGCAACCTTAGCGAATGCACGGGAACGAATGGCCAATATGTTGCCTACGTAAGTCTGGACTCAAAACCCTTAACACGTTCGTCGATCAACTAATGCCCTGATAGCAAACCCAAAATTATTACGAGTGAGTGCAGAACGCATATAATGCGATACATTTTAACATGCTAATACTATAATCTCAAGCTATTTTACCGTGCAGTCTCCGTAAGTGTTATGAGGTCCCTCCCTGTACTTAAACTAACAGCCCCAGCACACAACCTAGCTTTATGCCGGAGTTCCAGGGAGGATCGTATAATCCATGGGGAGGACCGCAAGGCGGCTGCCCGGGCGATATCGGGGCAGACTTCGCCAATCTGTTCTATCGTAATTTGATCTATCAACGAGTTAGCGCGGTTTCTCTATATATGGTGTTTGGCGGAACCTCCTGGGGTTGGCATGCTGCACCTGTTGTCGGTCAGTATGTCCTGGTGTTTAGAAGATGCTCTATGCTAAATCTATCAAGCGACGAGCTACGATTACTCTTCTCCCGTATCCGAGAACCGGCAGATCGGTAGCAAGTATTACGAAACGAAACTTTTGACTCAGTTCACTAGAGGCAAGTCATGTCATAAACTCAAAAATATGTTATACTAATGAATCCATAGTGGCAAAGGACCTCGCGATGACCGATCGTATTGGAAATGTGAGGAATTTTTATCATTCCAATATATCGTAGCTGACAAGACACCTAGAATACCGGCTATTCGACCAACTCAGCCATCTCTGTCTCGGAGCTTCAAAACCCGGAGACAGGAGCCAGGTTTTATGTGGCCTTGCAGTCATATTCGCCGTCGAGCACATTAGAGACCTTCCAACTTCGTATTAACACCTCTGAAGGCCAACGTAAGTCACCAACTCGTATGATCTGAAGGCGCGCTAATCACGTGTTAAGTAACCGTCCCCCAGCACGGCGGGAAGATTGCCATCAACGGGCACCAGGCAAAGATTCTTGTTACGGACTTTGAATTTGGATCCAAGAAGCTACTCTACTCGACTGCGGAAGTTTTGACTTACGCGGTTATTGACGGCAAGGAAGTTCTGGCCTTATGGGTTCCAACCGGAGAATCAGGAGAGTTCACCGTCCAAGGGCCTAAGTCGGCTAAGCTCAAATCTTGCGAGGGGTGTGCGAATGTTAAGTTCTTCCCTGGAAAGTCAAGTATCACCGTTTCATTTATGCAGAACGCTGGAATGAGCGTGATCGAACTTGGCGATGGCTCGAGGGTCGTGCTTCTCGATCGGTCTGCTGCATATCTCTTCTGGGCACCGGGTTTGACGAACGATCCTGTGTATGACCCTGATTCCACAGGTAAGTCAAGCAATACGTTTTCTATACACTGTTCTCGTAACTAACGGACTCTACAGTCTTGGTTCAAGGACCTTATCTGGTCCGATCGTCTAGCATTAAGGGAAGCACCCTCGAACTCACGGGAGATGTCAATAATGCAACTTCAATTAGGATTTTTGCACCCAAGTCAATCAGCACCCTAAAGTGGAACGGAGAAAAACTACGAGTAACTTCATCGCGAAGTGGATTCTTGACGGCTCAACTTAAGGCAGCTCCCTCTGTCACACTGCCTCCCCTGACAAGCTGGAAGTCCGCGGATAGTCTCCCGGAGATACGCAGTGATTATGATGCCTCCGGGATTGCTTGGAAGAGTAAGTATAGCCCCGAAATATTCCCACGCCCGCCCATTTTCTGACTATCAACAGTCGCCAACCATACCAATACTTCAAACCCAACTGCTCCCGCCTCAAATAACCCGGTCCTCTACGTCGACGACTATGGAGTTCATGCCGGTTCTCATATATACAGAGCTACGTTCCCAACGAGCGAGAAGCCGCCTACGGGCGTCTTTATCAACCTCAGCGGCGGCCTTGCGTTCGGATACTCCGTCTGGCTTAACTCCCAGTTCATTGGTTCATGGCTAGGATTATCCTACATTGACAAGCAGGGAATTGAACTGTCATTCAAGAATGCCACGCTCAGCTCCGGCAAAGACAACGTTCTCGTCGTGCTAATGGATAACTCTGGCCACGACCAACGCTCCGCGGCCCTCAACCCTCGAGGTATCACGAACGCCACTCTTGTAGGTCCGGGCACCTATTCCTTCAGCGAATGGAAGATTGCAGGCACAGCCACGGAAGAGAATGCCCTGCTAGATCCCGTCCGCGGTTTCCTCAACGAAGGTGGCCTGTATGCCGAGCGGGTTGGAATGCATCTCCCAGGATATCCCGATGCCAAGTGGGAAGTCTCGAAGACAGCCAGCTCGGTTCTCAGTGTTGAAGGGGCTGGAGTCCGCATCTTCCGTACTCAAGTCCCACTTAACATTCCAAGTGGTGTTGACGTGTCGATTTCCTTCCGCCTGACGGCCCCGTCCGACGCCACATTCACGTCCAAAACTGGCAAGACGAACCAAGTACGGGCCCTCTTGTTCGTCAACGGTTACCAGTATGGTCGCTTTAACCCTTACATTGGGAACCAGATCGACTACCCTGTTCCCCCGGGAATTCTCAACTACAAGGGGAAGAATGACATTGCTGTCACGGTTTGGAGTCAGTCTGCTAGTGGTGCGGAGATAAAGGTCGAGTGGAATGTTGAATACGTGCATAAGAGCTCCTACAACATGAATCTCGATGCGTCGTACTTGCAGCCAGGCTGGGAAAGCAAGAGACTAGATTATAAATAGGCAAAATGTCGTAGGTAATTGAGGAGAAATAGATATCAGCTTCGAAGCAGTTATTGAATCCTGAGTTTAAAGTACTGCGGTGGTAGTCTTAACGCGATTATGCAAATATAACTTCATTTCCCTTGCTTGTGTAGTCGTATTTTTGGAGTATAGGAATCGTGTAACTACACAAAGCGCATTTCTGCTCAGTTTTCTGTACTCCTATCTACGTATCGCTAAATTATTATGCTACATGTCAACACTTGCTCCTCACTGGCGTATTAGTCGTTGAGACCGTCTTTGTCTGGCGTGAACGATCTGCAGACATTCCGTAACATACGCTAAATAAACAAAATCCCTATTTGACAAAGGAACTTTTGCGCTTCGAGCTAAGTCAGATCATGTTGTAGGCTCACACACGTACAGCCATGTGTTGGCACCCCCCCGGCCAATCCAAATCGGAAGAACAGCACTCCCGTTAAGGAGTTGAGGCTGCTTATATGATGTATCAATATCATGAAAGAAATATTTCCGATTCAACTTTTCTTCTGGTGAGCCTGTTTAAATCTGCTATCTGTAATACAGAAATCGCGTCTGCTACCTAGGTATAAAAACCATCCAAGCCCATGATCATCAACAGCAAGTCAATCACGCCATACACATACAACTACCATAGAGAATTGGGTAAACCGCAGCATTTTACCTACCTACAAACTATTTGCAACAATTATCATCTCGTAATAGAACTCAATCCTCCCGTCATGACTCATATTATGGAGTTCTTCGACTGCTTCTGGCCTAGACGCTGCCTAAATAGCGACCGAGCCGCAAGGGCTCAAGGTGATCATGATAATGCACGCCAAGAGTTTTTAGATGGATACCATTCAGAAGCTCTTCCTACTTCTGGAGGTCTGGTACAAGCGAGTGACCGTCCAGCACTGCAATCTATATACAATAGAGACTCGAATACACCTACCACAGAGAGCGAGAGCTGGAACTGGGAGCATAGACCCGAAGGAGACGAAAGTCATTATTCAATTGATTGTCAGGGGGACGTTGGGCGCCAGCTGTCTCCTGCAAGCGAATTGATTTTTAGGTCGAGTTCTTCAAGCTCATCCCCTGCCTATCACGGCCGCCGTTTTAGCCCTCGCCTCGGTCGCGGTACTGGCGGCAATGTTGATACTGACGGTTATAGCAATATTACCAACCATCGCCAAACATTATTCCATCGCCGAACAGTCAACTACCATCAAGGGACCCGTCGCCAAAGGTCCCGTCACCGGAGATTCCAGCGCCACTACGCTCCCGCCGCACGAGTCCCTAGCGTCCCTTCGCCTCCTAGAACTACACCCCGCGAGCTAGACCAGGACGATATGCAGGTTATCAGTGGTCTTTTCTCACATCCTAGTCTATTTCCCGCTCCTAGAGAGGTGACCTGGACTCAATTTGAGAGGACTATGATAAACTTGGGGTTTTCAGTAATTCCAGGCAACACAAACTTTCGATTCGGTTCCCCGGGGCCCGGTGGTTATTTCCCAGTTGGATCAACGGGTCATAGGATCACTGTGCATCGGCCACATGGAGGGACTACTAGATTACGCCTTGATCAGCTGCGGGTGATAGGGTCAAGATTGACAAATGCCTTTGGATGGACTGCTGAGACGTTCATACAGCAGGGAACTGGAGATATTAATGTTGGGGTGGGACCAAGTGATTAGCTGCATTAATTATCATATAGACTCCTTATTCATAATAGCCATCTATTTAGAAGACTGCCGATATGCCGCGAAGGTTATGGGTATGCTTAATGAACCAGTTACACACGTTAGATGGTTCCAGGACCACCCGAGCACAAATGCAATAAAGAAATGCACAAAGTTACCAGAGGGTAATAGGGGTGTGCAGACTGAATTTCCTATAACAATATAATTATCAAAACTTGTATTGCCTGTATAGAAGCAGTTATAAAGCTACCGTAAATCTTAAACAGTCTAGTACATTATGGGTCAACTTGAGCTTTATACTTTCGTTGTTACCTTAGTTTGGTATTACTATTTTAAATTTTCTAACTCTTGAAATAAGACAAGAAAATTGTACATATCTAGGCTGTAGGATTTGATCCAAATCATTTAACTTCATAAGCCATTCTTTAGATTTATCATCATTCCCGTCCAATCGATTAATCGACCGGTTACTCAGGAGCTAGTCTTTCATTGATCTACCCATAAGTTAAAAAGAAAATACTCACTCGCCATTCGAGGGTCACCTTTGTATAAGATATTTCTTTCATAATCTTGAAATTAAATTACAATAGCTATAGTATCATAAAAAGAGTTAAAGGATACAAGCTCCGCTCTCTTCACAAAGACATTGTTACTATTCACAACTGCCTTTATCTGCTCACAGGCTATAAAATAAGAGTAATTATTCCTCTCCTCTTCTACATAATAATCCAAATATCACATCAGATTCCAATGAATATTCAAATACTATAAATTGCCTAATTTCGATCTACTGGACATTACACTACAAACTCCTAACACGATGCGTCTAGGAAATTCCCACCGTCTGTACGAGGAGGACATGGAAATAGACCCGAATTCGGACCAGTCTCAATGTCACAAAAGATCGGCTAGTCCGGAAGAAAACAAGCCGCCAAAGAGGCTGAAGCAGGTTCCTAAATCTTTCCCTATCATTTCTGACCTGAAGAAGGCCGGTATCACTGTACTCGAACCTGGAAATGTAGAGTACGAACGAGCCGTTGCGACTTCTAATCTTCTTTATCGTTTCACACGACCGGTATGTGTTGTACAGCCAGTTGAAGCGATGGAGGTACAGTCAATTATGTGCGCAGCTAGAATCCACAATATCTCTTTCACCACTAAAAATGGAGGGCATTCCTACATAGGAGCCTCAACAACTGACAGCGGCATTCTGTTAGATATGGCCAAAATGAACGGTGTCAAGCTTGACATCGAGCGAGAAATTATGACGGTACAAGGTGGTGCTTTATGGGGTAACGCATATAAGATACTCATAAATCATCGGCTAGACGGTTGGGTAGTCAACGGTGGACGTTGTCCTACTGTCGGTGTAAGCGGATTTATGCTTGGAGGTGGCATCGGCCCCTTTTCCAGAAGCCTTGGGATGGGGTGTGATACCGTAACCTCGATTTCAATAGTCCTAGCTAACAGCGAACTCGTCACGGTTAGCGAAAATGACCCCCAGGATAGCAAAAAGGGCATGCTTTTCTGGGCACTTCGTGGCGCAGGTGGTGGGAATTTTGGAGTAGTAACAGAGATTTCTATGAGGGTACTTCCACTGAAGGGAGCAGAAGGCATAGTAACCGCGGGAAGATTTACTTGGTTGCCAGACCCAAAAGACGATTATCGAACCCTTGTAAACACGATGTTGCGATTTTATACAATGGATTGGTCCGACCAGATGACAATCGATAGCAGTTGGTTTTCTGACACGGATGTTCAAAACGGTGCTTTAGCAGTTCGCTTTCTCGCATATTATGACGGAAACGAACACGATTTCGGCAGGGAGATTCACAAAGCGGCACTTGACAAGGAGCTTGAAAAGCAACTGAGGCGTAGAGTCCTCCCCGAAAAATCTACGCGCTTCCTGCACGAGACGCTCATAGCTCAGTGGGACGAGGAGGTTGTTCGGGCATTCCCGTCCAACGGGACGTTCCGAATTTATAGCTCCTTTTGCTTCGGAAACGATATGCGTGATTTTGCGGCAATTGTTCAAATTGTAAAAGAGGAGCTACAGGCCTTCCAGCAACTTTTTAGAGCGGAATCCAATTGCCTATGTCAAGTCTCGTTCATTCATTCCGGAGGACAGGCCAGCAAAAAGTCAAGAGACGCCACCGCTTTTCGTTGGCGGGAAGCTGTATACCACTCGTATATCATGATACAATTTAGAGACAAATGGCTGGAAAGAGATATGAGAGGTTTCCTGGCAAAATTCAAAGACAGGCTGAAGCCTCTGTCAATGACGAAGCAGGCGTGCTTTGTCGCTTTTCCAGACGCTTCGTTAGGCGATGATGCCTACGAGAAAGCCTATTACGGTGAGAACCGTTTCAAACTCCAGCAAGTCAAGCGCATTTACGACAGTGAGAATTTCTTTCAGTGGTCGCAAGGTATCAAACTTCCTCGTAGTGGGAGCACCAAAGCGCAAATAGCAGCAACAGCAGCTGCCAAAAACCACGAGGAGGAGTACTCGGAGGCCGAATCGGTCGACGAGGAAGCTCTGACAGACAAAGTCGCCTCTAAACGGTGGCAAGGCCCCTTCGAGCCAGCATCTTGTGAGTGGCTGGCAATGGGCGGGCCGGAGGGCGGTGGTGCTTGGCTTTATGGGGGGCCATCGGGTGGTGGAGCGCGGTTATTCTAAGGACCCTCCTCCACGACATACCATATTCAGGCACACTTGGCTCAAACATGAACAAAATTCGTCCCGCTCGCCCTGGATATAGTATTAGCGTTGTTTTTGCGTTGTTTATGCACTGCTTTGTTTGTATTTAGTTGCTTTTATCCTCGAGCAGTTCTAGGCTAGCTTCCCAGGTCCTTCTACTGCTTCGCTAGAAATAGTGCATGTAGCAATATCGTACTAGCATCGACCTCGCAGCGAAAGCTAGCCGAAAGGCCACTCTTCCCCCAATACAATTTACTACTACCACCCGCTGTGTATACTATGAGATGTCCTGTAGAGCCCGTAGAAGTGCAATCATTGGTAGCGTAACTTGTTGCCTGCTAATACTATAAACAATTCCAAACGCCATAGGTACCTGATTAGTTTCCCCAGCGCGAGGGGAAACATGGCTGACTTTGTAGGTGGCTTTTAAGAGGGTAGAAATAAGTAGTGGTTCGCTACGCAAGCCACACTTTACACTTTATGTAGCTTGCCAATTTTACGCGAGAACTCCCCTTGCTTCTCGTCACATAGATTCCAGTCGCTTTCTTTAATAGCGATAACTTCTTATGGCCCTTCTTCTTCCCTTGAAGGGATGCTTCGCCCCTGGAGTACGGATCACGCATTCCGCTTCAGTAAGTAGTTAGCTCCAATTTGTAGCTTTAGTCGTGCTGGCTTCAGCATCCTTATAATAGTAGCCAATTAGGAAATTTGATTAGATCGACCTAGCCTCTGATTATCTAAGTGTGGCGCACAGTGGTTGGGCTCTTCGCAGCCTCGAGATTTCATTAGGCTCCAATCCAAGTGCTAGAAACTTTACGTCGGAATTGCTCCCTTCGTCAGCAAGCCCAGCATGCCTACTGAAATGTTACTATCTCCCAAAATCGATGTGCTTCACTGGAATGCACGATATGTTTATGTTAAATGCCCGTATTGCGAGGATACGCATACCCACGGCGTCAGGCTTCCGGGCAGACGTACCTCGGATTGTCACCCAGGTGGCCAATACGAGTTCATATTTCCCATCGATGAGAGCCGGGGTCTTGTTGGCTATGAGATTGACAAGAGAAGGGCTCGTTTCGTCAACATTCGCTTTCCAACAAGTCAAAGGGACGAGACTTCGCAGTATCCAGACGAGCGCGAATTGAGCAACCTTTTCTCGTCCAAAATGAACATTTCAGCCCCGGGTCCAAAGCCATCGAGTCTCTACGACGATTCGAGAGAACTCACGACGATCAAGCTTTCAGGCGGTGACCCATTTGAGCAAAAGAGGATTCTGTCTGCTATTTCAGACTGCGTGTGTGGCGACTTGCCTACAACAAGCCGATATCTTAGCACCTCGGTCGAAAAGGAACTGTTTCTGCATGGGAGAGACCAGGATGGGAATACCACCCTAATCTGTGCTGCGATGGAACAGAGCCATGAGATGGTGTCACTTCTTCTGAAGAATGGCGCAAAACCAAACGATGTCAACAATGACCGACGAAGTGCACTGATGGAGGCAGCACTCTGGGGACGAATCAAGAACGTGAAGGCGTTGCTTAACGCCAATGCCGACAAATATATTCGAGACCATGAGGGCCGTTGCGCAATAGATTTAGCGCAGCGGGCCCTCAAAAATGAAAACGAGAGATACCGGCGAGCTCCTTATACAGCCGAAAAGAACGTCCGCGAGCGCGATAGAGACAGGCGACACATCAGCATCTTACTAGGCGATTCGAACGTTGAGGAGCAACGATATACTAAACCACTTTCGGTGAATGAACGCATCAATTATGGATTCATGAAGTCCCAATCTGAGATGGCCATAAAATTTTGCGGGCCAATCCGCAGCCACGCCGTGCCATATCTCGCCAAAACTGCCGCCGTTCTCGACAGGGGTGAGCAGTTCAGTAGGATCTCGGCAACTAGTGGTTGGGGTGTCGGTGCCCTACCTCAGAACCATGAGAATAGTCCAAGCTGGATAGATCAGGTTTATTATATCGCATCTGTAATCGCCCATGAGTTCCAAGATCCGCCAAATCCTAGCTATGACCAGGGCAAGCCCGGGCAGTATTACGCTTCCCACGCGGAGAAGAAGTTGATCGCCTACTTCATAGATAGGCACATATTCATTCCGAAGGACGAGAAACCTGATGACCAATTGGAGGGGTTAATCGATAAAGCAACAGTGTCTCTTGCAGAACAAAAGCATTCCTCTATAGCTTGGGCGAGACTGTCGAAATTGGAAGAGAAAAAGGCAAAATTGGAGGATGAATTCGACAGCAAGCACTGGGACGAAAATAATAACTGGACGAGTTTCCCTCGCGATAACCCACAGCTTAAGAGACTAGAGCATGAGGTTCGGGAGATAGACGAAGAGCGGACAATCCTCGACTCTGACGTCAATTTGGCTAGGATTAGGGCTCAACAAGAGAATATAGACACGTTGTTGAGAAAGAAGAACATCCATGACGACCTAATAGCGATGAGCAAAAACCAGCCCCCTATTTCATTAAAAGAGGCAGTCATACTAAGCAGCAATACGATCTGCTCAGACTGTGCAATGTTCAAGGAAAAGGTGAACTCCCATTTTCAACTGAATATCGAAATGAGCTGGCAGGTATTATTGAAAATAGGTGGCTGGTGATACCGGTGGCTGGGTACAACGCCCCACACCAGTCTGCCATATATACTACAGGTATCTCCGCAGTACTATTACCACTAGACTAGTTCTTCAATTAATACAACTACAGCTATTCATAACCTAAACTCAAGAGGTATTGTGATAGTGCGGGCACTAAGGTGATTAATCCTTAAGAGGTATGGATCGATACGGGCGTGTATTGGCTAAATTTTCGTTGTTCTCCTATATATTTAGCTGTGACCTAGCCGAGATTTTTTTCTTCTCTCGGAGGGCAGGTTAGCCTCCCACCTCCACCCCCCCCTTTCAAAATACGTTGATTTCCCTCCCGCAAGTCCAAATTTCTAGAAGTGATCAGATGGCAGTAGGCATTCCTCTAGAGTGCGGTCCGTGTTCAGTAGTGCGATCCGCTGCAGTGTGCTATGCGGATCACGATGGATTATAGGCCAACCTCTCTATCCTGCTTTGATGAAACGTCCATTCTGCACCAACTTATATACGTGCTTCGCACGCTTCCCATTTTAATATGCAATTAACGACGGAGGCGATTGTACAAAGGGGAAAACAGATCCACGTAATTAGTTATGGTAAATTGCTACACTCTCTATATCCTTCCCCCCCAATTATAGCAAGCTCACGCGAGAAGCGTATCATATAACTATGGCTTCTTGTGAGATATGAGGCGGAAGTGAATATACAGCAATCAAGCCATTCTGCTAAGTATCTGCTCCAACACTTTGATGCTCTCGGAAGTGTCTACAAATTCAACCACCTGCGAGATCTTGCTCCCATCCTCTGTGAAAGATAAGTCGTATACCACCTCAACTGTGCTGCTGGATGCGGCCGTATAAACAGTTTTCTCGACCCACAAGGTAGCCGCGCGTTGAGTTGTATCGATCACAGTGCGAGTAACATTTTGTGCTGCGTCTTGAATGGTAAGGAGCTCAGATTTCATCTGGGCTTCATACTCGGCGTTGGTAATTTGTGGTTTGAAGAACTGCGGGTACTGCCGGATGAATGAGAGGGGCCGGTACATCCGGATGCAGCCATCTGCGAGGACTGAGGACAGAAGTGTCGTATCCTTCTTCTTCACTGCAAGGGTATTGTTCTCAACAAAGGTATCAATGGTTTTCTGGATGACTGGTCGTATGTCTGCCATGTTGCCGAAGGTGGTTCCGTTTTGCGTATAGACTTAGTTCATCTGTTAGGAACCTGGAATGGTAAGAAACCGAGAGTGATCTACAGATTAAAAATGGAGAAGAAAGACTAGAGTACGCACCGGATAACCGCGAATCACTTTAAGATACTACAAATAATCTTCGCGCATGTCGTAGCACGCGGGACTATGTAGAACGAGTATACACTTGATATATGCGATTAATACTAGTAAATTCCGATGATTTAGTACACTGCTAGATTTGAGTCAAGGATTTCAAGGAGCTTATATATGCAAAATAAAAACCCGGAATATAGATCAGCCGCTAGTTATAGCTAAGTGCTTACCTTGCATACCCAGGGGATCTATTTAGGCCCACTTACATATGCAGTTGGTCATTCATGTCGCAACATCAGTTGTAAGGAAATGCAAGGCACATAACAACCTCGCAGCGAAGGGTCATTTCAATCACGCCTATATCATCGGTATAGCAAAGCACAGTACATTGATATCATGCTATAAGAAAGCCTGCCGGGGAGGGCTAAAGGGACCTGTCCGCATATCAACATTAATAGGAATGCGTGTGCAGCATCTGAACCCAACATGAGTATCAGGATAGGGTAGGCGGTATCTTTAGAAAAAACTAAACAAGGCGGCGTTATGTGTATATTCAGTCTTCAAGAACTTTCATATCATTATTTAAAATATATGTAATACAAAGAAGATTGGCATGAAACCTCTTTGAGCTCTTGCTGCCAATCGGTTTTCAAAGGTTTTCTTAAAAAACAATAGATTTTATGCCCTTGGAGCGGGAAAGGGGATCTCTATTCAGCAATTTTCTATTTATAGCACAGATGCCGAAGGTATTACCAAGGTAATCTATCTTTCAATACCCAGGCCGCTAAAGTATGAACCTTATACTACAGTATATGCTTGGTATTATGTATAGAGATGGTTAACCCGGGAATCTATGCGTAGATCGTACAAAGGGGCTTAAAGGGTCATTCTGTCACAAGGCCTATACTTAGGGGTAGGTAATAGTATACGTTGTTGCGCAGGGATCTTCTAAAACACCTTCCTATGTACTACTACTATATACAAACAGTCTCTTTGTTCCAAGACTGTGACACATTTAACCCTCCCCTATAGTATCAAGGGTCCTAGTGATTCCTAAGCCTTTAGCCCTGGCAGAAATCTTCAACTTATAGCCCGACTCCTGTTGTAACCTGGCCACCTGGCCCTAAACGACCTTCCGTTCACACCTGCCCCCATACCTGGGAGCTCCAGAGACCTTGTATAGATGTCCGATTATTCAAGGGCAGCTCTATCATTAAGATTTCATCGAAATTGAAGCCCTTATGAAGCCGCGTTCTAGGCGCGTGAGTTAGGCACACGGGGTAATAGAGTGAGGGCACTAGTCGCCCCAATCCGGCTCTCGCTATCGGATTTTCCGTCCCTTATCGTTTAAATAAACTTTATCCAAAACCTACATCTTTGGAAGTAAAAGCAAAATAGAAGAAGCCATGCGATTACCACTTCCTTTAGCTAAGTCAATTGTTGCAATGTGAGGTTTATTGTTATCTGTCAAAGCTAGGGTATTGTCAACACTTTCTTTGTTCATATATAATTGAACTTTCCTGGTGTTTCAAATTCTATTTTTCTGCACATAAGACAAAGAGATAGGTCTCAAACAGAATCACAAAGCTAACTTCTATATAAACTCATCTCCATAATTCTTTTTAACGCTTGTGCCCTGTCATACACAACATTCCATCAACCCCACAACCTCAGCATCAGAACCCTAGTACCTCAGTCTTACTTGACATGTCTAACCAAGCGAGAGCCAACTCAGAGAGCCAAAGCTCAATGGGCAACCGAATTGAGAAGGCCCATGAAACACAAAATGACGACAAGACCATGCAGGATGAACCCATCCGCTACGAGGCGGTGGGATTATTCGACGAGGAGGTAGAGGACGTACAGATGTATAACAAAGGAGGGCTTCATCCTACTCATCTAGGGGATATCCTCGATGGGCGGTTCGAGGTCGTCCACAAGTTGGGAAGTGGAGGCTTCGGTATCGTCTGGCTTTGCCACGACACAACTACGAAAAAGTGGAGGGCAGTAAAAGTCATGTCTGCAGATCATTCATCAGATGGTGAAATTAGTATCTACGAGTACCTACGGGGAAAAGCCTCAGCCGAACAACTAGAAGCCAATCACCTCGCAATACCATCAGAATCATTTTGGCTGGATGGCCCAAACGGACGACACCTCTGTTTCGTGATGCCTGTTTTAGGTTACTCAATCGATCGTTGGCGATTGCGACTTGACTCCACGAAAGAACAGACCGCAGCTCTAGTTCAAAGTGGATGCCGACAAATTGTACAAGCCGTCCATTTCTTACATAGCAATGGTATTTGCCACAGCGACCTGAAGCCCCAGAATGTACTAATGAAGATTCACGGACTTGATGAAATGGATAAGGAACAGGTTATGGAGCTTCTTGATGAACCAGAGTTGATTGAGGTCGAGACTGTTTCAGGTGACCCTCCACAACCCAGGGCGCCTGAATACCTTGTATGTGCTCTGCCCTCGAGCTGGTGTTATAGTTTGATTACAGACTCAGTTGCGATCGTTGACTTTGGCGAGTCATTTTTCGCCAATAACCCTCCGAAGAAGCCTGGCCACACGCCTTCCTACGCCGCCCCAGAAGTATACTTCGAGGGATCTGGAGAACCTGGATTTTCCAGCGATATCTGGTCTCTAGCGTGCACCATCTTCGAGATACGCGATGGGAATCCTCTATTCAATTCGCTCAGCACTGAGGGTCTCTATCGCTGCACTAGGGACTTAGAGTTCTTCCTTGGCGCTCTACCCGAGCCCTTTCGGACTGCCAGAAGTAATATGATCAATGCGATTGTGGGTTTGCCATCAGAATCAGATTCCGGGGACTTAGACAGCGGTTCTAAGTCGGAAGAGTCTAAAAGCCACGACACGGAGGAGCTTGACCCTGTCGCATACACTCGTGAGGATCTCCGTCGAATTAGAGACAAAAAAATAGAGGGGACCAGCTACTCGACCGTTATGGAAGCTGTACTTGGCCGGGAGAGAAATAGGCGGATCCTACCCGACGACGACGATGAGGAGGAAATATTTATCAAGTACCGGTTTCCTCAAGAAGGTGTCATCCAGCTCTCAAAATTACTGGAAAAGATGCTAAAATACCACCCAAGCGAGCGGATCACAATTGATCAAGTTCTCGAAGACCCTTGGATTTCGCCCCAACCAAGCTTCCCTAGCACGCCCAAGTCATCTGCCCGAAGAGATATACACCTATTCCTTTCCATATTTACTACCGCGCTAATTGTTTCTATAGCATTAGCAGTGTCATAATTTGCAGGAAGACCTACGGGTTGTACGTCTTGCACTGTGAGGGTTGTAGTGGACATAATTACTTCCAGTTATATCTGCCAATTCTTCGCCCAAAGAATCCGGCACACAAGTAGAGCATCTAATTTATTCACCGATGTCGTATCCGAAGGCAATTTGTAATCAACGATAGCGATATTGAGACAGGGAGTTGCGGAGTCACATGGCTTAGGGTTGTTTAGTAGCTGATGGTCTGTTTTGCGTTTGTTTTCTTCGTCTAGTTCTTAGATTTCTTCTTAATAGCTATCTATATTGGTCTCCCGGACTCACTACTAGAAATACGATGTTTTCCCTCTCTAAATCTCTAAAAGTGTCAAGTGGATGTGTCTTAGTGTCTAGTAATTCATGATATGTGCACTGCACAACACACGTTCGGTTTCAATATCTTAACGGAGAAAGCCTGGTATCAGGATTAGTATAGGCGACCTGTCCCTATGGGGGGCTACATTAACTCGTGTATCTAGTAGAGTGCTATGACAGTGCGGGCAATTTTCGTTTTCTCGTTTCTATTTATCTATGCCCTAGCCGTAAATTTCATTGTTTGAAGACGTTTAGGCCATCGAACCTCCTCTTCTCAATATACGTTAGCTTCCCTCCTTCAAACCTGAATCTCTAGAAGTGATTAGATGACATGCCCCAGTCCTCTAGACTGCGGTTAGTGTTCGTAGCACGATATGTTACACTGTCGTCACGTTGGCATTTCTTGTGCATTTGGCGAATATCTCCTAATTTTTTTTTGTTAGTAAGTTGTTCGGCCCTTCGGGCCTCCCTCTAATACATTTCAATTCCCAAGCCGAGTCTTTGGGAGTGCTTACTTGAAGGGAGCCTTTCAGCACTACGCAGTTACCTATTTGAAACATCTTTTTCATTCAACGTTAACTCGCCTTGTTAGTTTGTTTATTTGAGTTGTTTCTCGTCCTTAAATCTATAAAGAACGTAACAAAAGCTCTGTACCCATTATTATCCTAACGAATCAACGAAGATAAAGACTCGGTTAAGTAGTATCAAAGATCATTGTTTCAATGTATTTTCCTTGTTAATCGGGCATTTAAGGTGAAATGTGCAATCGAGCCACGATTGGAATTTGAATAAGAAACCCAGCTTCACGAACCTTTCAATCGAGAAAACCATCTCTACATATCATTTCATTAAGATAATCAGCTTCAGTTATTCCCCAAGAATTACCATCGATATGGCAGCTTACATAAACAGGTATAAAAAAACCCCAAAGTGGGTAGAGGGCATGCAGCTACCTGAGGGCAAGCGACATGATGATGCTTTTAGAAATCGAATTAACAATCACGCAGGCCGAGTTGTTGGTAAAGGAAGCTCAGATGATCCTCGGGTAAGTGTTTATATGTACTACGGTATCTGTTTCTTGCAGTACTAACTATTTTATTAGATATACTGGCTTACCTCTGAACTTGAGCCTGAGGACACAAGTGCCTATGAGGCTACAGAAGCGATTGTACGGCAGCAGCTAAAAAATTATGGGTTAAGATATGCTTGGATTGTAGCGAACGGCCACGGACAGAGTACCGTAGGTCGTACCAGGGCCGGACGCGTCATGTCAGACGACGACAACCATATCACTCTCAGAAGTAAGTTACCGCTGGAGCCATTTTCTTCCATTTCTAATAACCTGAGGGCCCCCGAAATGTGCTGTGAGTGTATTTCGGGGGCATGTTTCAAGAGTACTAAAACTTCTTTATTAAAGAGCAATTACTAACACGAGTGACTTTAGTGGGATTGACAAGAGATACGTGTAACATCCATGGCCACTTCTATCTAATCTACGAGGGTAACGACCCTACAAAAAGGGCAATTAGAATGATGAGCGACAGTGAGCGCTCAATTGTTGGTGGTAAAAATCCACAGTTGTGGGTTATGGGTTCGTATCCCAAACACCTCCAACGGACAGACATCAAATTTCCAGAAACGCCATTTGAAATCATTCCGGGGTCAATTTTCGACCGTTCCATGGAAGAAGCGATGAAGAAGGGCGCTAAAAAGTAGCGCCTTGAATTACTCCTCACGCACATCGCTAACTATCTATTCAGATATTCACGCGTTATTCTCTTGATATGCTTCGATAGACTCTAGTTTTTAATATTTCTTTTTTAACCAGGCTGGTTGGTCCTGCGGACCTTTTTCTGGCAATGCGATGCATTTTACATTCAGTCAAGTCTCTCAAAGTGATAAATGCTTTTAGATATCTAGGGTACGATATGTGTGTAATATACGTATTCCATTTCACTATCAAAATAATGACCGAGGCTAGACTTTAAAATAAATCATAATACCTAATTGATCCTCCTAGTATCGGTCGGAACACCAAAATAATTGCAAGTTTTCATTGGGTACGAGTTTAGCCCTCAAGCTTCTTATTCGGGTGTTGTTGTGTATACGGATTCTTATATGTAGAGTTAATATGGTCATGCTTAGGCCAGCAGCAGCACAACCACCAATTGGTATTTAGAATGGGAGGCCATGGAGTTGTAGAAGTCGATCAAGAGCTATAAGCTTCTATAATAACATACTTTTGGTTAAGATATCTACTATCATACAATAAAACCAACATCTGATCAGGTATGCAAATTTCTAGTCCGCGCTTATCTCATCACCTAGCCCAACCCAGAAACAAAAATCAATCAAAGAGGAAGTTTGTAAGATTATGGATCATGCAACCATAAATTAGAGCATTTTAATGAGACGTAGGGCGTAGGTGATCGGTCACTGCTCGTAGGTGCATTGAACAATCGGTCCTTTGTTGTTGGCGTTGATCTAGCAATCAACTCGAGCAAATTTTGGTATCAGCGAGGATCGGAATTATTTCGTTAATTCTTTCATCTGAATAGACAGATATCTCGTGTCTGTCCGGGATCAACAATGGAAAGAGAATATCATCATGTAGGTAACCGGATTCTGGTGCATCATAGATATATTAAGGGAGGTTTTTCCTTTTCCCGCAATACAAATAACAAGCCTCTATTCGCATTCGCCTGTCACGAGAAGTCAGTTGGCCTCTAAGATGAGTGCCAAGGGGCCATTAGCCAATAGGATAATACTGGCTAAAGGAATGAACCGACAGGATGAGGTCAGCAATCCAGCGAAGAACATTATATGGAAGAAGCTCAAAGCATGAAGGGGCCGATTATTTTCGCTGGATGATATCATTCCTTGGATGGGTAAGGTAGGCGATATTATCCCATCCAGAGTTTTGTCACCCACCTATTCAGGCCGTAGGGACACGCCGAGCAACCTCCGGGCTCATACCGGATTAATACGGCGAATCGCGGCGTTGGTGCCCAGCAAATATCAAGCGGCTGCTACCTGAAGCGGGCAAGCCTTTGAATGGATGCGGACCTGAATTTCATTCCTTTCGATATTCAGAACGCAGCGTGTAACACCCAATAATCTAGATTTTGACCTGGATTCTGGGCTGAGAACGTACCTCTCGCGGACACTGCCGAGATGCAGGTGACAGGCACATGTGCATTACCGACCGTTTTAAGCGGGGGGTAATATTATTTCATCCGCTCCCAATAACAACCCTAGCCCAGTAACGCGCCCGTAGCGGGCTATGAAATATCCCCCATTATGAGAATGATTAAGAGCACCCACCCACTCGCCCTCACTCACTTACTCCCAGACATGCCAGTGACACGTCGAGATTTGTCACCTCGCAGCAAAGTGCCGCGTCAAAGGAGGCTCTCGCCCCGCGAATGGTGCATAGGGTCGCAATAAACCGCGGTTACTAGACGCTCATATAGTGTCCCAGAATCGCTCCTCGGCATTACGGAGGTTCGCCGTAAACATCTAATTTCATCCTACAGGCCTGGAAGAAATGGTTATTTCAATGGTGCTCACAGACGGGCTTGGCCTTCACCTGCCGTCTCGCCCTATTCGGGCTTCCTTAATTTCAGACTCCGTCAGCTCACACGTACAGATAGAAAATTGTAAAAAGAGGAACAACCCCGCGAGAGATAATCCGATGCAGGCCTACTACTCCTGTTTCTTCGTTCGTCCGCTGCTTCTTGTTCGCTCGCCTGTGATATCAGAATAAACCGTGATTCAGTCGATATGGCGAACCAACAGATCCCGTATTCTATGACGAGCCATGATGAGGAGAAGGGGTTGCACCGCACACCCACCGGGGTGACAATGTCTCCCGAGCTTTTTGAGAAGGTATGGGCTCCGTTCTATGCCACATTTTCAGTTTAGATAGAGAACGCGTACCGACTTACAAGCGTAGCTTTACTTGAGCCCTAAGGTCCCTCATGCCGGTGACTACAGCAAGCGATTTGCTAATCCGACGGCACTTGGATTCATCGGGTGAGCTTCCCCGCCGCTATTGCGGAGCAGAGGATCATCGCATACGGAATACTTACTACTACTAGTTTCGTCATCTCTGCCTCTACCTTCGCCATGATCGTCATGGGTTGGGGAGGAACCTCGGGTTTATCGCCGGTAGCGTAAGTCTCTCCTAGCCTTGGCCATCCCGAACTTCAGCTAAAGACCAAAAAGCGGCATATTCTTCTTCGTAGGCCCGGTTACGATGATCCTCGCTCTTATCTTCGAATGGATCCTAGGGAACTTCTTCTCCATGATGGTTATGGGATTGTTTTCCGTGTTCTGGTTGTCGTTCGGGCTCCTTGAGGTACCTAACCTCGCTCTCGGCATTCCATTCGCCACTCCCGAGGACCCAACCGGCACAGCATCGAGGGAATACAACGCTGCTATTGGACTGTATCTTATAGTCTGGGGTTTTGCCTTCTTCACTTTCTTTATATTCACGACTAGGATCAACGCAGTTCTGGCGACCATTTTCAGTCTTACGGCAACGGCAACCTGGCTCCTCGGCGGTGCATATTTCAAGTCATCTTGGGGTGATTATGAGGCAGCGGGCCACCTCCAAAAAGTAAGTCTTTCAAGCCGCGATGAGCAGAGCTGGAGCTTGGCACTAATTGGTAAAAGGCTGGTGGTGCAATCATATTCGCCGTGTCAATGCTGGGTTGGTATATGTGTTTCGTTATTATGGCGGGAGAGATGCGGATCAGATTCAACTTCCCTGTTGGAGACCTGAGTCATTTCTGGCCCAGCACCAACGTGGAATTGGCTACGCGGGAGCATAGTGACTAAAGCCTTCTGGGTGGATTAACGAGCCTACAAGAGGCAACAGAAAGAATGCATAATCAAAGGGCATGATATGGAGTGGGGATCAGCCTCGATGTTCAGATAGTAGTTACCTTATATCACTTATTCGCAGCCGTGGGTTTCACAAAGGAGTACTCGCCAGGACACGCCGCAACCTCAAATATCATATTAGAATGAGAAAAACAACCGTCTCTATACAAATGAATAATATCATTGACTGCCCTAACATCCACGATGAGTTCAGACGAGTTCTTCTCTGACAAACCACATCTACTCACATCCAACATCATCCCAATCAAACTCTAACTAAACTGCATGGCAGTTCATCACTCTTCTTTATCCAGTAGAGTAGCAGTCGTTTCCGAATGATTAAACTTCCTGGTCCCCGTACGAATGATCTTCAGCTTCGACTTGCAATTCGGATCGGGGCAAGCAATAACAGCGTCCGTAGTCATCCAGTCGTTCGCATGTGTTATTCTCTGCTTCGCAGCTAGCAGTGGCAACACAGATGCTAAGAGAAATTAATTATCAGAGCTAGAGGTCATCACCTCACTTGCATTCTCCTCGCTTACCGAGGCTGTATATGCTTATACCCTGTCCGGGCGGCAAGTACATCATTTCACCCTGGAGCGTGAAATAGTCCCCTTCTCGTGCCCCGCAGAGGATGCGCTCTCCTGGCGGGCAGACTACTTCCACACGAAGGTCGTATAATTCGAACTCGTCTTGCGGCGGCATAATGCCTGGAATGGCTTGGCTTTCTGGGGATGAAGATCTGGAATATTCCTCTTACGTCCCAAGTACGTAGCTTAATTGATTAATTTCCAGGATATTGCCTAAGCATGCTGTGGTTCCCGCTGAAGTACCCCATCTATCCCACCTCCCCCGCATTCAGAGCCGATGAAGGTGGATCGCATGGGCATAGAATCATTTCATTCCCAAAACGGCCCCTCCTCCTGCTTTAGGCACAGGCTAATAATTACATTAGGAGCTGACAGAAAATATTACTAGAAATCTCCAATGGCTATCAAGCGCCATGGTTGCGACCTAGAATCTTCTGCCTTCATAACACACCTTCGGACTATGTTCGGAGTTTCTCAGATACCATAGCTACCCCCAAGCCTCCTTGCAGGCGCGTCACATAGATTATCTGAATAGGGGTTCACACTATAACCACGAATGCGCCTCAGTGCATTTTTCGGTACTCGTTACCACAGTCGCCTAGACTCTCGAAAAGCGCAATAGTCCTCTCGGCCCTCCCACCTAATGCGATCTCATCGATGGCCTTCATTTCACATTTTATCAGTCTCTTTCATACGAATCCTCTTCAGACCGGTAAAGTAATCTGGCATGAAAGAGAAAATTTAACAACATGACTAACCTTCATATCCTCGTCGTCTAGTTTGAAGTTGAACACTGCTAAGTTATCTTGATCGTGTGTTGTCACGCCGAGTCTTGTCCCTACAATAACTGATAATCCAGGGGTAGTTAGCAAGCCTCAGGGGAATAGCAATCTCTCTTTTCTAGAATACTCACCCGCTCCGACTTGCGGCTTTTGCAAAACCCATCGAATAGCCACATTTGTAAGCGAGACACCATGCTTCTCCGCGATGGCAGAGAGTCTGGATAGTAAAACCTGGAAGTCATCCCAGCTCCCCCAATCCAATATCATCCCCAAGTACTGGTTTATAGGATTAGCCCTCTCTACTTAGCTGCATTGCGTACAATCCGCTACTTACCTTGCGTTGTGATGGTGTCAGTTCGGTGAAAGTGGAATTCTTTTCCAACTCCAAGTACTGATTTGTAGAGTTAGCGCTGTGTACTTCGCTGTATTGTGTACAATCCCGTCACTTACCATGCGCTGTGACGTTGTCAGATTAGTGGAACCGGAATACATTTCTGGCAAAGGCTGGTTGAGCCAATGACTAGAAAGAAAGCCACCACACTGTATGCTCAGTTAGTTGTTGGGTCGCCCACACTCACTCAAGTACCTACGAATGAGCCATATGTGAGAAGTTCTAGGCCGTATTTCGCCGACACAGCACACATCTTCTGCAGTGGGCGCGAGTCTATGACGGAGAACTAGATATCGCTTCGTTAATAGTTTTTCATCGCCGACAGTTTAAATTCTCACCTGTATTTGATTTGACACAAGCCCAACAGCGCCTGTCTTCGAAAGAACGTATTTACATGCCTCTTCGGTATGGGCCGAGTCGAAGTTGCATAAACCAATGGTACCGACCAGCTCAGGGTGAGTTTTCGTCAGAGAGACGAGCTTTACTAAAACGTCGAGATATTCTTTTGCTCCGTACTAGATACGGTATTATTATTCGCCCAGATTATCTAAGAGTGGAAGCCAAAGTAGGCATGAATTACTCACATCGTACCAATGGAACTGCAACAGCTCAACCCTACCCCCGAGCCGTCTACATCGCTCCTTTACCGCTCCCAGCACCCACTCATCAGTCACCTCGCCGCCAATTGGTCCGAATACACACCATTTAGTAGCGGCAAACACTTTGTCCTTCACCCGTGGTGGGAGCTTGTTTCGAAACTGGCCATATACAAGCTCTGCGTCTCCCTGTGATAATTATCTAAGCATCATCCCACACCTCCAGAGATTTCTTCGACATTAGGTACTTACATAATGATCTGCCATATCTGCTGCAGTGAACCCAGCTCCTAGTAGCTGCACAAGTGCCGCCTCTTGTGAGTTGGCAGACCCTGCTCCCCAGGAAGGAGACGAAAGTTGCCAGAAGCCATTGAAGAGCCGCGGGACTTCGAAGGGTCCCAACGCGAAAGTCTCAGCAGCTTGTCCTAATGAGACGTCCGACAGGAGAGCCGAGGAATCGTCCGTCTTATCCGATTCCAGGAGAGTCGAGCGAGAGGGATAAAATATGTGCAGCACGTCAGCGACCTGTCTCTCTGATCTTTGAAACGGATAATCCAAAGGCGAATCAAACGCTTCACAGTACTGGCGGCATTTCTGCAGGGATGAATGGAGTCGGACGAGCTGAGATTCAAGCTCACCGTCCTTCGGCGGGTTGGACTCTTTCAAAGCCTGAACTGCCTGCACTATGTCGCCGTCAACTCCCGTCAGGAATTGGTGCAGCTCCGAACCGACAGACCAACTCGCCTCCGCGTCGAGCAGGCTTTGCACGAGGTATTCTATGCTAGTAGGCTGAGTTATTTCCGCGGAACTGTTCAATTGAGAACAGTATACATACTAGGGCAATGACTGCTGCGCCATCTTGCTTGAGAAAAGACACCTCGTGTAGGCCATGTGCTTCAGGCATCCTGAGGTCAGCACATCAGGTATAGGAAACAGCATCCTAGCGGGGACTCGTTCAGGAGTCGAATCCAGAAGTCGTTGGCGGATGTGCTGAACAAAGGGCTGTTGTGTCGTCGACCCCTGAGCGATGAGAATTCTCAAAGCCGATCGAAGATGTTCCGGTGGCACTACTATGGTCAAACCTCATCCCGTAATGACCCTATAAGGCTAACATACAGTTCGTTATTAGGACATCGTCCATCATATTCCTAATAAACATTATTAGTTCTATCATTTAGTCACTGTCAGTGCCGTCGTTCGGGCTACTCACACGTGTCCAACCATGGTGACGGCGTTTGAGGGCTTATGTGAGGGGTTCAATGTGTTCTCCCAGTTTCAGACCGGAAAACCAGTGTCAATATAGCTTTCAAAACAACCCCGAATTATGCCAAAGGGTAAGTGAAATTGAGCCCAGAATCCTCGTGCCACAATCAAATCCAGCAGGCTCGTTGCGAGAGAGCTAATCGACTATGGAGGAGCAAGCCTGGTGACCCGCTGGGTCGGCCATCTTGGGGTTGAAGCGGGGGTTATTCCCATACAGAAACCCGATACTACCCATCTACGCTCGTAAGAAAAAAAAATGAAACATTTCTCTTATTTCATGTCTTCCACATATGCGACCACTTTAATTTTCAATCCGACGACTCCTCTGGCACCGAAGATCTCGCCTCTAGTATCATCACGCGTCATTCCGGCACTTAGAGTTGCTCCATTTCCATTTAGAGTCGGTCGTAGAGATTGCCAAACTCACAGAATTAATTCATACTTGCTAGCAAAATGAAATCGGTCTGTTCGTCTTGCGCCTCTAAGCCAATAAAAAGTAATAAGAGTCATACGCGAACGTATACAAGTTCAATTGAAAGTTTAAATGAGAATTGGTGCTCAGGTACTGATAAAGTATCCTTCAGAAGTGTTCTACAAAATGCAGTCGTCGAAGTGTTATGACCCGGAAGATGCAAATAACTTCGTTCCTATGTCACTCAGCGGACGGCTATGGTAGAGCTCAAGGAATAGCGATACTTGCGATCAGTTTGATAAAATCTCATGTTGAAGTCGGTCAGTCACTAATGAGAAAAGACAATGTTGTGAAATTCAAAAATTCTGAGGATACTAATTATAAAAGCAAAGACACGCAAACCCCAGAACCGGGGCGATGAAATGACTATTGTTACGCCATCCACGCTAAGGTGACGCGCTGCGGCGCACACTGCTAGTCGACCGGCAATGCACTTGTGTGTGTGTTTGCTCGACTGTCAGATTCCGACTTAGACGGCATTCGACCATTCTCTATTAATAGCTTACTTAGTAACTAGTTAGCCAGCGAGCCGTCAGTTATTCTTTGACTGTAATCCAGGCCAGTCTTTTCCCCGCACGTTGCGGAGATTAACGCACAACCCAAGCTCACGAGGATGTGGAGTAGGTAGCCGGTTGCCGACATCTACAGGGTATCACAAGACAGGGATTCTATCTCGTCATAATAGCTTCACATAGGTATGTTTGCATATATCTATATCCCTCGGCTTGGGCTGCCTCTTGAGAGTTTGATCCGAGTTAAGGACATTTGGTCAAGTACATATGACTAAGTCAAGCTAAGAAAGAGAATGGTCACAGGAAAGGGAAGGAGAAAGAAAGAGATTGAAGCTGGATTGGAGACGAGAAGATACGACTTCTATATATTCGGATATTTCAAACCAAAACTGGCGCTCTGCGCCGAGATCACTTCGCGGGCTACCCGGTGATGACTCTGCGGCCACTACGTCCACTGCAGGGCACTCGCGATGCCGACGACGACGAAGGACGCCAAGCTTCAAAAGCAGATCAAAGACCAGGGCCAATCGCCACGCCGGCAGTGCTACCCAGAATAAAACGTGCCACATGCTCACAGTGTCGGGTCCGCAAGGTTCGTTGCGATGGGCGAGAGGGCCTCTGCTATAACTGCGACCGTTTGGGCTTTGAATGTTCTTTTCAACAGTCCCCAAGCAAGTCGCCCGGCCGATATGTCCTCAAATCGCCCGAGCGTCGGAGGCGGATGCAGGCCTGTGTTCCCTGTCATTTTAAGAAGACGCGCTGTCACGGCGAGCTGCCGCGCTGTTCCAACTGCGTCCGTCGGGGGCGGGAATGCACATATCCGGCAGCCCGGAGGCAAAGTAATGCTATTCCTGCTGTTGTTTCGGACGGCAGCCACTCGACAGCTACGCTGGGACAGGATATGCGAGTGCAAGAGATACGAATAAGCGATGGTGAGAATCCAATATCCAGCACGGAAGAGAAGGCGCCCAGGATTTCCTTGCTGGACATTGCGGCGGTCGTGGAACACGTAGAAGACTACTTCGACCATTTGTACCCCCTTCCTTCTTTCGCCTTCCTGCATAAACCCACCGTCATCCGGCGATGTCGAGACGGCACCATCAACGAACCGCTGAAGCTCGCCATCTGCGCCATCACGGCTCTGCACCTCCAGCGGACATTAGACTGTCATCATCTCTGGGCCCGGCAGGCAGAGCAGCTTCTTCTCCAGCAAATCGGACGGCCGTCCATTTTCCATCTTCAGGCCCTACTTCTTGTCGTCCGCTATCACATCGAGAGCGGCGAGTTTCCCACCGCCTTTGTAAGTTAAGATATTCGGGGATTGCTCCTTTACTCTTGATGCAAGCTGAGATCGGCTCACTCACGCCATTTCTGCTTCCGTCCGCTCTTCTAAACTAACCGAAAACGCCTCGGATGATATCAATGTTTAGAAAAGGGGCAAGTAAATAGACCACTGACTTCAAACCGAGAGTCTAGATGCTCGCAGCCCTAGCAGCACGAACAGCCGTCGCTTTGCGTCTCAACTACGAGCGCTCCGAACTCGCTTTCGTAGCACAAGAGGCGCGTCGACGGCTCTTCTGGGCGCTCTACCTACTCGACGACTATTTCTGTGTCGGTCTGCGCGAGTTCGAGTTATGTCCCGAGGAGACAATATATCTCCAGCTGCCATGTCGTGAAGAAATATTCGCCGCCGGGCAGCAGTGCCAGACGGGAACGCTCCGGCCGAGCACATCTGATAATGTTGCAGCTATGGGGTTACGCGGCGCCTTCTTGCGACTGACTTCGGCGCGACGAGCCGCTATGAGGTGTGTCTAGTCGAAACCTATCTAAGGCTACCTGCAGGAGGAGGTATAAGGGGAATAGGAGCAGGTTGACTGACAACTATTTTTAGATTCAACCGGCGGGTCGGCTTCGGCGAAGAATCCCCTTCGACGATTGGAGGTCGTATCCGACAGTTTGAGCAACAGCTAGCTTGCCTGCAGGCGACTCTCAGTCCGGAACATCAGTACTCGGTTTCGAATCTCACCTCATGTGAATGGCCAGCTCAGTTTGTGATGCTTCATAGTATGTTCTAGGCGTATTTTCCGTCCATCAGCTCATCGTGTACTAACCGAACGAACCTAGTGTCCTACCACCAGTGCCACTGCGACTTATACCGCATGTTCCTAAACGGCTACAGCGAGGCGGCGCCATCTAAGCTTCTCGCGAGCATACGTACTGAAGATCGCCTCAGCAGTGAGTCTACATCAAGATAACCTCGCATTGGCTTTCACATCACATTAACGTCTCATTCTCCGCCATTAAAGTGCAAGCACAATGCCTAAAGCACGCCGAGAGCATACTTCGAATCCTAGGCGATTTCATCACGAACTATCCCAGCGATGACCGCAGATTGCTTCTACTAGAACGCGATGCCGCCGTATGTGCCTTCGAAAGCGCCCGTCTCGTCATGTTCGGGGCGCGTCTTCCGTGCGCCACATCAACGCTCGAAACATCCATCCGCAAAGCCCAGGAAGTCTCACTACACTTTGTTTCCAATTTCTTCACATACTCGGCGTCGACGCAATCTCTAGTACGTCCATAACCGTCATCGCTAGCCCAGAACCCACTAACCGCGCGCCAGAGAACGGCCCTAGAGCATCTAATATCAAGCTACACAAAGCGCCTCGCGCTCCAAACACAACCAGAGCCTCAGTCTCCTCCCCGCGAAGCCCAGCTCCCGGAGCCGGAACCCGAGCCCGCGGCCCCGCGGTCCTCGAGCAAGATCTCGCAGTGTAAGGAGTTCTCAGAGTCATTTTCTTCTTATTTCGGCTATTTTTCAAGCAGAATATTTCCCTTTGGGGCCAGTACAGTGCCTAGAAGCTTCTAAAGTCCTCCTAAATCTACTCAGAATAGTGATAACTGACTCCGAGTGCTCTAGACGCGAACTCGCGCCAGCGGCTGTCTGTGCAGAGCCTACTTTTACAGTCCGATTTCGCAGACGACAGCCACGAGATCGCAGGTCCTCCATCCACATACAATATTACGAGCCAGCAGGCGGAAGTAGCAGCAGCAGATCCAGCATTCCCGGTCCCAGACCGCGACTCGAGGGAGAACGTTCTCAGCTCTGCCCAGGGAGAGAGCACGGTGCTCGCCCTTCCTCTAAGTAATTACAGTAGTATCACAGGCGAGCAGCCCCAACCCCAACCTTCTCGTTCCACCCCCTCCTCTACCTCCTGGGGCATGACGATCGACGCCCACCGGGAGGACGCAGGGTTGATATTCAATCCATGGATGGGCTTCACCGGGACGGAAGAATTCTACGGGCTCCTCGAGGGTCTCGGCGAAGAATATTAACTAACATTCGCCGCGTAACTGACAACAAGGCTAATATAACTAAATTTGTTATCCTATGTATAGTATAGTAGGTAAACAAACAAGCAGACCTTGTAATCCATGTCTCATCAAACACCGCCTAACTAATGCTATGTATGGGTATGGGGCGACGCAACTCCAAAGACCAATGCTCTCCAAAAAAAAGAAAAGATGATGCCTTGATCCACCACTGTAATGCTTTCCAAAAGTTCTATCCTGTATTGGGCCCTTCTTTCCGATGGGTCGACAGAAAACGGTACTTAGCCGCCGACATAATATCTGTTCTTCGTACTCTACTAGTAACCAAAACCCAGGCGTACGGGTGGGCGCTTAGACATGCCTTAGTCGGATGGCTACCTGTACCTCCTCCTACAAGGACGCATTTGAGGGTCCCGATTCTAAACGATATATCTCGCGCCAGGTTGCCCTTTAGGTTGGATTGCTCTCGCAGTCTTATTAGGCCGACGAGCGAATCTTCTTCGACGATGTAAGGGCTCCTGTTGTCGTAGCATGGTCTTTAGAAGCCCACCCTTCACCGTCTAAGTAGCCAGTTGGTTGAAATACGGGATCGGAGACATCCGCGTCCGCATGGCTTTCGACGTCGGCATCCGAAGCACTTGTCTCAAACCGAGTGTCCTTACTGAGAGCCGATGGCCCCAAGGAAATGTTTGCGGTTTTGAGTACGTGTGCAGCGCCGCTGTCTGCAGAATATTTCTTGGGAGAAAAGCGTATGTGTTCGTTTGCGGGTTGCGGCGGAGGTGTTAGCGGCTGGGAGAAATCAAATGAGTCCGTCTCTGAAGTGGAAGGTACCGCGGGACCCGTGTGCGGACCGCTGATGAGTGTAGGATGCTTTGGAAGTTTCTTCAGTTTTAAATTGGGCTTTCTGCGAGTATGACGAGTTGCTATCTCAAGTCGTTCATCGTCATCTGAATTAACATCCATGTGGTTGTATGGTGCTTCGTAAACAGAACCGTGGTGATACGGGTCAACCAGGTTGCTTCCGCTTGATCTTCGGTGGCGATGCTTTAATTTTTCCTTCAACACTATGCTATCGGTTTGCATAGGCACTGCAAGGAGTGGCACACGGTTCCCTTTATAATCGGCTGATAGCGAACCTGTGGCCATTCTCCGCAAGTCGACCTGACTTTTACTAAAAACAACACGAGCTCGCAGCGCATGGACAGCACGATCCAGAGCAAGCTCGATAGCACAACGATCCCATATCCGAGCCAATTTAGGCCACGTAGCGCGCTCACCGAGGAGACATGAGCGCATCATAAATTCGCTCGTGGGGTTTCTGAGAATGTTGGGGAGATCGAACACACCAATGGCCGGTAAGATGTTGATGTCACCCGAATATTTTTGGCTTAGGATCGATCGAAGTTTGCCTACTAGATTAGGAAACACTCCCATCTCTGCCATTATTTGCATCCGATGCAACGCCTCCGTCTTGGCAAGAGACGTTATGGTGTGCAACCAATCGGACTCTTCCTTGTAGACGATGGAACGATGGTCCTTATTAGAGGGACACGGCATATCGTCTCGTACTAGGAAGGGAACAACATGAGGATTGACTTGAGAGACGATAAAGTGGTTAACATTAAACATCTCAGAGAGCCTCGTCATGGGGAGGTCGTTGTCGACGGAGCCATCTATCCACACCTGAGGTGTTGGATTCCAAGGACTGTGTTCCCCCGTGATTGGGTTTTTCACAAGAAGCGCACCAGCGCTAAATACAAGCGGAACGGAGCAGGAGGCGGCAACGGCCGACCAGATCATCACGTTGGGTGCCGTAACGTAGTTGAGCAGCCGAGGAAGCTCGTATATGGATGCCGTAGACACACATATATTACATATACGTCTGGTACGATTGTAAGCCTCTTGAAAGGTAATGTCGCCGAGAATGTCGCGCATCACGCGTGTCAAGTGTTTAATATCAGACCAGTTGCCCTCGGTCAGCAGTCTACGCAAATGGTCAAGTAACCCGTCTTCGTTCCCCTGCTCTTCAAAGACGGCCAAATCGCCGTTGGGGAATTCCTCCAGAACTTGGGGGATCTCATCGTCTGTTTTGACACAGAAAACTGAGCACACAATAGAGCCAGCTGACGCGCCAGAGATGATGCGCGGTAGCAGCTTAGCCTCGAATAACGCCTTGAGAACGCCGATATGGGTCATGCCGAAGGTGCCGCCACCACTTAGCAGAAGGGCGCTTCGGCCGAAGCTCTGACGAGCATATAACATGGCATCTAGCAGATCTCGGGCTTCGAAACGGTCGTGGTCGGGGACGTGTGAATGGGGGGCGCTGCGCTCAACGAGGGCTGTGATCGTCTGGAGGGCGGAATCGACGTAGCGCTCGACAAGCTTCTTGGTGCCGGAATACGAGTGGCGGTAGAGGTCAATATTCCCCATGCCACCCAGATCGCGCGACAGAGCAGTCCTAACAAGGTGCATCATAGAGCGCATGTCACCGGCCATGCGGGCCTCATCCAAGTCTCTTAGGCGCATCGCGAGAATCTCCGGATTATAGTCCCCGGTCGACATGTCGGCCTTCCACTCTTCATTGCCCTCAAGTATGTCGAGCTCTTGGGCAGCAGCATCCCACTGCTTGCAAGACTCGGCATTGTGCATGCGGGCGAGGAGAATCTGGCGGCGCTCGTCGCGAGACCTCCTCTCCTCGCGCTGGCGATAGGTCAGGCCATCTTTGAAGTACAAGAAGCTGTCGACGGCTTTCGAGACGGATCCGACGACGGAGGGCGAGGATCGAGAGCAAGCGATGGTCGTGGAGGATAGTTTTGTTGGGAGTTTGTTGCCCTTGGTTTCGGGTTGGGCGGGTCGGAGTAGAGGAAGAGACGGGAGAATGTTGAGAAAGAAGGTCATCTCGTCTCTATGCTACGGAGGAGGTGGTGAGGGGATAGTGGCATTCTTTTGTTGCGAGCCCAAGGAAGCGGTGAACAATAACGTTGCATGGCACATCAGCAGATTGAGCCGGGTATAGAGGACAGGATGCGAAGGGCAGACAACCGATGGTACAGTCAGCACAATTAAGGATTGTTTTATTCTGATCGCGATACAAAGATAGTAGAATCCATGATGGGGACACCTAGGACAAGGCTTAGTCGGGGCAGCAAGCCAATGATGTAAAAACCACCAGCCAGCTGCGAGAACAATTAAATGACTGTAGAATGGACGGCACTAAGCGGGAGCGGAATTCAGTCTGCGGTTCTGATTTGGTCTGACAATGAATGGAGTACAAGATAATGTGTAATATGAAGAATAATTACTTAGATGTAGGACTTCAAAGAGACAACAAAGACGATTTTGACTTGCGTCAGCAAAAAGTATTCGACTAAGGAAGCGGCAGGACGGGCAGTATGTGGCCCCTAAGTAGGAGTAGGTTGGGTTGGGTATGCATCATGACCCGATCAGAAGCCGGATGACAGGTATGTCGATCTAGTTATCTGCAGTTAGTTCGACAGCATGTGCTCCAGTTCTGCTCCAGTCTGCTCCAGACTCCTGTCCAGATTACCGGGTGTGGGCTTCAGAGAGAGAGCCGCCCAGACCTACCCAGGCAGAGCCCAGGTTAGAGTTCTGTCTAGGACAGCTCCGAGCAGCATCCGAGCTATTAGGTAGGGGGAGGCTGGGGAATTGCCAAAAGGGGTAAGAGAAGGACAAGGATGAGGCGGGGGAGGGGGTCGAATATTGGGGACACCCGCACCATCTGATCAAAATGCATGACATGTGCACCGGTGGGGATGGTGGGGTTTCTTTTTCAGTGAGCCACTCTCCTGCTTGCTAAAACAAAGACACGATATAGTTAAATAGTAATTAGATTTCTGGGCAAGTGGAACGCATTTTGAATCTTAATTTTCTACTAGCTATCTACAGGATTTCGAAGTTTGCAAAGACCAAAGTTTTATGGGAATATATATAACGCAGTCTTTCGAACCGAAGAGATCGAAGTTCCAGGAGGTACACAACGACCAGCTGGGCAGTGCCCAGATAGTCAGCTTTCATACGACTCAGACCTCTCGTCAGCGACTATTTATATTTGTCATGACACACGAATTTCAGCTGAGCCCATTCGCTAAAATAGAAGACATGACACAAGGTTATAAGTCCGTGTCTTCAAGTCTATTGCTCGGATGTGAGACGTTTTGGTGTCGATTTTCCTCGACAGAATGTAGTTACAGCATCCCTTCTATTGTCTATCAATCAAGCACCACCGCTATGCAAGAAAATCCGAGACTGAAATGCATCATAATCGAAATGACCACGATCCGTATGCATGTGAAAATGGCTGTAGCTGGACTCGTTCTCGGAACACGCAAGAGAAATAAATAGTACCGTGGCTGATAAACTTCATCCCATCGACTACGATTTTCAACACCGTCAGGAGTTCAAACTAGCTCTATACACTTGTAAATAAAATCATAGTCTCGTTGCCCTTTACTCTAGGTCTCATATTAGATCTTGAACCATTTGTAGTGACGCGCCAGAAGTTCCATCCAGGCGCGTAAGCTCTGTCGCGAATATGCCTATAGCATCTCTCACTGTTCCACCGCAAGTTAGTAGTGCACATAAAGAGATAGTAAAAGAAAGGAATACAGTCGAGGCAGTACAAGCATCCCTCAGGAGATAAACGAACGAAATCAGCAAAAACTCACATCGATACATCACATCCCCCTCGACCCAAAAGTGTCCAGCCCCCGCCACTTCCACATACCGGAACCTCGACTCCTCAACTCCCGCAAGCAGCCGCGTCCACTCGCGCATCTTCCTCTGGCTAATAAATCCATCTTGATCTCCATAGACAACCAAGGTAGGATTCGTCGAGAGTAGGCCATATTCCTCAACAGCCCTATCCTGCGCGCCAGTCCCAGCCCTCGACATCCACGAAGCCGGCAGGGGATTAGCGAACGACATAGTCGCCAACCTCGTCACAAGGCCAACCGGCGGCGAGACGGCCAGATACGCGCTGCGGAACGCCACGTTCCCATCGACCTTTTCCAGACAGTGATCCATCTTATTCCCATGTTCGCTCTCGCTTTCGCTCCCAGATGATGTCCAACGGGGTGATCTCCGGTACACCAGCTTCGCGCGCGAGAGCAGATGCCTAACACTTTCGCGAATGCGATCTTCACGCAGCAACTCAGACATCGCATGTCCCTGTCCATCGTGGCTCCGCCGCGAGCTATCCTCATCTCCCCCAACGCGCACGCCCTGTGCCCTCCTCGGGGACGCCGGACCAGCCATCAGCGAGCGCCGCGCCTCCGCGAGATGCTGTGCACGCAGTCGGATGTCCGCTTCAGGGGTATGTATAGCCGGCGTCGCGAAGTAAGCCAGTATCGTCTCAAGCGGCGGGAGGCGCGTCGTGACCATCGCCCCGTAGGAATAGCCCGCGAAGAGCATGATCGGCAGCTGTGATCGACTGCGGTCCGCGGGGGCTAGGTAGTGAACATAATAGGCCAGGAAGCCGACGACGGAGCTGTAGTCGGCCTGCTCGGGTTTCGACGTCCAGGAAGTGCGGCCCTCTGACGACGCGGCGCCTCTATTCCCCTCGAAACGCATATGTCAGTACAGTATGCATGGCGGCATAGCAGCATAGATAGGTAGTCGGCAGTACGGACCTGAAGTTGAATGTCGCGATGAGGAACCCCAGTTGCAGGAGCGTGCCGGCGGCGACGTCCACTACAGGGTCATCATAGCAGCCTCCTAAGGGCGCGTACGGGTGGGCTACAACAGCGGCGTGTCCGGCCCAGGGTGCGCCCGAATGCGACGGATCACGCAGACATGGCGGGTGGTAGACGCGGCAATCGAGTTTAATATTGTCGTAGACGCTGGGGAGCGTGAAGCTTAGGCAGGGTCGCGGAAGCATAATTGGGCTGGCTGGACAGGACAATGCATAGTGTAGGTAGTTACTTATTTCAATCTTAGCTAGGCACACATAATTCGCGAGCAATAAATAGGAAATGTTCCGATGAGCGAGACACGATCGTGACAGAGAAACTATTTACTCAAACGTAGGTAGGGTAAAGTGCCAGGTCTGAATGGTGGTCTCTTCCGGTGTGAAATTAAGGTCACATTACGTATCTTATCTACCCAAGGTGGCATTGGTGGCCAGTCTAAATTACGATGAGCGTATAACTAGTCGCATTTCCAATACCGATGTCTTAGCTCACCACATCAACGTATGCAGTCATCTCTTAGATAGTAAATATTCTCAAAGCACATGTAAGTTGTTCTTCTGAATCGTTCGTTTTGCTTTTTGGTATTCTCGCCGCCAAATAGTAAAATTGTGCTACCATTACTAGTTGTGATATCATGACAAAACCATCCAAACTCCGAAAAGAACACCGACATGTTCATTCACCCATCCTAACTTTCCATTCCCGTGTCGAAATCTAAAATATGAAGCCGTGACTCATGACGGTCATCCCGCCCTACGTTAAGGGAACCCCTTATGAGAAAAAATAGAATGACAAGGAAGAAAAAATATGCCTCTTCATCATCGGACGATAGCCAAGCCCAAAATTCGATCTCCTCCTAGGAGCCAGCGATTCCGAGGCCGACGCGGGATCCCATACCCATTTGTCTCTCTCCCCGCCCGCCGTCGCGTTCGCGGTCTGCTGTTGCTCGCATCCGCCTTCCCTCCATCAATCCTCTCAGACCACGTTTTTGTAGTCCAATGACGCTACTTAACTCGCCAGTCCACACCTCCTTAACGACTCCGCGCTCGCTGTCTCCCACCTCACTACCCCACTCACTTCCTGAGACACTCGTCGAAGCGCTGAGTTCGGCACTTCCAGGTCGATTAATCGGCACACTTGTATTGATTCGAAGGCCGTCCATCCCGCGCGTCGACTCATCCATGCTGGATTGGGATATCGACTGGGACCGGCTACCAAAAGAGTTGATGCCGTTGCCAGCCGCGATTGGCGAGTCAAGTGAGAAGAAAAAGTTTGGATTCATACTGCCATCAATGCCTCGGCCCCCTCCTGCGGCCATAGCTGTAGCATTGAACACGGCCGCAGCGTTACGTGAGTCAAGCAGCGCATGAAGACGCTCGACCACGGCTTCCAGTAGACCATCGACCTTGTAGGGTCGTGCAATCTGGAGTAGCGAGCAGAGGATTTGTGGTGTACAAAGTGGTGATGAGGGGGGTGGCAGAGAAGACGTATAGAGGAAATGCAGGAGCGCCTGTACTGTAAGATAGGTGTGTGGAAGATAGAGACACCGCGGCCGGGAGCTCGGAGGTAAAGTTGCTGGTGTGGGAGCCGAGTTGATGGTGCTAGGATCTATTGAACCACTACTACTTGAGATAGAGGTGCCTGCAGTGCTTGGCGGCTTCATCGAACCCGCTGACGAGGAATTTCCCAGAGACGTTGCCAAGGATAGGCTGCTGTCGCCCGTGTTTCGATTCGACTGCGTAATAGTCATGGTAGACATGCGGGCACCTGCCTGACTAGACATGCCGGTCCTTAGGGTCACCGCATCGCTGCCATCTTGTGTGGCAGCCCCTTCACGAAGTAGCTGCACAAAATACGGTCCCCATCTTCTACCAACAATTCTTGAGTTGATGGGTATTCTTTCCCCTTGATTACACAAGATCTCCATGTCTGCGAGTTCCCGTAAACCTAAGGCCTTTTCTCCTAGCTCTTCGGCTGCGCGCCCAAGGGATCTGCCGCCTGCCGTCCAGCCAGCTTTTCTTGCTACGCTTAAACCGGGAGCCACATATGGGCTGCTAGCGGACAAGAAACCCGACATAGGTGTAATTTTGCGCGGGTTGTCATAGAAGCCAAACGCTTCTAGCTCAACCATGCATACGTTGGAGAAATTAATGCGTCGATGATTATAGTCGTCAACAAGGCTCCTCTTACGATTGCCTAGAATGACAAACGTATTTCTTCTATTCCAAACGACTCCTCTGTTCCAGCTGCCCTGGCTGAAGACGCTAGCTCCAGCGTCGATACGAGACCACGTTAACGTCTTGAGATCTAACGCCCATAACGCATATTCTTGCTTCGAGCTGGTCAAATACGTGCCGCTAACCACGAAGTGCGTATCCGTGACACCGCCATTTGGAAACCGTAAGCCTGGCGGCGAGTAGGTGCCTGACATAGGCTTCTCTACTAAAGAACCATCTGATCCTCTAATCTGAAGCTCGAGTTTAACATCCAAGAAGTTATAGTTCGAGTATATGAGCATAGAGGAACCAGGTTCCTTAGCATCCTGGCTCATTCCTCCCTCCTGACGCGATGTGGCATTATTAGATTTGCCGATCTTAGCGGTCACATTTGGACTAAGAGGCGCAACCACACTGCGATACGCACCACAAGATTTCCCTAGTGGTTGAGTCGAGGTCCATTTCAGGCTCCGCAGATTGAACACACTAATCTGCTCAATATAGTGATTTGCTCCATCTTGTCCACCAACTATGATCATCTCGGCTCCTCCAGTACCATCGATATTAATTCCAATCCGGCCCTCATTAGGATTCCCAGTAGATGGGTTATGTTGAAGAGCAGATAGAGGAGCTTTGTGGGAAACGAACGTGGCCGAAGAGGGCATTATGCAAGCACAGTGAGCATACCGGCCTTGTGGCGTATCTTGGGAAGGAATAAATGTCCACTTCTTTGTAGGAACGTCATATATGTAAATATCGGACATGACAGTCACTTCTGGCTGCTGGTCTTGTGATGCCGATGTGGGCTGCGGGTTGGCAGTGGGGGACATGCCTCCATAGCACACCATCTTAGTATCCCCTAGAGCACACATGGAATGAAAGTAACGAGGAGGCGGAATGTCACCAGTAGTCTCGACCTTGGTCCAATGCCTCCGAATGAGATCTAACTCATATAGATCCGAGGTCAAGGGTGCAGGTCGACTCCGTGATAAAATCCGCCCACCGAAAACATATAGTTTGTCCCCAAGGATCGTAGTTGTAGCTCCAACCAGCGGGTGAGGTTCCCGGCCAGTGGTTCGGTGCACATTACACATCAAGCCCGACAGATGGGCTGATGATCCGGAAGATGTTGTCGTCCCCACGGCCGTTCCCAGAGCGGGTGTTCGGCCGGACGAAGCGACCTGCGGTGAAGGGCCAGCGGACTGTGGCCCATTACTCCGAGGAGTTAGGTTGTCGTTTTGTTCTCCATCAGTTCTAGTGATCAACCCCGAAGCTCCGAAGCCGTTAGCGTCGATGCTTCCACCATACATCTGACCCTGAGGGGGTGACGTGGTAGAGTCCATTGTATTCGATCTACCCTCCATCTCTACGGAGTCGTCGGTATCGCTATTAAGGAATGTGCCGATGTGATTCGGTAGATTGGAAGGAGCGAGTGGCGTGAGAGGACCAGACGGTGAAAGCGTCGGAGGTGGTGGCGCGGGTAGCGGCTTCTCAAGGCTCTCTTGTAAACTCAGGTTTCGAGCATGCTGGGTCTGTGGTGTTGGTATCGAAGCTGAGGTCACGGGTTGTAACGCGGAATTAGGTTTCAAGGCTCTGGCGGCAAGTTTCGATGGTGTTCGGCCTAGTCTAAAGGATTCCTCGCGAACAGGTATAGCCTTTTTGATTCCACGATAGACGTCAGACAATAAGTCGGATGGTGATCTAGATACTCCCAATGCCGATGCGGACCTATGCTCTTGATCCCGAACCTGGGCAAGCTGAAAGTTGTCAGCAGCCTGCCAGCTATCTCGACGCCCTGTCTCACTCAAGGTTAGCTCTGAGACCGGCATGTTTTCGGTGTCGGCGTCGGCGTCGCCTCTCTCTCCCTCCCACTCAGGCGGTTGAGGATGGCAACATCCAGGTCGAGAAGGTATACAAGGACGAGTGAGGGCACTTCGACAGCTGGTGGCAAGAGCAGTGACAGGAAAAGCACGATGTTCACGAGGGAGTGAAATGGGAATAGGTTATGATGAGCGTGTGGGGCCACTAATCAAGACCCAAGAGATTCCTTCCACACTACGAGCACTCGAGGCTCACCGGCCAAGGGCGCGATGGCGAACGGGGCCGCGGAGCAAGGCAGATCATAGTGTAGCATGACAGACGGCCACTGAAGTGGCCTGGGATGCACAGGCGCGGTTCTAACGCCAAAGAGGGTATACAGTACCGGGTGCCTGGTGACGCTTGGTGACGATGATGACGGGGAGTGATGAGCGCACGTACCTTGTTCTCTCGTCTACTAGGCAGTCTAGCCCAGTAGTCGGCGCGTAGCTGCCGGAGACTGTAGACTGTAGACGCGATGTGCTACCCCCCAAGCAAGGGAGGCGACGTAGAAACGGGGAATTTTAAATTGGGTGGGTGCTGATGCTGGGGATCGTGTCCTGTCTTCCCTGTCTGGCCTGTCGCCGCAACCCTCGAGGGTTTCTTATCGCCCTGTGCTCTAGTGCTCTAGTGTAGTGCGTTTCAACTCGTCGACAGGAGAGCGTGGTTGTTGGACGCCGGCAGCGGTGGCGGCGAGCGACGTGCGTTAGGGATGCGTTACGAAGGCGAGGAACTGAGGAGAATTGAGGGCTCAGTGACACACATGCGGGCAGGCAGAACCCCGAGTTCAGACGTTTCTCCTGATGATGGCCTCGATTGTGGGGGTGTGTGAGCACGGAGGCAGCTTCTCAGGGGGCGCATCCGTACAGTGTAAAGCTGTTGTTTCGCTATGGCGGATCACTAAGCGGATGAATAACCACACTGTATACTTATGCGGGCCAGTGGGGCTCCACATGTACATACATTATGTACTCGATCTTTGTGCATGTCCCCGCTGTGATATGCGAATCTCGAGGCAAAGATAGCCCTATCAGAAGAATGCCCTTCTAGGTAGGTACATGCTTTGACTCGACTTCACCTACATAATTCGTATTGATGATCTGATCAAAAGTTATAGCTATGTAACCCATAAAATCTATAATACTGATCTAATTGATCATATTTGTAATTGTCAGATTTCAAAACCATGGGCAAATCGAATTGGAACCACCCACCTAGGCACTCAAAAGATACATAGCCCCGTTAAATAACGAAGAAGACTCACCATCAGCGTCAACCGGGTCACTCCTCTCGTATCAGCCTCAATCTCTTCCGTCCTACAATCAGCACACTGTTATAAGCCATATCAGGTGAGCAGCGTGTGAGGGAGTGAACACAAGCTCGTATTTTCTTTAGGTGTTATCCTGCCTCAGTTTGCCAAACCTGTACGTACGTAGACCAGAAATGATTGGAAGATCTACACTGGAGAAATCAAGTATAGTGCAGGTCTAGAGTCAGCTAGCATCTCATATTTAATTAATTTCGTCCTACATATGTACCTAGACGACTGGTAAGCAGGTACACTGTAGGGTAAGACAGACTGCAGAGATGATCCCTATTATACGGAACCCCATATATATATGTCAGGAGAATATTACTTGGATATCGTATACCTATCCTTGATGAGGAAGTTGTAAGACAGTATAATTTAAGTAGTCGATACGGCTATTGATTCCCACCCAAAATTTCTGCAACAGCAACTGTGTATGAACAGTTTATCGACCCGATCTATAACTAAATTGATAAAGGAAACAGTTTCAAAGCTGACGGGCAGCCTTGAAGCCGCAAGCCACGTGTTTTGCAAGGGTCCCGACGGTATCCCGACAATGCCACGCTCATCCCATCCATAGCGCAGGCAGCTACACTACTTCCGTACCCATGTAAGCCCCCTTTCGGTAATTACCACATATAATATCGATATGCAGAGGGAAAGGGTTGTATATAGATCCCAGGTCAATAGTAAAGAGATAAGTATCCGGTGCGGCTACTCCCTAGCCGGTGTTTCGCAACGATAGCGGAAAACTCTTACATCGTCCGTCGATTCTAGCCCGATCAACGTAGTCTTAGACACGGTAAATCCCGAGTTTCTGGCAGGCGAATCAATATCGAATCCCTAGTGCTGGGTCTGAGCTGGATGAGTCAAAAACTGCTGAAGGCTGAATCGCAGTGTAGAATATTTTCTAATGCAAGGGGGTTGTCGATCAAACCCAACCCGGAGAACAGGTAAGCCTCAATGATCAATTGCAGTTTAGAACCAGGCGATAACCCACAGCCCCTTTCGTAGTGGTCGCCAGGGGATTATACATACTGCATCAGTCCCGTGACAGCTCTAAGTCATTAGCCTTACCCGAGAAGGTTGCTAGATAGTTTCACGACACAAGCAATATCCGCGGAGTCTTAGCGTGTGCATTTTTTTTGATCTCATTTCTTCATATTTCCAGTCCTACATATTCGATGCTCACGGCAGGCAAGCAAGGACAATTCATAGCATACATCTTTTCTAAATTAGGTATCCTGTTCCGCCGCTACTACCGTGGGCGGACGCTTAATAGAGCGCATTATAGAGCGAACGAGGACATGAAAGCGGACATATTGCTCCCTCTACTGTGGGGGCAGGCTGGTAAAGCGGAGGTAGGGCTTGACGGTCCGGAAACCGGGGAAGAGCTCCTTAGCCTGCTCATCCTTGACAACGGGGGCAACAATGACATCGTCGCCGGGAACCCAGTTGATAGGGGTGGTGACCTTGTGCTTGTCGCCAGTCTGTAGCGAGTCGACAATGCGCAGAACCTCGGCCGAGTTACGGCCAGTAGAAGCCGGGTATGACAGGATGGTGCGAATCTTCTTGTTGGGGTCAATGATGAAGACGGAGCGGATCGTGAAAGCAATGCCCTTCTCGTCGACGTTGGTGGTGTCCTGGTAGTCAATCCTGCGAATTGACCCGTCAGCGCGTGTCTTCCATGGAGATGATTGCGTCAAACTGGGAAGCATTAACTTACATGTCGTACAAGTAGGCAACCTTGCGCTCCTTGTCGGCAATGATAGGGAACGAAACCTTGCCGCCTGTGACCTCATCGATATCCTTGATCCATCCCTCGTGGCTGCCAAGGGTGTTGGCGGACAGACCGATCAGCTTGACACCGCGCTTGGTGAACTCGGGCTCGAGCTTGGCGAAGGCACCGAGCTCGGTAGTGCAGACGGGGGTGTAGTCCTCGGGGTGGGAGAAGAAAACGACCCAGTTGTTGCCAACGAACTCGTGGAAGTCAATGGGGCCGTTGGTGGTATCGGCCTTGAAGTTAGGGGCAACAGTGCCGAGACGGAGACTGGAAGAGCGAGACACGGAGAGTTAGTCGGTGGCCAGACGCAGCCAATCCAGCAAGGAGCACGAAATGCGCCAACGCAGAACGATGCGCGCAAGGGGAGAATTGATCGATACTTACGGCGCGGGACGAGGATCTTCAGCCATGGTGAGTATCTGTGAATCTAAAGGCTGTCGAAGACGGTGATAAGAACTTGTAGATAGGGAGGTATGAGTATACGTAGGGAGTAAGAAGTGGTAGTACTAGATAGGAAGGGGTATCATAAAAAATAATTGTATGACAAGGCGAAGGCTAGAAGAGGAGGGGTAAGCCCAGAAGTTAAATATTTAATCTACTGCTACCTATTAGCTGAGCTCACGATGGCGCGATCTCCCTGCGTGATTATAAATGGGGGGTTATAGTGGTCATCCGTTCCTTTCTTGTCTTTTCATCTCTGCTACACACGCGTAGCCAACGTAGACTTTACCGCATCTGTGACTGACTACCGTTGCTCTACTCCATCGCCTCGACTCACCTAACCTTACCTAGGTAGTTTGTCAGCTCTACCATGGGATTCAAGGCCAAATCTGACGCCTCAATGCGGTTCCGGCACTGCTGCGGGTGGTGTGACGAGTGCAGTACCGAGTGTATACGATATACAAGTAGGGGGTACCGGGATATCTGTTTCTTTTCTGTAGCTGTGTAGCTGGTTTAATACACGTGCAGCAATCCTCCAACTCGGTGAGCCGGGGGTCGGCCGCGCGGTGTCCATACGCGTAGTTACTAGGCAGCTTAGTACTACCAATTCAATTCATTCTGTGATATAAGAGGAGGCAGATTGTTACCATGAATCTGATAGCTTGGCAGGTGATAGGTCGGCGACTAGAAACTTCCTCAGCCCCTCGGTGGGCTCCTCCCCCTCCATCCCCTCAACCCCTCACTAGCCCTATGCGGGCAAAGGGCAAACGCTATTGAATTGCGTGCTGCGCGCTGCCGCTCATTGGTATCGTGCCACGGCAAGCCCCGCCCCCTCCAGATATTGTCATTTCTGCCCGCTATAATGCCATCGTATGCCATCATCCCGACTGCCCCCGGCACCCACAGCCTCGGTGCCGCCATCATGGCAGCCCGGACGTCGCGGCTATCGGGCGCTCATCGTCAGCCTCAGACTATATATACACATATCCTTTGTGGTATTTCATAGGGCGCGTATGTATGAAAGAGAAGCACCCGCGTTATGCCGTCATACTACTTAAGCAAGATCGTAGGTTACATCGAAGCTCCCTCTCCCTCCTTTACTAGAATAGGATGCCCGATTCGGACAACGAATCTATCCACCAACATAACCCGTACCTGCAGCAATTCAGTGAAGAATGACAGATCTAGAGCACCTCTATGAGCATTCCCATATGACATTGCAACCGCTAGTGTCATAATATTCTATGCTTAGAGCATAGGAATACGACTCATCGTGGTTTAGCACCTTGTCGATTTGTGTCTCGACCTTGAACTCAAGTCCTAGAGAGACTATGACGAATGTATGAACATATTGAGCTCTACGTTAAACTAGACGACCCGTTTCCCTATAGTGATACTATGCGTATTGCTTTTCACTCACTACTTTATTTGTTTAATAACACATAGGGGGGCGAAAGAGTTGTAAAAGCTAGTATCCCGAAGCATGGCATGTATAGCCAAACTGGTATTGCTTATGCTAGAGGGATCATAACGAAGGCTTCGATACCCTCTTTTCAACGATCGTGCTTTGACTTGACATGTAATTTGATGTCGAGGTAGCAGGGCGCTTGCGCTAGTCCTCGTAGTTGCATAGGGGGTTGGGCTCCCCCTTTTCGTTAGAAATCAGACTGCCAAACTCATTCCGTGTACCATTCTTCCGGATCTCCAGTGTCCATGAACGAATGCAGTTGGGAAATAAAGCCGCCCATCTCGAAGCCCAATGTTTTCCGTTCCGTGGCCTTTACGTTCTTAGACTTTTGACCTTGATCATGACCTTGCCCTGTACCCAAACGCCATTGCGTAAACCTCGAATCAGATGTACGCTAGTTTTTCTTTTCCTTTTCCATAACCTAGCACCGTTACCATTACCGTAAACCATGCGCCAATAATTTTCGCCCACCAAGCCTCGTGGCTACAACGAAAGTGTCCTAACAGACACCGCCGCCGCCATCCTTCTTTTTCTTTGTTATCCCTCCCTGGACTTCGTACAGTCGTCGCAAAGACCGCCAGCATCCGACACCTTGGTGGTGAAGTTCTTCTCGTCACACGTCCCCGTGGTGGCGAACTCCTCGCAGTCGCTGGTCTTGATCTCGTCGCTCGTGTACCAGGCCCCGCACTCGTCGCAGTACCACTTCAGCAACATGTAGGTGCACATCTGAAAACTGATCTGTCCCCGTGCTCTCAATGCTCAGCTGTGATCGCCGCGGGCGGCAGCCAGGGTCGTCTCCGGTAGAAAAGGGTAATTAGCACGCACGCTCAACAACGTAGGCGGAGCTGGGCAGCGCTTGGCCATATTTTTTTTACTCGCTGGAGCCTGGGGAAGTGTGGTTTCAAGAATTCATCTTCGTGAACAATGATGGTTCAAAAAGGTTCAAATTTCGACCTAGGCCGGCGGAGCCAGCCGTTTGTATAACGTAGTGCAGCTTCATGTACTATGCAGGCACGCCTAGAGTTGGACCATACTGGCCTGACATGTCCGGGAACGAGCATGTGCGGCATGGCTGAGGCAAATCAGGCACATTGAAACAAAAATTTAGTGTACCAGAACTCTCAGGACACATAGAAACGGACAATTAAGTAATGGAATCAGGATTTATTGATTGGATGCATAGTACATGGTGACACCTCGGCTGCGTTGGACCCATCCCCGGCGAGCTACGCTTGGACGAGCCCAAGAGTGGATAGGACGTCCATTGGCCAGACCTTGGCCATCTGAACCGCCAGGTTGCACTATACGCAGGCCCCTAGCTGTCACTAGAAGAGCCTCGGAATACGTATTGCCGAATCTACGCCTTCCACATACTCGAAAACCTACTCATCGGACAAATCCGGTACATTACGGTCATACTTGTCCGTCTACCAAGCCCGTTAATCACGCGGTTTATGACGCGCTCTCCTTCAGGACACGAAGCCCAAAGCCCTCTCGCCTCCAATCCGTTTAGCGATGTGTTGTGCACCTGCAGACTAAACAATATTGTCGAGTACATGACTTCGTCACTGGTTAAATATATAACGAGCTGCGGGGGCCGTCACACGCGGTGCTACACATTAGATTTGTGTTTTCCTAGACACGTCAGTAGCTGCGTGGATTGGGTTCACTTTTTCTCAGGAGACATACCCGATTCCACTCAAGTTTTCAATGTCTATTCGGTTTCGCTTGTCAACGCCACCGGCTATGGGATTCGCTCGGTAGTTGAACAGGTAGTAATGAAGCTGACCATCACCGGGACCGAATTTCTGGTCCTCGAGGAACAAGCCGTTATCCATCAACGACAGGGCATTGCACACGTCGAACTTGTATTGTTTGCAGTAAACTAGGGAATCCGACACCAGCGCATTCAGTCGAGCTTTGAGTGCATCTCTGTTTACGGGGTTGGCGAGGCCAACCTCGGTTGCGTAATAGAATAGGTAGGCCGCCTTGATATTTGAGTGTTTTGGGTGGTTAATCACTGATGACTCGAGGCAGTAAAATGATACAAAGTCCGTTATCTTCTTATGGTCGTCCTTCGAGGCTGGTTAACACACGACTTCAATGACGCCAAAAAGATGAGCATCTTACCTCGACCACATAGGTCCATACTACCTGGTCTTCTGGTGCATCTTTCTTGTTGTGTAGCAACCAATGCTCGACCTCGTGCTTGTCGAATGTCGCGGCCATGTCATATTTAGCAAGGTACCGTGTAAGGAGATCCTGTACAGCTGCGATATCTTTCTTTTGCATTTCTCTCAAGCCTCTTATTGAAGTTCGGTCGGGTACGGCATACTTCCTTATCTGGAACTGCGGCTTGCTGTTGGCTGGTAGGGGGCTGAAACCGACATCGTAGAGCTTCTGCCAATTAATAGCTCGGTGATAGTATCGACACGTGCTGATGGGCTTGGGGAGGACAATGCCGCCAGTATAGATGGCCTGGAAAACGCCTTCCAGGTTACATAGTCGTGTGATCTCCTTGATGAGGAGAGGCGCGAGGCGTTTGGATCGTAGCTTCTTATGTATGCACAGGAAGTTAACTTCAGAGGCGTGAAGAATCTTGTCTCGAATGCGTAGTTCGACGGGGATGGCAGCGATGAATGCAGCGAGTTTCTTAGTCTTAGACGCTCGCACTCCCCTATGCCACTGCTTCTTCCAGCCTGGTGGCATCATTGCCCTGGAGGTAGTAACATGTCAGCTCGTGCGCTTGCCTGCCCAGTGCTTCAAACAATGAAACTCACCATCTCAAGATGCTGGTAGAGTAGTTGAAGCGGAACATTGCCTCATCATCCTCAACATAGTGACCATTCAGCAGCTCCCAGACTTCTTTGAGCTGGGCCTCATCAAGTAGGTCGAGGGTAGCCCACTCGAAGCCGTCGAGCAAGGGCGCGGGATCCTTTGGGATCTCGTCGATGGTTTGAACCTTAATGGGACCTTCTTCAAAAGACTCGCTGGAGCTTTGTTCCTCGCCGAATTTAGGCACGGGTTGGGTGGCCCAAAACTTGTAAGCACCCATATCCTTGACGTTCTTACCACTGGAGGCGAGGCCAGTCATGATATCTTGCAAGTTCAGGCGGCGGAGTGCTTCGGCGGCGGCTTCGGGAGAGTCGTCTGTTCCGTTGGCAAGCTCGGTGGCCAAGGCGGGATTCAAATCGAGAAGCTGAGTGACCTGCTCGTTAGACAGGCCATCGATGGCTTTGTGTAGCTTCTTGGCCGCCTTCTCCTTCTCCTTGCCCTTGCGATTCGATGGTTTAGACTCCTCGGCCATGGCGAAAGATTACGTGTGCGCAAACGGACGGTTCTGGGTTGCCCCGGTGAGTTATTGCGCTGCTAGCGGAGATCGCGGGAGGTCGCCGTCGTCGAGAACGGTGACAATATAATGTCAGCTGGAGCAGTGGTAGTGGTAGTGGTACGGTGTACCTACATTAGTTGGGGATTTTGGCCAGATCGCGGGGTTATTGGTAACGGCTACACGCGCTTAGCTTAGTGGGGTAAGCAAGTGGCTACCCGTTAACTAACTGTGGCCAGCAATCACAATCTGATTATAACCGTGTGCGCGAATAGCGTGCACGGTGAGAGCACTAGGTAGGTATGCTGCTATAGCCCCCATACCAATGCCATATTCATAAGTCATAGGCTTACATAGAGCAAAGAAATATTTATTCCCGACCAATATGGCGCATCCTTAGTAGTTTCATGTGTCAATTAAACGACTTTGAACTGGCCCCCGTCACAAGGTCCCGCTACTTACCTATGAAAGAAAGTATAGAAGGCATGGTCTTGGTGTGTTACGCTTTAGCATGGGAGTATTTAGTGGTTTTAAGCATCTACTGTGTAATGGATAAAAAGTCATAAGGGTAGAGAGAAGTTAAGGCGCTGGATTCAGTTATTGTATTATATTAACGTATCTGACTCGAGCGAAAACGTCCTCATGGCTGCGAGCGCAACAGCAGAGGCGAGCATAACACCATTGTGTCCTAAATAGCGTAAGTTAGCGGATTTGTCCCATGTGTGTATTTGTATGTTGAGAATATGATATACCTCCAAATGCTACTAACTCTTGCCGGATAATAATATCTGGCTCCGCTATAACGGTAGAGATGAAGGTGCCGTCTTCAAATTGAGTGGTCCTCTGCCTTTTCCACGACAAAAAGGCTTCGTCGTCCAAGATTTGGTCGATCGTCGCGCTGGCGGCCGATTTGAAAAGGGCATCACTTTCGTGGCACGGGATTTCTAAATCATTCTTGGCGTGGATCAAAGTTAGCCGCAACCTCTTTCGAGTTAAGCGAACTACTTCAGCAAGTCGACTTGCAGAATCCCATTTGTCTACAATGAAACTTTGGAAAAGGCGGAGCAGTGGTGGAATCGGCCGGAGAGGTGAGAGGACTGGGATGAATCCCGCGCCGCTGTAAGTGCTTAATAAAGTAGGCACATTTGAAAAGCCTGCAATCAGGATGACGCCAGCGAACTCGATTCCTCTCGTAGAAAAGTGCTCTACAACGCCACTAGTCACAGCGGTCCCCAAACTCTGGCCCATTACGATAATGCGGTCAGGCGACACACAAGCGACCTCCATTGCCCAATCTACTGCAGCAACGCCATCTTGGATTAGGCCGTCTTCAGATGGAGAGCCCTACTCGGACTGGGGGTCAGCTACTTCCTGAAGCAATACAAACTCGGGCCAGGTCTCGGAAGTATACGGGTACAGATACAGAAGCTACAAGCCCAGGGCAAGCTAGGAGAGGAAGTAAAAAGGACTTTTATAGGGGGCGTACTGTAGACCTCCCGTAACCTCGGTAATCTATGGTGAGAACATGGAAGCTCGAGGTATCGGTGAGAGTATGAATATGCTCGGTTCTCAAACCTTGAGCAATGTGCCCTGCATTCTAGAGCCAACAATTAGTTACTTGCAGCTAACTTAGCCAGCATGGAGAGCCTCCGCCACGGGTAGCATACCCCATGAACTAGAGACAATTTGGTCAGCCTGAGTATAAAAAGATGCAATGGCTTTGGTCTTGCTTGAATATGGTGACTTACACGAGATTATCAGCCGAGCGTGGGGATCGTCTTTAAGTATTTTGAAGGACTCGGTCCCGGTGATGTTATTAGAGTGTCCAGTAGGTTCATCCTGGAGTCTGTCCTCATGTTTTAGAAGATGTCTCAAAGGAAGAACATGCCATGCGTAAAGCGACTCATCGCCAGACGGAAGATTGAACGGTGTGACCTGGTTCCCTACAAGATTGCACATTAGATATTGTGGTCATAATGAGAGGTCAGATTGCGAACCCACTTGCAAATCCCCAGTATTCCGGCTTATCAAGATCATGCCAAAACAGGGTATTCAGACGGTGAGCATAGAAAAAACTGATGCGTAATGAGCTGACTGACCACGCAAAATAGGGGAGGGTAGAACAAACTAACTGCCTTTGAAAAAAAGAAAAGCCGCCGAGAAAGAGGAATGTTATATAAAGGCCTATAGGGACACCGAGGCTGACGCCTAGAGGAATAGCCCAGTGAGAGGAGCGAGGAGCCATAGCGGAATAGTGTCGGCGAATGAAACGAAGGCTGTAGGCCGTATCCATACAACTAGGGACGCAGTTATGCTATATGACGACAAGGACAGACATCTACCTTGTTGGCAATTCAAATTTTCCTTTGAGATAGATAACTAGGTACGTGTGCTCATTATCACCTTCATGTAAAGTATAAGGAATGGCCTTACCTAGGGACCGTCGACGATACCTGTACGTGTACCTATTCCGATGCCCCCAGATCTACATGCATCTAAGAGATGGTATGGACCTGGACTAGGTACATAAAGGGTGCGTAGGTAAGCGTCAATGCTCTTTTATGTACTTACTTGGATTGGCTAACCTAGACCCACTATCGATCTAGTCCAGCCGTCTTTTTCTGTAAGCAAGCATGCCTGCAGCACATCCCTGGGTTGAGAGGTAGATAAAGCTATACTTACTTACCTGCTCGCCTCGTCTGCATCCTTAATGTCACACTTGCCTTCTCACCTCAACGTCAACCTACCTAGGTAATATTCCGGACGAACTTATAACCGCCTTTCTAGCATCGTCTACAAACCCCGGATGTATACCGATATACTTGTTCTTCCCGGACCTTCTATGTTGACGTTTATTTGAATATCGAGCTCTAGCGAGCGCGCGCACGCGTCCGTCCTGTAGCATGGTGCATTGATTGTTCCGCCTTGTATGTCTTGACGCATTCGCGACTCACATAGCCATGGAGAGGAAACGAAAGCTACCAGCGAGGGCCGCCGCCCGAGTTGAGCATGTCTCCAAGAAACGAAACTCTACTCCGCCCGACGCTTCGACTACGTCTGCGCCATCGTCCGCCTTGACTTCCCCTCAGCCTGCCGAGTCCGTCGCCCAGGAACCGCCGCCGCCGTCGTCCGCGTCTGCTGCCTTGCCTAAGTCTCTCACGCCCGGCCATCCTTTACCGACTGTTGAGAAGCCACAGCCCGATGACCTCTCACAGAAAGATTTCCAGTCTGTACAAGAGAGGTAGCCTTTGTCTCCATACCATACCTACTTCCCTTATACTAGTTCTAACTAGCATCCATCTAGCGGTGTAATGGCCGAATCGCTCTCGAGATCGCGCCAGAAATGGATACACGATGGCGTCTTTGAAAAGTACTGGACGAAGCCCACCAAGAGAAAAGGCGTTGTGAAGGAAGATTCCAATAATCCGGCCAAGGACACCATGACCAAAATCGGCCAGATCACCATCACCGTCGAACCCCATCTGCTTGAAGCGACCATGTACGCCGTTAAGGAGCCTAGGCTCGCGCCTACTAGCAATTCGACCTTCAGACCCATCATACAGTACGGCCCTCCCAATGGTGCCATGCCTCCCCCGCCGAAGCCCACGACTACATCCACCGCGGCTGCGCCCGCGGCAACACCAGCGACTGTAGCCTCACGCACACCGGCCGTCGTAGCCTCGCCTTCTCAACCACCTGTTCAAACCTCGCAGCCAGCACAGCCTTCGTCACATTCCGTCCCATCTAGGGAACACGATAAGCTGCCCACACAGCAACTTCCGCCTGCGTCTTCGGCTCCGTCGTCGCTGACCTCCACGACCCAGCAGACGGATTTACAGCGGCCCCAGCTACCGACTCCAATCAATAACACAGTCGCTTCGCCGCGGGGTCTCGAATCCGTGCTAGCAGCACCCCAGCCCGCACACGCACCTGTGCCAGGACCTTCACATTCTCGACCGCCGCAGCCTGCTCTTTCTCAACCCCCCGCGCCAACTCATCCACTACATGCCCCAAATCAACCCCAACCTCCCCCTAACGTTACGGGAAGCATACCACCAGGCCCAGTAGCCGGGCCTAAGACGACTCCCCCTCCGCCTAAACCCGCGGCGTCCCCTGCGTCTGGAGCAGACCCAATCATCGTGACGTTAGCAGAGAGAGCTTCTGAGGATCCTCATCTGCGGGATCTCATGAAACGTGTCGCTGTTGGGGAGGCTGCAGCCCATGAATTAGCGCACTTCCAGAGGATTATCGACCAAATTACTTTAGACTACAAGAAGAAGGGGGGCCAACAAGGACCATCCCCTGATCGCCTGATCGTAGACAGCAGAACGGTCAAATATTTCGCCGATGAAGTGCGGAATATCTTGGAAATCATCCTAACATCCAATCCGAACCAGCGATCAAGTGACTTGCGGCCGCCTCCTGGAAGCGACCCCTTGGTCATACTCTTAGTCAAAGAAACACTGGATAAGCCAAACACAAAGGCCTTGGTCCAGCGCGTAGCCGAAGGGAAGACCAAATTTTCAGATGCCGTGGATCTGAAGGGCCTCCTAGATAGGCTGCATACCATCGCTAAAAATGATGCTAAAGCTCATCAAGCAACCACCGCAACGAATTCACAAGCCACATCGCAAACTACTGCTACGCAGGTGAAAACGGAGGATGCCTCGAAGAAATCGCCTACGCCTGCCCCCGCATCACAACAAGCCCTCCGGTCAAAGGGCCCGCCGCCCTCTGCTAAACCCGACATTGCTGCTGTCGTCCTTGAGTTTGCCGGTGGTACTGGAGACAGATATCTGTTCCCTAAGTATAGCATTCTGGAGTTTTCTGCAGAGGGCACTCAAGTTGTTGCTTCCTTCTTGATTGTGCGTAGAGGCAGCAAATTAGAATACGGTGGAGATCGCGAATTGGACTATTACCAACCCGTCACACTACGAATTCACTCACACGCTCCGAAAGTCTTAGAGAACCTAGCACGGGTGGTAGCACCCCAGGATGAGGTACAGCGGTATATGGATGATGTTATGGAGAATATGACTCGCGCAGAATACATTCTCCTTGCCATGCGGCTTCCTAGGGTCGAAAGGGATGACCCGGTGGAGGAGCGTTCGGATACACCCAAAGTTTCTGAGACATCTTACCCTACACAGTCGCCAGGTGTGTTGTGGGACAATAGACCGACATCTGGGCGAGCTCCGTCGGCGAAACTAGCATCAGCAAAGCCCACTAGCGAGGATGAACGATACCAGAACTTCATCAAAACCGTCAGCTAAGAGCTATCAGGTATGGGTGTAATCTCCTCTGGCTCCGAGGATGAACCTCAGTGTCTGGGTGAGTGGGATCGGAAGGCCAATAGGACAATAGGACTACACGATTCATTTAAGGGAAATGGACAGCGGTAGTAATGGTTTATATCCGGATCGGATATTCTTAGGAGGGTTTTGTAAAAATAGATACCACTACGGGGCTATGGCGTTGTCGCTCATGCAAGCGTTAAGGCGTGTTCAAAACACGAAATCGAGATTTATATTTCAATTCATTAACCAAGCACCATAACCGAGACAAGATCAAAGAATTAAAGCTGTCTATCGTCCGCTTAATCGCTCGCCTGTAGCACACATCTCGGTAAGTAGTTCATTAAACCATGGAGTCCTTTCCGCAATAGGCGCGTCTAGAACAGTTGAGTCAGTAATTGTTCATACGACCAAGGCGTGGGACGTTCTTAGAAAGAGGTGGATGGATAAATCATAATCTCTCAAACCAGCCAGAGAGGCAACGTAAACAACTCAGAGACGAGGTACAGCACTTACGCCCCATGCCATCCACCACGATGCCCCTGCCGGGCTGCAGGTACTCGATCAGCTTCCGTCCATGGGGGACGGGGATGATCTTGTCGGCGGTGCCGTGCAGGACCAGAATCCTCTCCCGCCCGACCTTGTCGCCGATCTCGCGCAGCTGCGCCGCCGACTTGTGGTGCCACCCGGCCGCGATGACCTGCAGCAGGAAGCCGGCCTTGGCGAAGCCCTGGACGTCGCGCTGCTTCGTGATCTCCTGCGCCGCGAACCGCGCGTAGTTGCTGCCGAAGCGGCCGTACGGCCACCCGCCGCCCTCCGGCGCCAGGCACCGCGGTGTGGCTGGGGAGGGCAGGACGGCGTCGTCGGGGGCCGCGAGCCACTCTGCTGGGAATATGTTGCCCGCGGTGTAGGCGACTGTGCGGTCGAGGCTGTTCTCGTGGTTTTAATGTTAGTGGGAAATTCCGGTAGCTCTCGTTAGAGAATACCTCGCTTGGAGGGAAAGGGGGAAGAGGCACGGTGGAACGTTAGGCACTGAGGATGTTTTGGTTGGACTGACCTCTTGGGAAGAAGCAAGGTGATGCGATTTATCAGATTTTCTGAGAAGCTTGTCGTGTTCTCAATCGCGGCTGCTGTGCAGATCAGGTTCAAGCTAGCTATCCGTTGCGGCGCCGCATAGGCAAGTTCCTGCGCGATCACTTCGGGACATTCTGGGGTTAGTGGCTATCGCTCGAAGGATCTTGGAGGGCACCTCAGGGCTAGGTTCCTGGGCCGTCGAGGGGGAAGGCAATAAGCCTGAGTATCACTCACTGCCTCCCACTACAGATTTCAAATCGAGTTAGCGGTTTCTTCTCATTTTCGTCATCTGAAGCACTGTCCCACTCTCGGCCGGCATGGAGCCGGACCTGGCAGTTTGTCTCTAAAGGAATCACAGAAATATGGACGAATTATACGCACTACTGATGCCACATATGTGTAACTGGCGCTCCTGGGTCCATTCCAAGTGATCTAGCACCTCAAAGAGGTCAGCCGCCATAGCTGACGTGCTGTACCGTATCAGAGGCTTGTCAGAACGGCCTATGCCCCTGTTGTCGATGATGAGCACCGAGTACCGGTCGCCGTGTAGGTGGCCGAAATGCATAGTTTGCCTTTGCCAGGATGACTTGACGACTCCCAAGCCACCGATAAGCTATCACCTTGGCATTTTCGTCAGCCTCTATATCTTCCATTTCACCACTTTGCTTCTATCAATATGTCAGGTGTATGGAAGTGGTTGTAGCCGTAGGTAGACTAACATGAGAGGACGGAAACACGTAGATCCGAGCCCTCTGATCTTACGTTCGTCCAACATGGCAAGAGTGCTTAAGAAACAAACGTACGACAAGCTTCACGGGGCCATAGCCGTGGACCTCCCAGTGGATTTTGAATGGCCCGCCCCTCCCAGCCGCAACAGGCTGCATTCCTTCCTGGTGGGGTTCAAGCCGCCATATCGCCGTGGGGAAGGCGTCGGTCTTGACGACCTCATCAACGGATGGGAAAGTAGCCACAGTCGTCGTCCTACTCGAGTTTGTCAGTCGGAACGGATGCCCTTTAGGCACCTAGCCTCTCCCTCTTTTCTTTAATAGTTTTATCTACCATCATATAAAACAGGCGAGGAGGACTTGATGAGGAACTGACATGTTCGTTGGGGAAAGCTGAGCTGGGTTAGGCTGAGCTGAGCTGAGCTACGATACCCGCGTGTCCGTTAGGAATGTCTACGTGGTGCGTAGTAATGCAACCAGGCCGGTATGAGTACCACGATGTGGCACGAACCGTCGCGCTAGAAAACCAGCTAAATCGAGGCAACACTGCCGATAGGAGAGTTGTTGCTGGCCGGTATTAATTCAAGGCGGACAGTTCTTGGCGTTGAATCATTGATCCAATAGTTCACGGTATATTGCAGTCGTACTACCCTATCCTAAGATCAGCGTAGCCATGGGAGGATTGTATCGTTTAATCGGGGGTTTGCTTTTATACAATTCGTAATATTGTACTTGTAGAACCTAGAGGTGACCCCTGGTCGCGTGCCCCCCTCATTCCACTCCTACACCTACTTAAACATGTCTACAAGCCTCAAACCAACCAGCAGCTCGGAAGACGATGATGATATAATAACATGGCTTTTTTTCTAGCTGATAATGATCATGAGGCCATGAGACACGTCATCGGTTCAGGCAGCCATCTATTTTCGCATGATTAGATATCAATTTCGGTAACGGTCTTCCTGGTGATAGTGGCGCTGACGGTGCTGAGCTCCGATGGTATTCGGAGCTTTCTAAGATACGGCGCCCTAGGACTTCTTTCAACCTCCGACAATGTTCGGCCGTGGTGGGGTGTCAGGGTGACTCGTAGAATATATAATAATAAGGAATGCATTGCCTATCATCAGATGCTTCACAAGTAGACCGACATTCAGTAGACACTCATAACAGCCAAATGTATATTCCGACACCATCAGCACAAACCATCACTGCAACCATTGCCTCACCTTTCACCATGGAGCTTCGTAGCTTTCTCGCACCCCTTCACCTCCTTTCCTTCTCCACGTTGCTAGGAACGCAACTCTACCAAACTTTCGTCGTGACCAAGATCGCTCATATTAGCCTCCCGCGGAGCGCCTTCACCACTCTCCAGAAGCGCTTATTTCCCATCTACTTCCGCGGCCAATCCCTGCTGCTGCTCCTCACCATCGCTACGATCCCATCCCAGGGTCCGCTTACGCTGATCGCAAATAAATCCGCCTGGATACCGTTCGCCATTGCCGGCGTGACGGCTACCCTGAATTTATTGGTCTATGGACCACTGACCCGGCGGATTATGATTGAAAGGATTCATCAAGGTGGGTCGAGTTCCTCTATAACTTCCCTTACGTCTTACGCTAGTCTTGCGGCCATGTACAGCATACAGTAATAATATTAATCTTCCTGTTGTGCTCGAAACAGAAACGCGAGATGCGTTGCAGAAACAGACGGACGACGATGATGTTGTCGGGACACCCAGTCTCGAGATGCAACGTCTAAACCGGTCCTTCTCTCGCAACCACGCCATGAGCATTCATCTCAACCTCTTGACTATTGGTGCTCTGATGTGGTGGGGTTGGAAGCTAGCTTCGAGCCTGAACCTGGAGCTGAAGTAGTTTGGTTCAGCAAGTTACCCCGGCATCCAACATAGTACATACAGAGCTACACTAAGGGATCAACAAGAAGCTTAGTATAGTCCCGGATGACACCCCCCAACCCCCAGCTGCTTCTGCAAGTCGACCAAGAAGTAACAGTATAGTTAGATAACTAGAAATCCCACCAATATATCTTCACACACTTACCTTGAGTGCTATGCCGTATGCGCGTAAGAATCTGCAGGGGATAGGGCCAGTTCCACATGCTAATAATAGGTATCAGGGGAGAACCCAAGTCGAGCACTAGTAAACTATATCCTGTATCTACTTCGTATGCGTATTACATCGGACAATCGCAAAATACCGAAAGTCCCTCGCAGGAGTAAGGAGACATTCTAACAGTAACTCCAGACTGAGTACTCACTTAGACCACTAAGTAAACAGTAGCGGCTGGGCGAGTATGCACCGGCTAAAATACCACACATCCGGTAGCACGGCCGGCAATCCTAACAGTCACCATATGCGATTTCGGTGCACAATAAGCATCGGCTCCAGAAGGACTGCGCAGTTTTCTGATATCAGAATATTCGCTGACAGAGGCTGACATGCATGAAGCAAAGCAGGGACTCTGCAGAACCTCCGCTCAAAGAGGCTAAGGAGCCGTAGGTAGCGTTAGCCGAAAGGGATTAACCGTTCACACATTTTCTCGCTACTGTAATTTAATTTTCGTCAACGCAGATCTGAATTATTCCTCGTTGGCTCTTCACTGCCGTCCGCAGTAAAGGCTATATATTTTACTGCGTAGTCACTCGGAAAAGCAATAAAAATACTCGCTAGCCGATGGTTTTGCCCCCCTAACACGAACCTGGTCACGATCCGTCATTGGACCAGAGGTCGTTGGGGCGGTTGGTAAGTGATTTGTAGGTATGTAAGCTACGCTTTGCGGGATCACGGATGTCTACCAATTAAAACACGGGTAAGCATGTACGATGTAGACGTCGCACTATTTAAGGCGCTGGATATACCTGCGGCACATCCCTGGTGCACTGGAGCCGTCTCACCGGGGAGAGGAATTCAGCGCCGCGGGACTAGTGATGCAAGAGAGGCGCGCAAGTGCGTTGTCCCTTCTTGTCCTCCCCGGGCTAGCCCGTGTAGTTATTTGAGATGATCAATGAGCACAAATCCTCTTCATAATTTCCTTCTCTCCCCTTTCAGCTTCGAAATCTCCGTCGTACACCTTTCGTGTATCGTCTTTCAGCTGTCATCGTCTATCGTCATCGTCATCGTCATGGCACCTATTGTTAAGGTCTGGCTAGTCACGCTGAACGAAGGGCATAGCGTGGTCGAAACCGCTTTCTCGGGCATCTGGAACGAGGTCATCATGACTGCCGCCTCATACTCCGGCGACGACGGACACTACGGTCTATTTCACAGCGACGAGGAACCGGGTCTCCTAGCCGTTATACTGGGGTACCCATCTCCTGAAATGAGCGAGCATGTACAACAGCACCTCAGAACGATTATCCCACGCCTCGCGAGTTGGATTACACACCAGGAGCTTTACCAAATGGACATGAGCATCTCAGAGCTTTCCATGAGCCCTGAGAAGATCGCCATCTTATTCTCCGAGTCCCAGCCGAGCGAGTCGAACTCTCTTCCCGGCAAGGGAAAATGGGCCGAATCAGCACCGTCGATTTTCACCTCGCATCTCCCTGTGGACCCGAATAAGCCGAAGAAGATGACGTGGGTGCACGTAGCACCAGCCGCAGACGCAGATCGGTTACGCGAGCTGGGCACTGGCACTGTCAGGAAATTCACAATGATCATGGAATCTCGTATCGCTTCACAAGCCGCCGAGTGAATAAAGCAGCACGTGGTCGTCAGCTCATATTCAAGGTATCGCACTTCGGCCCCGACGACATCAAAGCCCGCCGTTCAGGTCAGAAACAGCCACCCATCACAACTTTGCCGCCTTTTGTCCAGTCAGAATAGCACGCTCTTTCCGATTCGACCTCGATCGGTGATCAGGGGGAGGGCATCGAATTACCCTATGAACAGGAAAACGTCCGCTTTCTTCAATCCCGGGTGGGGTTTAGCTCTTATGCATGTTGGCCTCGAGGTAGCATGGCCGCTGCTGGCTTGGCCTCCCCTATCCAGATTGGCCGTCTCAAGTGGAACCCAACCCCGGGCGCTGCTCGCGGTTCGCGACAAATTAGGAGTCCGTGTCGGCTCTGTGAGCTAAACGGGCTCGGAAGAAGTGCCACGCGTCAGGTGGCAAGCGGCAAGGGGATTGGTCAGGGGAGGGTAGGGGAGGTCCATCGAAGTGCAAGGAGAGCGGCGAGAGAAAGATGAAATGACAAAGGCTTTGGAATCCATTCTCCAGTCCTCGGGTTGTCTAGGACCTATCACAATATTACCCTACCTACTATTTTACTCGAGCGCATAGATGAGCCAACCAGCTTGGGCCTTCGACAGCATCTTAGCATCTTATCGCAGCAATACATCAACAATAATACACTAATTATCCAACACTTGCCAATGTGAGAAAAACTTACGCCTGTTAAAAAGTTTGTTTAATTTTCTGTTTATACGGACTGGTCCAAAACATGTACAGTATTGCGCTAAGGTCTAAAGTCAGATTCCTTCCTATGCTAACACGAGCCGCTCCCACGAGACATCCGTCCCTCACATCCAAGTCTACCACAACGCCGGCGGGGTATATAATATCATATGTAACATAGCTCGAGAGCCACTATGCCACAAACACCCTCGCGGATCTCTTGTTGTTATTGTTGTTGCCGTTGCGGTTGCTACCATTTCTATGCTTCTGCGAGTTGTCGCTAGTAGCATCCGACGTAGCAGCGGCGGCCGCAGCGGTGGTCGTGGTAGCGTCAGCAGCAGCCGTCGTAGTAGCAGCACTCGCCGCTGTTGAGGCCACAGAGCTCGTAACCGTCTCCCCGAGAATCTTAGCCACGGCAGCGGCCGCGTTCAGTCCGTCGTCGGTTCCGTCGGCCTGGTTCGCTGCGAGAGCAGCCGGTAGGTCCTTGATGTCCTGCGCGACCTGAGCGTTGACCTTCTCGAGGCTCAGGTTTGTGTCGACATCTGCTGCCTTGAGAACAGTGGGTTCAATGTCGACTTGCTGGACGGGGAAGCAGCCGCCGAAGGGGCCGGCTAGGGCATTGTTTCTGCAGCGGACAGTGCAGACATTGCCAGCGGAGGCTAGATAGGATCTTGAGTCAGCGCGCCGAAATCTAGGTCTCATGGGGAGGGGATCACTTACACCCTGTGCAATTGAGGCCGTCAGGCATCGTGACCTTGATGGTGAAGTCTTGTTCCTTAGCCTGGCTGAAACCGTTCACGCCCGGAACGTTATCCGCGACGGTGACGTTGGGAAATGTGATGACTCCGTTGTTTCCTTGCGCAATCACATCGCAAGTATAGGGGCCGGCGCCATCAGCATTGACTTGGTCTGCTTCTCGTTAGATTGACGCCAATCATATCTGATTTGCTCCAGCTGCTTACGGATTGTCACGTCTACCGTCGAACCCGCCTTCACTTGCGTAACGGCACCCGCGGCCAGTGCATTCTCCGTGTTCTCACCAATATCAATGTTGCCATCGAGCTCGGTACGACCACACTCATTCACGGTGTTTGCGCTAATCTCAGCGTCTCGGATGATGGTGGTATCTTGTTGACACGGGCTGATTGATGTGCAGTTTCTTGGGATCGCGTCGTGGACTGTGAAAGAAGCTGCCGTTAGTGCTCACTCATAGGCAGTGAAGACATCAACCATCCCCCTCACCTTTGAAACCAACACTAGCCGGTGATCCTGCGATACCTTGAGCACCTAATATGACTCCATGTGCGTTCGCCACTGCCAAAAGGGCCGAAAGTGATAAGAGGCTGAAGGACTGCATTTTGAGTATATAAAAAGGAATAGCACCAGGCTAGGTAAAAAGAGAATTAGGTATAAGTGAACGACAAGACGAACGGAAAAGGCAACAGATCCCCTGGATCGACAGAAACGAAGAGAGATAGGAAATGAAGAGTAAACAGGCGATGGAAACCAAGGTCAAGACTCATCGTAAGATACACATGTCTTATACGGCCACGAGCGGCTCTCCTATCTCATTGTTGTGGACCCGCACACCTGCAGTTTATGGAGATGCTGTCGGTAGAAGGGATGGTGGGTATACTCGCATGAGACTCTCTCAGACGAAGCCCGTATCATAGGAGTGGATTCTATGAAGTCGAATAGAAAACCTCCTTCCCTATTCCACGCAAATAGACTACCCACCTAATTAACAGCAGATGTTTGGTCTCAATCTCGCTAGGCACACCCTGCTTAGCATCGTGATTGGAGTAGGTAGACGGGAAGCATCCGCACCTAGACGGCGTATAGTTAGTTACGTTATAACATGAGCCGCGTAGGTAATATCAGCCAAGACTCCACTAAGATGTCAATTACCGCCTCAAGGGCCTTGCTATGTGTTTAGTGTAAAGGGACAGTCCGTGGGCTACACTACGTATGCATCGTAGTTTACTTACTTGGGTTAGGTGGACTGGAGACTATGAAATCTGAATCTGCCAAGAAGGTCGGTGGATATGTACAAGTGCCTCGCCCTTAGTGGCCCTATCTGTCTACTCGTTTCAATTCTAGAAGGCGGGTAGTCCAGAGGCCAGGGATAGTTGGAGTGGCTAATGAGCAAATAGAGGAATGGAGAATCCTCGGGCTTCACGATGATATGGTGAGACAGTATCGGTTAACCGGGCGAGCGGCACACGACGTAGCAATATAGAGGCGCATGTTAATTATTTTTCTTTGAGTAGCGTATCTTGAGAAATTAAATAAGAAACCCGAAATAATAAAGGCCTATTAAAGTCGAGTCGTGTTCTTGCGATGAGGAAGCATTTATGCATGAAAAATATATCTCAATGAGTGTAGTGTTGTACAATGATAGATGTGGCGTTGCGCAATGAACGCTATACAAGAGCCTCATTGAAGCAAGGAATGTGATCACCGAGTTAATCGACAAGATCCTCATGATCTTTGCTGATCTCCCATGATCGAATGCATGAATTACCGGGTCGTACCAGAGAGAAGGAAACGCCCGAGCTGTGGATGGCCAGGGTGTCGCCAAGAGGAATTAAGAAACCAACTGTCTGTTTCACTACAGTATTAGTTTTACAACATACGATTTCGCGTTTCTTCGTCACATAATCTGCCCATAAGTGTAGACCCAATGGACCACCGACCAGGTCACCAGGGTTTCAACTGAGTTGGGTATTGCCTAACTAGGACTCCCGTGCGCCAAATGATTCGACCATAGCCTAGTCTAGTGTAGCGCCAGCGTACTTTGGTGCGTGGATTCTAGCAAGTTTTGCCGTCGTTGTGGAGAATGGTCGTAGCGTTTAGAAAAATGCCCGATATAACCGCCGCACTAATTATTTCTGTATCAAGTGCCTACCGAGGCTCTGTGGCTAGGGAGCAGGGTCTTTCATGCGCTGCGATGCTTACATCAAGTCGCGAAGCGCGAAGCAGACTCATGAAGTGCCCCAAGGCTTTTGACCCGACCAAAAGTGCATCATCCCACTAGCGTAGCGTCCAGTCAGTAAGCGACCGCATAACTGACAACCGCCTTCAAACAGCAACGGGTCATTTTGGAGGCTGAGACGGAGCTGACGTAGGGAGACACGAAAACAAATGGGTATACACACTAGGCATGCACATTCGGGTCCTTCATCGCGTTTCGGCAGTGTGCAAAGAATACTTCAATCTCCTCAGGTTGCCAGCCTAGCAACGGCAGTTGAATAGCGCCCACTGCGTCAACATGGTCAGTTATCTGGCGCATAATTTCTCGTTCGCGTGGCCCAGGCATGTTGGATTAGGGGAACACTGACTGGCTGGGAAGAATTCCTCTGCGGCAGTTTGGTATAATTTCCCTATAAGCCGCATTCTCCTACACATCGCATCAGCCCTCGGGCATGAGAGAAAAGGCAATAAATGTGCCTGGGCCCAGGTTTCTGGTCCACACCTGCCAAGTCCCTAGCCAAGAATCAAGCGGCGACTACACATACTTATCTTTGGGCCACGTCCCATACGGAAGTTTGACCGCGTGGTGCTGGATGTTTACGAAACCGCACTGAGCTAAGTACTGCCCGCCGAATACAGCTGCGTGCGACGTAGTGCCGAGTTTGGCGAACGCTTCCACCATGAGGTTAGTGAAGACGAGAACCGGCCAATCTGGCGGGAGTGTGCCGTCATCGCAATGAACCATGCCGTCCACGTCCTGGAGTTCGACCCACGCACCCGGTCTTAGGTTCCTAAGGCAGCATAAGTGGACAGGATCTCTCATGCCAGCACGACTCCGATATCAGTACTCATAGACGTTTTTTAGGACATTGATGGGACTCCTAAAAAAGAGTTTCCAGTCAGTACAGAGATGTCAACAGCCATGTTAGGCTTCGTCGTCTATACCTAAGAATTGGAACCATATTTCGGAGGTGGACAAAGTCCCAATCCGGGCCATTCGCCCAAGTATCCTCCACCTATGATCCAGTGTCAGTACTAATCCAGAAATCATAAATCCCTACCCGATACAATTATTCATTGGGGGTTTTCTTACTTACGTCATCGATCAGAAACTTGCAATTGGGCGGCTCCCCTCCAACACCAACAGTCAGTATTTTCTTCTCGTTGCAACAGCTCCAAAGGCATGCGATCCTCCTAGAATCGTGTCCAGCTAACACAGGGGATGCCCCCTAATTCCTGTTGCGATTGGAGAAACCTTGCTTTTAGTATTACTTACAAACTCGTTGTATCGGACTAAGATCTAAGATCAGGATTTAGTATAAACGCCGCTTCTAACGACAAGACAAATGGTGTATGACTATCGATTGAGTGAGCAATATACCTAAGCCTAGAACACTCGCAGACGGGTATTTTTCAGCCACCTGGATAGCCCAAATGCCCGTCCCTGTACCGAGATCGAGAATTTTGAGCGGATTATCCGATATAGGGGCAAAGAAAAACCGTCCGTCTATAGCCTCGAGCATCATTATATGCAGTAATTCTTCTCTATCCTGTTCGGACTTGTCGTTCGGAATAGGATACCGGCCGTATCTAATATCACCTCGTCAGTAAATTCGCCAGCGGGCTACGATTCCTATTCGGACCAGGAAGGCGATATACCTATACCTATGATACCGCCGTCCATTGTAAAAATTGTGTTGGAAGATACTCGAATTGACAGACATTGACTCGGCCATAGACTCTTCGTCATAGTCACTCATAGCGAATTCGCCTTCCTCATCCGTGCCGCCAGCCTCGATGAGAGCCGTCTCTTCCATCGGGTTGAGTACAGATTTGATATCCATCCTGGAGGAAGGACCGGCTGCCCCTGGGCTCGTATCTGAGGCGGTAGGCTCCAAACCCGCGTCTGTATAACTACGTCAGGTTACGTCTTCTTCACAGGGAGGATAAGTGCCTAATCCCGGGGCAGTCCTGTCTCACCAGGATTTTCATGCGACATGATGCCAAATCTTTCACTAGCAAGACTCTGTACACCTTCAGTACACTATACGACGGGTTTTTAAGGTCACTTGTAATTGAAGTTATTGCGATAAAAAATCGCGACGTTTCGGTCGTGATTATCTCGCCAATAACTTGTACATAAGTCAAAGAGATGATCCACCTACTCACCCGATAGACTAATATCCTTAGACATTCTGCCTACACATTCTGTCCACAGGTTCCACAGAGTGTCTCGGATAGCCCAACGTGAGTATGAGCCGTCCGAGGAGTGCGTCAGCGTCACGCTATAGACTAGTTGGATGGTGCTGTCAACTAAATCGAATTTTCCTTGATATTGAATAGGAAGAAGAGTATCAGGAGCCTTATGCTAGGGGTAGGTGATGACTATTGTTGTTGCGCGAATGTCTTCTAAGCTCCCTTCCTAGGTGCCATCTAGCTAAATACAGGAACAGCCTTCTTTGTCTATATGCTCTGTGATAGTCCTTTCTCTAACAAAGAGGTAAATTTGATGACTGCCTCAACATTCCTTACCTACCTCATAGGGCTCTTGCTGCTCTCTATGCAAGGTGCTTAGGTATGATTATTCTTAGCCCGATTTTCCTTTCCTTTTCAGATTTACAGGATCTGAGATCTACCCGGCATATGTTGTCGCGGGCCCGGCCGATCGATTAGCGAGCCCAAAACGATGATCTAGAAATGTTCCAGAGCCACGTTGAATGCCCAATCACTAGTGGTAAAGGATTCCCTTGCATATGCGGAATTTTCCTTTAGGCCCATGGTATGCATCTTCACCTACTCCCTAAATGTGACAAGTCACCCGAGTGGCGCAACTCTCTACCAGACCATCTGTCTCGTATTAGGTGGAGTCTTGTGGCGGCATGGTTTACTCTGTCATATTTGCTATTCGCCATCAGGTAACCACGCTGCTCCAGTGTCAGAGATACAGTGGTGAAGTAATGATAGACTCAAAAGCTGGCTTACAAAGAGTCAAATATTTGTGGTAGTTATCATGATTTTGTCCGGATGGTGGCAACTTATCCCGTGCCTAGGCGAGGTTACTCAAAGATTCCAAGTAACTCTAGACTTAACGCCATTGGCTCTCACCGCCTTGCACAATGCGTTATGACGAAGCTAACGGCTTCGCCGAGATACTATTTCATTGTATAGCTACACCAAAGGAGCTGTATGAACTACATTGAGCTAATACTCGGGACCCTGTAAGCCTTGTTCTTAAGAAGACTCGGGCGTCCTCTTTGTTTCATCTTAATATCAGTCAAGTACATCCTCGATCACGCAATACCACATATACTAGCAGTAGATGGGACAAATCAGAACTTGCAGGCCTAGCATGCCTAGCATACTTAGTAAGATCTATTTCTGTCGCACATGACCTGGTTCACAGGCCTAGTGGCTAAGGTGGTTCCCGCCCATTACAAACTATTTGATGGTCGTCGTCCTTGATTGCTACGATTCCATCGGGCCGTAGACATCAAACTCAACAAAGGCCGAGCTTTTTTCCTATGCCGAAGCCTAAACAGACCTCCGAGTAGATAGCTATCGATCGTCACTGCAATAAAGCCACCAAGCCACACGTCACTTGGGGCATGGAGGGTCTTAAAGCAGCCTCGCATTCGCCTGCCCCCCTCGCGCTGACTCTCTATGTTTTTGGCCTGTGCCTCCTCACTGCTACCGTCTACGCGTTCTGGTCATGGCAGCGCCTGCGGCATATCCCCGGCCCGGCGCTGGCTTCGGTTTCGTCGCTCTGGATGGTCAGGAAGTCCCTCACGGGGACCTTCCACCAGCATCTACGTCAGGTCGCCGAAGACTACGGTGCGGCTGTTTCAACCCCGTCAAAAGAAAAAGCGAGGGACTGACCCCCCATTGGTAGGTCCACTCGCTCGCATCGGCCCCAACGAACTCTTGTCCACAGACCCCGATGTGCTTCGGATGATGTCTGCCGTTCGCTCGTCCTATACCAAGGGCGTCTTCTACGAAACCGGCCGCATCACGCCAGACCAGGATAATGTTGTCTCGCTTCGCAACGATGACGAGCATCGGGCACTCCGAGCCAAGATGGGACCGGCCGTACGTTTTGCTTCTCTGTCATGTACTTCTGTCACTAACCTTAATTGTTGAAACCGGAAGTTCGGCGGCAAGGAAAACGAAGGATTCGGATTCGCTGCTGGCATCGACCGCCAACTTCTGGGACTTGTCAACCTGATCGAGGCCAAATACCTGTCCACAGCAACCGAGTACCGCCCCGTTCAATTCTTCCAGAAGGTGTCCTTCTTCGCATTGGATGTTATAGGTGACCTCTCATTTGGTGGCGCTTTTGGCTATCTGAGTCAAGATGCCGATTTATTCCAATACCACAAGATCAACGACGAATCATTGCCCTTGATGAACATTGTCTCGACGCTGCCATGGCTGGCTAGCATCATTTATAAGTGGCCGTTCAGTAAACTGCTGCCTGCGGAAGGGGATAGGGTCGGCTTTGGCCGTTTGATGGGGTGAGAACTAGGAACTCCTCCCTTGGCAAAAAGAAAGACATGCATTATATAATGCCGTAGCTAACCTCGGCCATGGCCAGACTCGTCAAATCTGTGGTTGATCGGCGACTGGCGCCCGGCGCAAAACCGCAAAAGGACATGATGCAAGCGTTCATCAATAGCGGCATGACGCGGGGAGAGTTGACACAGCAGGTGTTCGTGCAGATGTAAGAAACCCCTAGCGGAGATCTAGATCGTATCTTCGTAGTGCTAAACGCACACCAACCGTAGCATTGCCGGCTCCGTGTCGACAACCACGGCAATTTGCATGACCCTCCTCTGCCTCCTCACCAATCCCTCGGCCTATTCGGCATTACAACGCGAGATAGACGACGCCATCTCCTCTGGGACGTTAAGTAATCCGGTCGCCGACTCCGAATCGAAGAGCATGCCCTACCTACAAGCCGTAATCAAAGAGGGTCTTCGCTTCTACCCTCCCGTGATCGGACTGGGGAGCAAGCAGGTGCCCAAGGGCGGAGACATCCTCAACGGCCACTTCGTGCCCGAGGGGACCCAGATCGGCATGAACTTCTTCGGCCTCATGCGCTCCAAGGAGATCTGGGGATCCGACGCGGACGTATTCCGACCTGAGCGGTGGCTCGAGGCCGACGCGTTCCGGGTGACGAGGATGAATGCCGTGGTGAATCTGGACTTCGGCTTCGGCAAGTACCAATGCCTGGGAAAGCCCATCGCCATGATGGAGCTGAACAAGATCTTCGTCGAGCTTTTGCGGCGGTACGACTTCAGGATCGTGAACCCCGATAGCCCCATCAACGCCCGGAGCGCTATCTTCTGGGCCGCTAAGGACTTCTGGCTTAGCATCACGAAGAGGAACTAGCAAGAGTAGTCTGGCCTGATCTTCATATGCCGTACGAACTTGTATATGTCTTCATTCTCGTAACCGCGATCTTGTGTGGCAGAGACCTGTCAATGACTATGAGGCTTACTATAGAGTGTTAGTAACTTGTTATTCTTATAGTATATAATTTATCTTAGATACGACTTTAAACATATTTAGAAACCTTTCTCACGTACCGTCTCCTATCTGCTTTGGGGATAAAAAGTTCAGTCATTGCTAGATTACTATTAGCTGCTTATAATGTAAGGAGGATAGCGTATAGGAATACGGCTGCCACGATAAAAGAAGTGTTAAAAGACACCGCCCGGACGGATATCGACCGACCTAGGTAATTACCCATATATGCTAATAAGAAGGCTTATAAAGTCGACAAGACCACAATCTTGGGACAGTCTACGATAGACGTTTAAGCAGATAGGTAGAGAGTTGCCTGTTCTCGCGAAGTGTCCAGGTATAAAGACGCCGGATAGCCGGAAGAGGAGCCCGAAAGTCTTCCCCAGGTTATTGGGAAGACTCGGGAATCGATGAAGTTGAGCCCTTGATCACATACTTATTCCCGGCTACTACCTTTGTTCACTCTGGGGTAATTCCTCCGACACCAAGATGGCTTATGGCCGTGGTCAATCAGACTAATAGCGTGCATGGGCTTAGTCAGAAGCGGTGCCGACCCCTATTCAGTACGGGTGAGTGCATTATGCTGTGTCACACAATTTGAGGCTCTACACATGCACTACTTTGACGTCACGTCATCGACTGGCCATTAATTACTGTGTAACGCAGACAAACTATCGCTAAGGACAGGCACTCACACATCATCCCTTGACGATGTTGAATAGATCAATCATAAAACAGACCGCACCTCTTCGCCTCTCGACCCGGAACCCTTACCCACGCCTAGTCACTCGACGCCCTCCGTCTCCGCTATTCTAAAGACGTACTTAACCGCATTCGCCTTTCCATTCATCAAGTTCTCCAACGCCTCCTGGACACCTGCCAATCCCCCGGGAACAACGACCTGGGGCTGGGGCTTGAACCAGCCCTCTTGCAACCCGCGGGCGAAGTAGCGGAAGTAGACATAGGCGAAGTCCTTCAATTCCTGGTGGGATCTCCCCACGGACGTCATGTCGTGCGCCACGTACTCCGGGACGACGCTGTAGTCGGCGCCCGGGAGGACGAGCGTCATCTTGGCGCCCTCGGCCAGGACCTTGCCGAGGTTCGCGAGGCTGGTGCCCTCGGAGACGGCGTCGAGGGCGTATAGAAGCGGCTTGCCTGTCGCAGCGCCAGCCTTCTTGAGGTTGTCTACTAGCGCGTCGTCGCCGACGCGGTAGTCGAGGATCACGTCGCCCTTGCTGCGGTCGATGAGCGTCTCCACGTGCGCGACCGACTTGCCCGCGACACAGATCAAAGGGTGGATGTTGCTCTTCTGCGCGAGCTGGATGGCGTATGAACCCACGGCCGACGCCGCGCCGTAGATGACGAGCGGGATGGGCTCTGTGGCGGGCGCCCAGGGCTGCGGCAGCCCGAGGTTGGCGTACAGGCCAAGCGCCGACGTCATGGCCGCCAAGGGGATAGCAGCCGCCTCTACAATACTGCATTAGCTAGCGGATCCGGGATATCCGGGCAACCCAATTGCTCGTTTACGAGGGGGGCGCTGCTCTTCTCCTATCAGAAAGCTCATTTCCTCTTACCTTCAAAGGTCGTCTGCTTAGGGATATGAAACGTCGTATGCTGCCAAGCCACGGCGTACTCGGCGTAGGAGCCGCCCGGCGTGAGCATCTCGTGGAAAGCGGCCACGCGGTCGCCGGGCTTGAACTCGAAGACGTTCTCGCCGACCTCGTGCACGACGCCGGCGATGTCGTCGCCTTGGTTCACCGTGGTGTCCATCCAGAGCGGGACCTTCCAGTCCTTGGGATTGGAGCCGCTCACCACGACCTTGATGACGAGCTGGTCGGGCCCCGGCTTGGGGACCGGCGAGTCGATGATCTGGACCTTTGGTCCTGGGACGGACGGCGTCAGCTTAGTTCTACCGCATCGGCCTCTTTTTATTGGTGTACATGTATGTAAAGATACATACCTTTGCTGACGAGTGCTTCTTTCATTGTGGCTCTGAGACACGCTAGCTAGGTGTAAGTACTGCTGTCAAAGGTGAAAGGTGAAAGATGAAAGCTGAAAGGTGGGTGCCCTGCAGCTGTCGATGAGGGGCTACTGGGTGAAGCCTGCTAGTTAAAGGTGTAGAATATTGATAACGTAACCTTGATATCAATTATCCGTGTGATCCGTGAAAGGGATGAACATTCTAGATAACCCATCATGTTACTATGGCTGCGGGGAACTATCTCGAATGTCGCCGCGATCGCGTCATCGTTTTTTATCCGTCCCGCGTACAACCCTCAATCTGTTCTAGCTTTAACCTACCTTGAAGCTGGATTACTATTTAATACGAGTGCTGTCCGTTTATAGCGTATGTAGCGGTGATATCTGGGTAGTATTTACCACGTCTATAACTATAAGGATGTATCATGTATTAGTCAGCAAGGTAGCCTTCTTGTCATTTATGTTTGAAAACGCAGAACCCAGACCGCTGGATAAGTCGTATTCGAATCATGTGTTGATACTCAGAGCTACTGTCTCTCCGGACTGTAAATAAAATTACCTCATAGTGCTCATTGTAGTTATATACAAGTTTTAGTACAGTGCAAGCCGCTCCTTAATCCATAGTACGTAGCGTGCGCTTTTGATATTACGATGCAGACACAACAACGCTATGTGTGTGGTCTCTGGACACTGCGACCCTGTCGTCGCGATAACTAGCATAGACGAATTCCTCATACTATGATGGAATGCAAAAGTCGATCCAGCTACCTAGATAGGCTAGACGATTCTTTGATCCCTCCTGGAATTCATGTTCCCTGTATATTTCCTCGAATTCCGCGTAGCTTAAGCGGCCCCATCCGCCCCGTTCCTTCGCCTCGCGTTCGGCTTGGTCGAGTACTTTCCACGTCGCTAATGTTGAACGTGGGATATGACTCGGGGTGTCTGGTCTTGGGATATGCGATTCTGGGGCTGATGGCGTTCCCTGAAGGTCAGTGGGGGTTCTTGGTGTTTCAGCTACTGATGCTGAGCTCTCGCCCTTGTCGTTACTGTCTGCTATTTGTGTAAAGATGTTGTGAGCTTCCTGTGGCATATTATCAGGCATGAATTGTGGCATAGTAGGGTCCCGGTATCCGGATACAGCTGAGCCCGGATCATCCGCCGACAACGTTGTTGGGCTATTCTGCACATCATTTCCGATATTCTGGCTCGGTTCGCTAGTCGCCCCGTCTGTGGGTTCCTCGTTGGCAACACCCGGGCCTGCAAGGGTATAGCCGCTAGTGAACAGTAACTCCTGTAGGTTTTGGTCCTGAACTGGTCGTCTTATGGGCGACCGTCGGGCTACCGGCGCTCTTGGAGACTCGTCCGCAGATAGCTCATCATCATCATCGTCGTCGTCGCCTGGTTCAAAGTTATCGAGAAGCTGGCGATGTTTCTGCCGCTGCTCCTTGGTTTCCGCCGCTAGTACCGCGAGATCCTCCTTCTGCTTGAATAGTACATCTAACAACTCATTGAAAGCCTGCTGGGTTATTTGATAGAGAATCTCTTTCCCGGCATCTCGCTCAGCGTCTGGGATTTCCATACCACCCCAACGTTCCGGTACACTGCGTGAGGATGTAGAATGATTCGACCTAGTCTCAAAGTCGTCGGTATCTTCGACAAAACGGACTTTAGATGACGACCGAGACCTAGGAGACAGAAGTGGTGGTGGTGGGGGCACCGACTTCGAGGGCTCCACAGTGTCGTTGGCGTGGGCCAGTATATCTTGTTCGTCACGCCAGCCCTGAGGGGGCATGCCCCCTTCTTCTTCGTCCAAGTAGAACTGGCGTCGCTTCCATCGCTCATAGAGCTGCTTCCGTGCGATGGCTCGCTTCCGCCTATCAAAATTTAACTGCTGCGGATTGGCAAATGTCTCACGTTGTGGTTGGATTGGTATCTCGGTCGGTAACGTGTTGATAAACTCTCTGGCGTCGGGTACCCCCGAGTATGAGACGTGATTTAGATGATCGTCAATGGGCAGGTGACTCATTTCACCCTCATCGTCCATCCGATCGTAAGGGTTACTTCGATCATCTTCATCAGAGGAGTCAGTCTCGCACTCTGCAGCCATTGATACTCTCGATTCTCGACGACGGATCGAATCCAGGATCCCGTCAAGCTGGGCGTGATCACCAGAAAGCAAGGCAGTCAGGTCCACCGTGTCGCGAGGTGGGTTCAGAATTCCCGGCCAATACTGGGAATCTCTCACGGGAGATTGTGGCCTGCGAGAGGAGGACCCGAAAGACTCTGTAAAGAGGCCTTGGTTGCTATTCCGAGTAAATAGGTCTCGAAGTATATCCTCCCGGCTGGACGCATCGGGTTTGTCTTCGCTTACTGCCCCTTTTCCGTCTGGGACTTCGACCTCGCCTCCAGATCGGAAAACCTTGCCCTCCATAAGCCGACCACCCTCGGCATCGGGAATCCTTTGGTCCCTACCAAATAGACTGCTGATGGGCTGTCTGCCGCTAACCAGCTGCTGAACCTCGACGTTGGTCATCATATAATCATCCAAGCCTTCAACGGTGTCTCGGTGCATCTGCTTGTAGGATACGTAATAGGCGCGGAACATGCGCAAGAAGTCACGACGGTTGACGTAGCCATCGCCATCAACATCGTAGCCATCAAAGGTCCTCTTCAGCTTGTCCTTCCGTCTCTTGTACGAAACACCATGCAAGTACTCTTCAAAACCGATGAGATCATCGTGGTTGGTATCGTAGAATGCAAACATGCGATCATGAATGAGGTTAGGCGCAGGGTGGCGATAGCCGGCCGATGGCACTAGACAACGCTCAAAGGTCTTGCGATCCATGGCGAGACCGAGACCGTTAGGATCCTCCCTCCATTCGGTGTTCGCCATGAAGGTCCACTGCTCCCAGAGAGCATCCAACTCGACTCTTTCGAAACCGGTCTCGTGGGACCACTTGGTCAGTAGATTTCTCGGTAGAGTTTGCGATATGCTATTGGGATCTCCTGGATACCACGGAGGCTGCACGTGCCTAGCGGCCGAAGATGGCACCGGCACCTTGACCTTGTAGAAGACGTGGGCTTTGTTGTGGGAGCCTTGAGACTCGCACATTTCGCAGAGATCAAAGTCGGGGCAGTTGGCACAACGATAACGGATACCTCGAATAGGCAGCATACCGCATCCATTACATAGACAGCCACGGTGAACATAGGCATTGCGCCGCGCGTTGTCCTCCGATACCCTAAATAGGAGAGTTACTATGTTCTCGCCAGTGCGCTGGCGCGAGTTTTGCGAGGGGTCATTGTACCAGTCGCCGGGTTGCTCCTGGAGAGGGACGGGGACGGCGCTAGGGTCGGGGGCGGGCTCGTTCAGGGGGCCGAAGGTGGCGCCATCGCCATCGCCATCGATATAGTCATCGCCGTGGGACTCGGAGCCGGACGAGTCGTCTTGTCGATGGCTGGGGCGTCGCGGGCGTCGCACCGCATTACGACGATGCAAACGTGAACTAGGGCCGGGTCCTAGACCGGGCTCGTCGAGGTCTAGCTGCGAGGCCGAGTAGTGGTGGCGATAGTAGTAGTACCCCAGGGATGCGGCGGCAACGGCAGAGGCTAGGGCGACGGCGATTCGAGGGCGAGTCAACGTTGATGCGGCCACCGTAGACGAAGACGACGACGAGGCCATGCCGACAGCTCGAGGGTCATGGCGGCCGACAACAGCGCCGATAGAGTAGCGGGCGACGTAACCGGAGTGGTTCGAGCTTCGTTCCCCAGTCTGCCTCTACCTAGTATGTAGGTAGGATCAGAGGCGACATGGGCCAGGGCTTAAGAGATCGATCGATCTGTTCTTCTGGTGCCTCGGTATTATATCCTGTTTTGCTTCCTCTCTTTCTTCTTTCCTTCCTTTCTCTTCCTCTTCGCTTGCTGTGATTACTTTGAGGGGTATTCTTCTTATATTTGTATTTTAGTCGAATGGATAAGGTGGAACTGTTATGTTGGTTGTCTATTTTGCCTCTCTTGACCGTCAATCCTTGGTATTGGTTGTAACTAGGTGGTTGGTTACACTTGCCTGTCGAACAACCAGGATACTCACAGTAACTACCCACTTACTGCTGTACACTGTACGCATACAAAATTTAGGCGGTAGGGAGCGGCAAGTAGATACTGTAAGGACCCACTAATCCGCTAATAGGTTTGTAAGTACAAGGTACGAACAGCTAACTAGGTACAGTTGTCAGATATAAGGGATACGTACCAAACCCCTATTAGGGTTAGTTATCTAGATAAACCTAGCGCATAGCGCTAAAACATATGTACTACAAAATTTTGCAGTATATGTATTTATAATAAATATAACTAGACTATATTTATAGACTATTTAATAGAATTATTACTAAATAACTAACTAGATTGTTTATTTTTAATAATTAAAAGTTTTAATTATAATTTATTTATTATATAAAGCTTAAATAAACAACTATTATATTAAAATAAATAATTAAATTAAGTTATTTTTTATGCTAGCAAAACTAAAAAATTATATATTATAGTTTAAAAAGTTTATTATTAAAATAACTTTTTTAAATTTTTAAAAATATTTTAAATTAAAGCTTAAAAAATTTTAAAAAGTTTTTTTATTAATGTTTTAATATAAAAATTATTTAAAAAAAGCAATTATTAAAACTATATATAGTTAATTTTTTAAAACGTTATAAAAAAATAAACTTATTAATTTATTAAGCAATTTATAAAGCTTTTTAAAAATAATTAAAAATAAAAAAAAAGTTTATTAAGCTAATTAAAATTAATATTTTGTTTTTTAAAAGTTTTATAAA
>MU392635.1:0-168896 GCA_022578505.1 Nemania abortiva | reverse complement strand
ACTCACCCCACAACGCCAAGCAATTCCCCCCCCCCCCCCCCCCCACGGCCCCCCCCCCCCCCCCCCCCCCCCCCCCCCGCGCTAGCTATATGAAGATGGTCCCACCCCCTGCTGTTGTCGACGCCTCTTTCAATATTCCATGTACTTTTCAGCCCTTTCTAGGCGATTGTGTTGGTACAAGAGCCAAGCGGTTTGAATCGTGTACAAGGCTCCGACCAACCAGAACAATCACACCATCCAGCCTTTGTTGGTTGGTTGACGAAAAATTGATGGCCATCTGGTCATATTTAAATTACAGGGCTATTAAACAAGTTTATTTTAATAAAACAGCACTTAGTATACAGCAGTCTAATTATCATCGGGACGTGCTATCCGTTTTTATTGATTCTCGCCTAGTAGATCGCAGGGCTAGAAAACAGAGGAGGTTTAGAAGATATAGCGGCGTTATTAACATAGGTGGATTGATCGTGTTTAAGCGACTTCCTAGGAAGTCGTTTAAACGGATCACTTAAACGGACTTGGTAATGCGTACTAAGATCCGTTTTACGATGAAACGGTCTTTGCTTTTATGCAATTGAGGTAAAATGTATATTCGAGATTATGCAAGTTTTTTGTCTATATCCGGCTATAAAAAGGCGGGTCTGGCTCAGGATAGCCCTTAGTCTCAGGCTAAAAGCGGCGTGGCTCAGGTTGGCGTCCCTTTCCGGTTCAGGATGGTAAAACCTACTGTATCTCAGAGGTACCTGCGGGGCACTAACCCCACCAAGTCTACCACCGTCAGCTAACAAAGAGAGGTATCTTGATGATCCACATATCCGAGGCTCTACAAACACCTATCAACAATATCTCGTGACATCTGGCATAAAAGAACAATGTCGTCAGCGAAGAAAGATGAAGACGCAAAGACCGAAGCCAGCAATGTAATTTGGCCTTTCCAACACCTAAGTGTGCTTACACGCACCAGCTATGTATCATGATGGCTAACACTAAAGCCAGAGCTCGGACGAATTGACAGTCGTCGTCGAAGAACTGCTGAACTCCCTATCCAACAAGTTCACTACCGTATCGAGCGAGATATTCGCGAAGAGTACGTAGGGCACATATGCGCGAACCCTTAGATATGTGTTACGAGATACGGGATTAACCTAGCGACCTACAGTGGACGAAATGTCGCGACGTCTAGACAACCTCGAAGCGGCCCTCCGAGCAAACGAAGAGAAGGCACCCGGATCACCATCAAAGACATGATAGATCACATGGACAAAAAATACATTGGGGGATATCATGGCGTTACGTAACTATGGCTAGGGCGGGGCGTTTTAGGAGTTATGGGCACAGGGAGAACAAGAGGCAGATAAGCAGGCAATCGTCACTTCTGCGCGGTAATACACATGGCATGCGCCTCTAGCCCACACAGCATAATAGACTCAACATAGGTGTCCGTGCCCTCTTGCGGCGATTTCTCTCACCGACCATCATTTCTTTAAAGCTCGTCCTTGCCGGTGACCTTCTCGACGACCTGGTCGATGTACTTCTTCAGGATGTTGGACTTGCTCTGGAGCTCGTCCAACTTGGAGGGAGCGAGGCCACCCTTCTTAATGATGTTGTCCAAACGCGCCGACTCCTTGGCCACCCAACCCTCGTTCTGTGCAAGCTTGTCGAACACCTTGATGTAGTATTCGGCATACTTGTACTGTGCGTCCTCGGTTAGGCTCTTGACAGCCTTTGTAGCCTCGGCCTTTAGCTCAGCTAGCTTGTCGGTGCCGGCCGAGTACTTCAGAGCAATGTGGTTCAGAATGTCGATAGTGCCTGCCGTGGCGTCGAGGCCGCCGCCGGGAACACGGTGAGTGCCCGCCTTCGAGTTGAGGAACTCGAGTAGTTCAACCTCGCTTCGGCCGCCATCGTAGCTCTCGCCTTCGGCCGAGCCCTTGGGGAAGAATTTAATGGTAGGATATGATGTGACGCCGTTCTCCTTCGCCGTGGCCTTGCTGTTGTCTGCCTCGGCATCGACCTTGGCGATAACGACGCTTGGTTCATTGATGTAGTCTTCGGCGAGGGTCTCCCAAGTAGGGGCCAAGTTCTTGCAGTCTAGACTGGGATTAGCGAATCTTGATATACCATTCCTTTGGAGCGGGGTGTCACTTACGTCCACACCAAGGCGCTGTGAATGCTACGAAGACATGCTTGTCGCCGCCAATAGTTTTCTTGAAGGTAGCGTCTGTCAACATCTCCACCTGGCTGGGTAACGCCAGCACCTTTTTGGCCTTGGCGCCGGTCTTCTCACTGATAAACTTAGTCAAGCTCTCCAGATCCCTTCCGCCATTGTAATCCTCCGGCTTATCGCTCTTGCCATCGAACCATTTTAATGTAGGGAAGCCCTGGATGCCGAATCTCTTTCCGAGCGTCTTCTCGGCATCGGCGTCGACCTTGGCGATCTGGACGTCTTTTGACGAGGCGAAGGCCTGGCCCAATTCCTCGTAGACGGGGGCGAGGTTCTTGCAGTGCCCGCACCAGGGGGCGAAGAACTCGACGAGCGTGGGCTTGCCGGACTTGAGGACGACGCTGTCGAAGTTGCTGGGGATCAGGTCGAGAACAGCCGACTTGGCTGCGACCACGGCGGTCAGGCCGGCGAGCACGAAGCTCTTGAGCAGAACCATTGTTTTCTTGAGATCACGATTGGAAATTTATTGTAGTACGGTAGTCAAGCGTAGATGTTGGTACGATGGTGCGAAATCAGTCTCGTGTCGAGGAAAATGGTAGATGTTCGAAACTACTAACTAGTAATTCAGCCGTTAATTGTCGGCAAGAAGGCGCTTTGAAATCAAGCGCCAAAAGATGCCACATTTGCCATTGTGCGTCACTACTATAGCTCTGACTGGCAGGGATCTGCTCTATATAGCTGACACTAGCTCCTTGGCTTATCGATAGCAACGTCATATCTTTACAGAAACCCTCTTTGTAGATTGAGTGCAGGAAGTGTTTAGGCTTTAGGCAGTCACATAATACCGGTGTGGACTTTTAGACAGCCAGTCTAGCGTAAAGCCTGCTAACCTGATTGTGTACTTACGATGTGCCATGGAGACACTGTCTAAGCAGGTGTTGATTTTAGACTAGATAGCGCTGGAATGTTGGGCTAAATGGAACAGGTGGGCAACTTTTAGTCCTTGTCTTAGACACCTCATATTCCTGTATCTAGAAGCAACATTTGTCCTAGATAGATTTTATACAGGATTTATTTCGTTTAATTCTATTCATTCATACCGTGAACTGCATTGTTTAATCGACAACCGTCGAAATTAGAGGGGAGATGGACCGCGCCTTTCGGGAGACAGACAGATATAGACAGTGTACATGGCCCAGGAATATCATTTCGTGTTGTACAGATTGGCTTCCCTATCCCCATATGCACAATGATGTCGGCGCAAACTCCCGTTTTCCCCTGCGCCCCCATGGTGGAAACCAAAAAGCAGTAGTAGGCCGGCCGCCAGCTCGTTCGGAACCCCTATACAATGTAGTAATAATTCATGTGAAACATCCAGTCGTCGAAATCTTTATTCCAGGATCCGCGTAATGATACCGGTGGCGACAGTCCTGCCACCCTCACGAATGTTGACGCGCTGACCGGCCTCGACAGCGTTGGGGTGGTGTAGCTGGGCAACCATTTCAACGTTGTCGCCGGGCATGACCATGCGAGACTTGTCCTCAACGTCGTCGGGGAAGTGGAGAGCGCAAGACTCATCGGCGGTACGCAGGTACATCTGGGGTCGGTAGTTCTCGTGGAAACCGGTGTGGCGGCCGCCTTCCTCCTTGGTCAGAACGTACATGGAGATCATGAACTTGGAGTGGGCCTTGACGCTGCCAGGCTTAACTACGACCATACCACGCTTGACATCCTCACGGCGGATACCACGCAGGAGCAGACCCGAGTTGTCGCCGGCGCGAGATTCGTCGCAGGACTTCTTGAAGGTCTCGATATCAGTCACCTTGGTCTTGATGATCTCACCACCCTTGCCAATCAGCTCGACTTCGGAGTCCTTCTTCAGGGTACCACGCTCGACACGGCCGGAGGCGACAGTTCCACGACCACCGATGGAGAAGACATCCTCAACGGACATCAAGAAGGGCTTGTCGAGATCACGCTGGGGAGTGGGGATCCATGAGTCAACAGCTGCCATCAGCTCATCGATCTTGTCTTTGCCGATGTCGTCACGCTTGCCCTCCAGGGCCATGAGGGCGGAGCCCATGATGACGGGAGTCTCATCACCCTCGAAGCCGTAGTGGCTAAGAAGCTCACGCATCTCCATCTCGACAAGCTCCAACATTTCCGGGTCGTCAATGGCGTCGACCTTGTTGACGAAGACGACAATCTTCTGGACACCGACCTGGCGGGCCAGCAGCAAATGCTCTCGGGTCTGGGGCATCTGTCCATCGGAGGCGGCAACGACAATGATGGCGCCGTCCATGTTGGCGGCACCAGTAATCATGTTCTTGATGTAATCGGCGTGACCGGGGCAGTCGACGTGTGAGTAGTGGCGGTTGTCGGTGGCATATTCGATGTGTGCGGTCGCGATAGTGATACCACGCTTTCGCTCTTCGGGGGCCTTGTCAATTGAGCCATATTCCAGGAAGCTGGCCAAACCCTTCTCGGCCTGTCTCTTGGTGATGGCAGCGGACAGAGTTGTCTATCGTACGCAGGGGTTAGCTCCGCGAGGATAGTCAGAAGCCCGAATTCGGGGAAACCAGGCATTGGGCCTCGCGCATCCGTACCTTGCCGTGGTCGACGTGACCAATGGTGCCAATGTTGACGTGCGGCTTGGATCGCTCGAAGACGGCGTATGACCGGTTGAAGTTGAGTCGGCCAGCAAACTCTAACGGGTTGGCAGCGCTGCCGGGTCTAAGACAGGAGCGCGAGGCGCGCAGGAAAGGCGCAATTGTCCTTAGAGCAGCAGACATCTTGGTCAGAAGGCTGTCAAGGTGAAAGGAACAACGGGAAAACAACGAATGGGGAAATGGATCTTGGAAGAGACAGGTGAGATACGAGATAGGATTGATAAATTAAAATCTATGGCCGACAATCTCGCCAGCTCGTCAAAGCTCCTGACAGCTGCACCCAGAAAAATTTCGCGCTGAATGCGAACCAGCCCACGCTCGCCAGGCGGACCCGGTTAGGGCGATAAGATAAGACTTTAGGTGAGACATTCAATCCATTATAAAAGTACCGGTATTACATCATTCGAAATTGAGTCGCAATTCTCTTAAAGTTCAAGTATGGGGATTCCCCCTAAACTGTGCCGGCTCGTTTACATATAACTAGAAGCTAAAGCACTTCGCTCGACAATATACCTCCTCAACGGATTGTAGTAGTCAAGCTGTTGAGTTAAGGTGAAGTCAGAAAAGTGAGCGCTCAATTCTTCGTAAGCTTGCATGTGGCTTTCAGTCAATGAGGACCCAGATGCCAATTCCTCGGCGGTATAACTCAACGGTGCCCAAGGCTTCTGGGGGCATTTACACGTAGGCCATTGGCCTTCATTACCGGAGTCGGACTTGAACTTAGGCGGCGGTGGGACGACGCCGTCGTTGAGATATGCTCGCAGATGTGCTATTGTGCAGCCCGACACGCACGAAAGGGAGCAGTGGCCGAGTCCATCCTGCTCAACAATGCTCGCATTGGCGAATTTCCGTGTCATGGTGAGTGCGTCGTCCAGTGGCGTGACCGGATCGAGAGTGTTAGACAGGACAAGAAGAGGGAAACTTGTCTCTATGAGTGCGGGTTTATGGCCAGGGTGGTCATTCCATCGCATAGGCGGGGCTTTGCTTTTGATCTCCCATCCATTACAGCCAAGATTTGGTTCCGCGCCGAACCACTATGAGTAAGGATTAGTCTACGCGATGTTTGCAATGGTTCGGATGTGGCGAACTTACAACATCGGCAAACCATGAATAAGATGCTGCCTTCTCAAATCGACCCTGAAGCTCGGTTGCGTTCTCGTTAGACTTGTGCAGCTTATCGCCGCAGGCAATCCCCCTCATAGCGTCGTCAGGCCAGACGGGCAAAGTGAAGTTGCCGCACAGTGACGCCGTACGCTCGCCCTGCGCTATCTCGTCTAACCTACCTCTCGCGATATGGTCTAGTAAGTCGGCAATCACAGGAAATCCGACGATAGGCTGGTACAAGCCTCCGAAAAATATCGACTTCTTCACGTCACTCGCTGTCACTATAGCAGGAAAGTTCGTATGGGGTACCAATACGGTAGCAGGCTCTTCCTCAAGTAACGCCAACATTTCGCTGAATCGTTTCTTGATATCTTCCGCACTATCTCCGGTGCGGTAAAATTTGCAGGGAGCCCCTGTTTCAGCACAGTAGACAAAGAACTTATCCCAGATGGCATCGGCGTCGACGAGACTTCTCTCCCAAATTGGTTTGACGTAGCGGTCAGCGTGGACGACGCCGTCCAGGACAGCTCTACCTACCTTGTCAGGAAACATGGAGGCAAAAGTCGCACCTAAAAATGTACCATAGGAAAAGCCCCAATATACGAGTTTCCCCCGCAAACTTGTCTTGCTATTCTCGCCATCATCCGATGTATGCTGTTCAGTAGGCGGATGTCTGGCTTCCGGCTTCTGGGGCTTGGCCGTTTGGCTACTCGATCTCCATTCGTCCCAGGCATTGATAATTGAGAGCATGTCTCGCGCGCTGTTTGGAGTACCGATGTGACGAAAGATGCTGCTGTCACCCTCGGCCGCATCCACTCGCTGGCATAGCTTAGCCATGGCCTTAGATCGAGCGGCGAGTTGAGTTAAAGCCACATTGCTGGAGTTTGCCAGGCCAATTCCTTGTCCATTAGCGAGCCAAGCGAGTCTATCCATAAATGCGACATTGCGGCCCGAGACACCAGAACTATTTGGTGCTGCAAAACAGTCGGCCTTGGGAGTAGAAGCTCCCACTCCACGGGGATCAAAGCCAATAATATCGTACTGGCTTCCAGCGATGACCTGGAGAAGGCTTGCAGCCCTCGATAGAACAAAAAAAGCTCCACTGCCCCCAGGGCCACCCGGGTTGGTGAGAAGAGGCGCTTCGCCGTATGTGGATGGGTCTTGTGTGCGACCTGCCCCGGGTAGCATTGCCAGGGCCAGGTGCACTTTAGGGTGATCAGCAGACTCATTCAATGGGCGGCTGTAGTCCATAGGGACGGTGAGCCTTGCGCATTGGAGGTTGGGACCGTAAATTCCGAAGCACGGCTGCCATTTAAGCTTCTCGCTCGGTATAATCTGGTACCCAATACATGTCAGTAGAGTAGATATTGCCAGCCTGCTGCGGCGTTACTTAGACACTACATACGTCCTCCCATTCGGTCCATAGTTTAGCTCCCTCTAAATTGGGACTATTGTTGAGGATGTGGTCGTGAGAGAGTCCCCGGAAACGCGCTCGGAGAATGGAATTACCGTAAAGAGCAAGCCCAATTAAAACATAGATATATCTCCAGTTTCTGAGGTGTTCGCCTACTCTCGACCACCACGTCCGTGCACCGGAAGAGGGCAAAGTACTAATAGTTGAGGGTTCCTCTCCTCCAAAACGAGGGACTCGCCCGGGTTCAATCTTCTCCATTGCTCATTCGATATGTCACGACGATGGCAAGAGGAAATTGTGAAGACAGATTGCATTGAATTGTTGGAGTCGAGAGCGGGGGATAGTAAGCTCAGCCGAAGCTGTGAGAGTGAGTGGTTCTGCCGCGCATTATTCCTACAGCCTAGGAATCGACGATCTGATAAGAAGTACAGGGGGTGTCACTGATTCTGGGCTTCCTTGTCTCATAGGTCCGAAAGTTTGGTCCCCCAGGCTCCAACGATGCATTCATTTCATAGGAAGGAAGTAATGAATGGCACGCGCTGATAATGATAATGTTGTGTAGGGCATGTACCTACCACCTAAGCTACCTATTCGACATGATGGGAAGTAGGGTGCACTATCTAGAAAGGTACTACTTGAAGAGGGTGTCACCTTCCAGGTTTCCCTCTTACAAGTAGATGGCTTGAGGTGCACAGACGCGATCGTTAGGGGTCTAGTCTAGGTGGCTAATCTAGGTAGATCCTAGATAAGGAATAACCATTCTAAGTTGTGTCTCGTCATCCATTCTTTCAAATCAACTTCACCAAGCTCTCGACGTCCATCTCAAATTCACTATCATCCCCCAGGGCCTAGTGTCTCCTTATTCACCACAGGTGTGTTTCTCATATGAATCCACATGCTTGTTATTAAAGTAGCGTACCTAGCTCCCTCTCCGCGGTCCTTTTAGCGGAGACCGATGCGTAATGGAGACCCTTTTCATTCAAGAAGTTGCCATATCAGCTTCATACTCCGGGCCGTGCGTATCGGCCTCCGAGTTGCTATCGCCCCGATCTACAAGACCGGAGGGTGACCTCACCCAGGATATGTAGCCAATTCGCCTATTATGTACCTGAGAACTGGCCTGATCGAGCATCTAGAATAGCTACTACGTACGCCGAATTCATCCGATCCCATCATGAGTGCAGCAGTGCGATCTGCATGTGACAGACACTCAAATATCAGCTAAATATAGCTATCCATTTCTGATATTGGTTGCATCGTGTCAAGGCCAAAACCGACGGACTGCGTTCTAATCCTCGAATACCTACTTGTAGCCCAGTCCGTAGTCTTGGAGCCTCGTCTTGGGATACTACCTTACCCTAACCTAGTGTTGTTACTGACGCCTCCAGCGATTCATGCCTACTGCCTGAATACCGCTCATACCAGTGGTTCAAACATCTGGAAGCCCTGCAAAACACCTCCAACCTTGGCAAGGGCACGCGCAACACTGCTAAAGAAGCCTCACTTGGCAGCCGCTTGGCAGGTCTCAAGACAGACTGACCCACTCCTCTGTGATACATGTCTCATGCGCTCGAGATACCATACCTCATTGCTTCTCTCTTGCTTGCCTCGTCGCATTGACGAATTGGCAGTACTTGGCATCCTCAGCCAAGGCCTTGCAGCCACGCACTTGTTCAGACGATCAGGTACACGAGCGTGTTTCCTGCCGATGTAGCCAATCAGCATGTTGCGAAACGAGATCCAGTCGTGGAGCCATGCGTCGCCATCTCTTCTCGCTGCCTCTTGCCAAGGGTATTTTTTTGAGCAGAATATGGGAGGTGCCCTTGGCATGTCCCAACCGTTGTTTCTATGCTGTCGTGGAAATCGAAGTCCCGGCTTGGTACGCTGATCTCATTCGGGCAGTTCGCTGGACCTTCGCCATATATGAAGACCATCGTCGGTCTCCAGTTTTGGTTTCTGTTCTTCAGCTGTGCTCAAGTCTTCATTTTTTCGGTCTCCTCTTTCATTCTGTTCTACAGATTAATCTTCCTTTCTTCCGCTGGTCGTCGCTGGTCGTTATTCCTATACTATACTCTCTTTCCTCTCCGTAATAAATCGGTCCTTACGTCAAGAGTCGAACTCGTTGAAACAACTTTCAAAATGGTTAATTACCGGATGATTGCCGTTGCCAGCTTCCTGGCTAGCGTTAATGGGCTTCCCTTGAACATTAATCTGGGTGCTTATTCGCCAGCTTTGTAAGTCGGTGGACAGAAACGAGTGTCTAGCGCCAAGGTCGATAGCTAATATACATACAGGGTAGTCGGTGATGGTGAAATCTCATTTGGAGGAGGTCAAGATGTGACGAGCTTGCTGAACGCTTTGGAAGGCGCGGCTGTAACTGGTGCGGCGGCCAACACTGCTACCAACGGCGCTGCCGAGAACGTCCAGGCCGTAGAGGCTGCTTCGGATCCGACTCCCGCAGAGGAGACTGTGGCCGCGCAGGGAAGCGAAACGGTGACTCCAGCCGCCGAGGCCACGCCGGCAGCCGCCGACCCCGCCCTACAGGAGCAAGGTACTTTCAAATTTCACTCATTCGGGACGGAACCGAGCTGATTTATATATAGCTCAACAAATCTCAGCCCTTCAAGGCCTAGGAAAGGAGATCGCACCTCGCGAAGGAGAAGAACAATCAAAGACCAAGCGTGATCTTCAAGGCTTCGACCGGGCACTTACCTTCGCTGAGGCCGCTCTGACTAAAGGCCCCATTATCCAGCTTGGCACTGGCGAAGGTGGTGCTGGTGTTGGTATCATCGTCGATAACCGCCCGAACGCCGCCGTAGCTGAGGGTGCGGCCAAGCGCGATGTGACATCTCAACCCCGTCGACGAGCTAAGGTGACTCGCATGTATGTGAAGCGAGGCATTCCCGCTGGTAAGTTATAGAGAAACCACATACTCATTCACCAAAATCCGGGCGGTACACTGACTATACCCTCTTGAAAGCCATACAGAGTTCGCCTGATTTCGAGACTCGCTCCGTTGAGTCCCTTCCCGCCTTAAACCTACCAGCTCTCTCCAAGCGAGATAGCTCCGAAGCCATTGACTCTATCAACCTGAACATCCCAGCTGATGAAGGAGTAACGATGACATTTGTGGAGACGACAGATGATGACGACGAGCAAGAAGTTGTGGCTTGAAGTGAAGGGTATAATAGCTAATTAATCTTCACCGCTATATAAGGAGTGCGTTCGACAAACTCTTCACAGCGCTACATACGGACCTCGGACATTTGACGAAGGCAACTTCGTTCTCTTCATCATCAGTTATACAACACAAGTTGTGCCGACAATTCCCGAAGGGGAACGATCGAGCACCTATGTACACTCTGGGCTACATCACTGCTGGCGTTCGGTACTAAGGGCGAAAACGAGATGTTTCCTCCCATGTTTTTTGATTTCACGAATTGATTGCTTCCGGTGCTCAAGAGAGGGGAGCAGGTACCCAAGGGACGGACGGAATATCTGAGTTAGATAGTATAGTAGAGTATATACAATCAAGCACGACCAGCTAAGTTGGCTCGAGGTCGAGACCGAAACGCAACTTTACGCTCATCACATCTCACATCTATCTACAATAGTGATAGCGACCATGACTTTCACTATAGCTACACATCGACACTCAGGTTTCATTAGGAACTGGAGCTCCGCTACCTCGATCATGTTAGTATTCCATGCATAAGAAATCCAAGAAAGACGGCTCCGCACGCGCAATGCTTCTGGGTTGATCGCCGCCGCCAAGTCGAACAGCGAATAACGGCACTAGCGTAGTCTACCTACTAGGTAGCCTAGCCCCGGGGATGAAACCGAATCGGAAAATTCCTCTGCCGCGTCGAGATGCAGCCTGGGCGTGGGGGAACTTGGGTACTTAGGTAAGTATCTAGCTTGCATGATTTGCGGGAAACAGTTGCACATCGTGACGCTTGGCCTGGTAAGACAGCGTGTTGATGTTCTGTGGATCTGCTTGCGTACGCGTCCAGGACATGTGGTCGATTATCCCGACGGACATTAGCCGAGGAGCATCTATTAGTTATAATGTGCTTTCTACCTCGGTAGTTAGAATCGACTACATACATAGTCTGGGGAGATGTGGAGGTGGAAGTGGAAGCTGAAGCTTCTGTATACCATCGAAATGCATCGTCTTATTTACTCCGTAGCATACAAGCGGCTATAGTAAAAATAATCATTTGTTATAGATAGGTAACTCAAAGCAACCGCCCCTAACCGGGTCACCTATCTACTAGTAGAGCACGCGGCTCTGCTTTGCTCGAGCAGACTAATTAAATAACAAATAACTACAAACAGGTACCGGATGTTTCAACCTGCACAAGGGACCTGAAACCCTTGCCAAGACTCAACTGCCATTCTAAGATCTAGACCGCCCCCCTGTTAGTCTACCACATCTAGATTACAGACTTACCAACCTACATATGTACCTGCATGCCCTCCACAGCTTATCCCCGCGGAGTGGACGACGTGAGGGAGTACACAGCAGAGAAGTACAGCATATAGCGCTAGAGAAGCAGAGACAGTGCCAAGTTCGGGGATCATCAAAGGCCTAGTTGCTTCATGTTATCTTGGCTCACACTACGAGGATAGGATCCTCTGTCCAACCCGTATTGTCGAGAGGCGGTATTTCCCTGAGCCAAGTTCGGGGCCGATGCCTACGATACTTTTCAAGTACGCCTCCTTTCCTATTACGCAAAGCCTTGTTTAGGCGAGGTGGCTAAAGACGAGTGTCATATTCCCTCTTCTCTAAGTAGCCGTCTACTTATCCCACTTCTTGTAGCCCTCGTTCTTCTGCTTCTGCCGCGTGTTCCAGCCCAACTTGCCACTGATGCTGTTGACCCAGTCCTCGCTCCGTCTCCCTTGGGGCTGGACGCTGGCGAAGGGGAACCGGCTGGCGCTGATGGTCACGTAGTCGCCGGGCTGGAGCTCGACGCGCTTGCGCCCGTCGAAGCTCGCCCAGCTGCTGGTCCGCGCGTCGTACGGGACCCCTAAGCGCAGCACAATCGTGTCTGGCAAGATGATGGGTCGGAATGAGAGTGTGTGGGCGCATATCGCCGTGACGAGCATGACGGGGTTTTCTGGGTGGCAGAGCGAGCCGCCTGCAGCTAGATTGTACGCTGTTGATCCTGTGGGGGTTGATACGCAAACGCCGTCTGCTAGTACAGACGTGAAATGCTCGTCATCCCCAAAGACTTCTATATTCGCCAGCGCTACGTCTTGTCAACAAAGAGCCGATAGGTGAATGACAGCAGTTTACCACTTACTAGGGTTTGGTCCCCGATCTACCACTATTTCATTGAGGATCTCATAGGTACCGTCAGGTTTATGAGTATGATCATCGTCCTTTTCCTCGCCAATGAGTTCTTCCACTAGATCGCGCTTCGGAGGGACATTATTGCCGTTCACCTCATGATCCGATTCTAGCGAATTCTTCCTCTCCTGACTTCTCATAACCGTCCCTTCGAACCGCAGACGTAAGCTTACGGTGACGCCGTCTGTAAAAGCAGTATTTAGAGATTGTTGGTACTCATTGAAGTCAAACTTGGTAAGGAACCCCAGACTTCCAAGCGCAAAACTCAGCACAGGAGGTACTATCCTCTGAAACAGCCAGCTCGCGTATAAGACGGTGCCATCACCGCCGAGGGTAAGGATGAAGTCGAAGGTATGCGGTCTCCTCCGACACATGTCCTCAGTCCAAAAGCGTATGCGCCGGCTCATGGCCTCAACAGGCGCGCCCTTGTCTAGCTCTCCCGCCTCAATATACTCCGACCGAAGCTCGTCTATCAGCCCTACCATATCGAAGTGCTTGTTCTCCTTTAATGTATCTTGAATGTAGATGGTATACCGCATGTCTCTATCTTTACTTAACAGCCACTTGGCTAGCTCTCTCGTCTTTGGTATCAGGTCTTCGTCGTAGACCTTGGTCAGGAGGAATATGTTCTCGACCTTGAATTTCAGACGCACCATGCCCAACCGCCTGCTCAACTCCCTCACACCCCAAGCCATCTCGGTGAGCTGCTTCTTCGTAAGAAGCCGGCTGTGGATGCTTTCGTGTTCTTGCCCGGCCAAGTCTAGCTCGGACCTGCTCTTTATGACCTCGGTCTTCCATGACTGCTCGTCGATCTGGCCAGATGCAGAACTGTCGTCACTTTCGGACTCTATGAGGGACATTCTCTCGGATACCCTGGTCCTCCTTTCGCTGTTCCCCTTGGGCTCAACGTAAGAGTTGAGGCCGAGCTCGTGGGAGACATCCTCGTGCTTGGCAGGGGAGTGGCGAGAGAGGCCGCCGAGTTTATGGGATTCGAGCAGTTGGTGGACGAGACAGTCAGAGGAGAAGGGCTTCTTCAGGTGCTGGCCTGCAATGTGCGGATGGTGGGTGTCGTTGGGGACGAGGGAGCTTTTTCTCCGGTATGGGCTTGTGGGATCGAAGGTGACCTGGTGAGTTGGCATAAGAATTAGGTGCGTCGGTCTTTTTCTAGCTTGAACCATCCAGGCCGTATGGCACGTACCTCGAGTTCCCTCATGTCCTCGTCACTTGCGAGGGAATGGGTGTCAACCTCGTAGTGGACATGTCTGCCACTGCCATGGGTGCCGTGGGTGCCATAGCTCCCGCTCCCATCATGCGAGGGAGCATCGGCGTGAGCATCTTTGTCACTCATACTACCTAATACAAGCAGGGGTGTCTTCTTGGTGACAAAGTAATCATGGCATTTACCTTATTTGCCTCCTTCCGACAAGGGATCCGCGAAGTGTGAATCGCGAGTAGAGCACTTGGGCATCGTTGCTTTGTGGATGAGATACCTGTCTGTCTGTCTATCTGAAGGCGGAAATAGATTAGGTAGGGTAGGTAGGTAGTCTACCTTAAGTTAACCTACCCTACCCAGATAGAGCAATCAGTCGCATCAAGCTCTCTGGTTGCTTAGTGAGGGACAGCTCCGTGCCCCTCTTCGCTCCGGATAGCGGACCGCATTAATCGAACTATACCTATTCAGCGAGCACCGTGCCGATGAGCGCTGAGCTCCCCATAGGTAGAATCAGTAAGTACCTAGGTAGTACCTAGGTACGGAGACGCCGGTCAGAATTAACCATTAGCTTTAGCAATGGCTTAAAGTGTAAATAAAGTAAGCTACGTCCTGTCTGACGGCCCGGTACAGCGAGGTCGGACCGCTAACGATCCTCAATATAGAGAACAGGCGTAACGGGCCACTAAATGCGCTATATGTTCAGAGTTGAGCTACCACTAGCTTTAGCGTACGCTGGCACCTACATAGCTAGGGATTCTGCTAGGGACCCCTAGCTGATCAACGTTAAGTCGGGCCGCCAGACGGTACGTAGCTTACTCTATTTACACTTTAAGCCATTGCCGAGGCTAATGGTTAATTCTGACCAGCACCTCCGTACTGCCCGTAGAACAGGAAGTATTAGGTACCTAGGTAGTATTATCACCGATTAGTTAACGCCGTGCGGGTGTCTGTATTGTCTCGTCTTCAGCTTTGGTCATAGATACGTTGGCTACAGGTAACAATTACCTAACCTACATACCTAATTGCTACGACACCTATAATAGTTATAGTACGTAAGTGAGTAAAAACCTAGACACAGACACACGAGCCTTGCCAGAACAGCCATAGCTAGGAGCTACTTAGGTATGCGCATAAGCATCTTCACTTACCCACCTGCATACGGTGTGTGCTAGGCGGTCCCAGGCGAAATGCCGTCCAGACATGATGCCGACCGGAGTCTCATTATCGGCGTCTTCGAGTACTTCTCACTGAAGCTTCGGATGTTCGGACGGACACGCGACACTTCGTTCTTGCACACACCGACTTCAAAACCCGCGAGGAAAGGAAAGGCCTAACATTACTTATGAGAGAGAGGGAGAGAGGGAGACAGTTCTCGGAAGCCGTGGAGCATCCATCTCCGCGGGTTGCGGAGGTTGGGAACTGAAGGGTTAGGTAACTTAGGTAGGTATTCTTCGTCTGTCTTTGAAATTGCTGCGAATCCGAGTTGCCGGATTTTCTCCGCACGTGTCTGCTTGCTTAGGGTCGCCGTTGGCGTGCGCGGGGTTGCTTCGGTTAGGTATGTAGGTACAGCTGTACCTCGCAGTCCGCGTCAAGCTTTGAATGACGTTCTTTTGAACTTAGATAGTATATATTAGCCTCCAGCTTCTAGATTCAACGCAGACGTACAGGTACGTAGTCCACCAGCGTACCTAAGCATATACATACTTCTACATATACAACTACATCTTGTCTATCATCAAGATGGCCACGCGTGTTGCTACTCTCGACGTGAGTCACTATCTCCATCCCTACCCACATCCTAGACTAACTCTCGTCGCAGTCCTCGATAGTCGATCGGCTGCCAGCCCATTCAAAGTTACTGTTCGATGCCAAGGCCAGCCAGAAGCTGACCTTCGAGGCTATCGCCAAGGTCCTCGGCCGTGGCGAGGTCGCCGTAGCCGCTCTCTTCTACGGCCAGGCCGAGGCTTCCCAAGAAGACATCGAGAAACTGTCGGACCTGCTCGGCGTACCGAAGGCGTCGCTAGAGGCTTCAATGGGGGGCTTTCCCGACCGTGGCCGCTCCGGGCCGATGCCCCCCGTGGAACCCCTCATCTACCGATTGTACGAGGTCGTGCAGAACTACGGATACGCATTCAAGGCTATCATGAACGAGAAGTTTGGGGACGGCATAATGAGCGCGATTGCATTCTCCTCAAAGGTTGAGAAGGAAGTGGATGGGGATGGTGTTACGTGAGTACTTGATACTTCTCCACGGCATAGATGAGATGAAGACCCACTGATGCAAGAATAGTTGGGTGAATATCACCCTGAGGGGAAAATGGTAGGTTTGCTCGGCTTGAGGGTGACGCAGTTCCGGGATCGCACGCTGACATATTGCAGGCTACCATACAGTCGATTCTGAGGATACCAAGTCTACCAGTCGGTTTTCAATCTTAAAGTTGTGGCAACTCGCACGGAGAGATGGTGTGTATGCGGAAGAGAGGCGCCCTATCAAGTATCTTCGTTATAAGCACACGATGTATTTCCTCTGTTATTAGGTACTCATAACAGGCCACCTTAGTGCCGGTCATATGCGCAAAACTACGAGTTCAGATCCTCTTTTCTCTATTCCCACTCAACAATTTATGCTATGACAATCGGGGAATTTCAATGCCGCTGCTGTAATGGTATAGAACTTTGATAACCTAACACCTGCTTAGGCGTCGCAATCTGTCCAGGGGCCAGGCGCGAAGTTTATCCGTCCTATCTTGACTAGAGGAATCATGAATGCTGCCGAGTATGTGGTGCCAAGAGCCAATCTTCAAAGGTTTAATGTGCCCCGGCGCGTTGGTATATAAGAACATGTAAGTGGCCTCGAGGCAACTTATGAGCTATGCGCCCCAAACTTCTCTAAGACTCCTTCGCCGTTAGTTGTCCAGTAAACCCAGCCGAGGAACCATATGCCCGGTCAAAATACGGATTCTCATCACGCTCCACGTCCCCCTAAGCCTACGATTACACCAGCAAAAACACAAACTCACGTAAGGATATGTCTAACAACTCCGGAAACGCCAACCGTCCCAACGGGAATGGCCGCCTCACGATGTCCGGCCTCCGTGAAGGCGCAGCCGCCAGGGGCCGTAACGTGCAGAGTGTAAGCGAGCAGCACTCGCAAGGCTCGTGTTCGCCTTTCATGAAGCATTTCGAAATCGTCGACCCTTTTAGTTTCTACTGGTATCAGGTGGTAGATAGGCAGCCCTACTCTCGCGCGGGCATCTCCCACAAAATCAACGAGCTCAGCCTCCAGTCCTGGCCTGGCCGCATGCTGATTTTACGTTACACGTTTTCCCGGCAGCCCTGGGCAACAGATCCTTCGTGGGGGAAGGTACCCGAGGACATTGAACATCTTCTGACCTTTGAGTGGTATAGCCAGCAAGGTAGTAAGTCACATCATGACGCGACGCAATAAGAGCGTTACTTAGGCTAACCGATAAGACTGGCTCCTAGGGTATTGTCTGCAACCGCTCAATTATTCGGATATCAGATTTTGAAGACATAAATCTGGGGTATGGGGAGGGGCGCAAGGAAAAAAGGGGAAGAAGTGGAGGGGGGAAAACAGGAAGGGTGAAAAGAGAAAACATAAATAGTCTTTTTGTGTTCATCGTTCAGTAGGCTCGCAGCTCGTCAGGCAACTCGGTCGCAGGAGGGACGCTAGACTCCCAGGGGTTCCTGTATTATGAGACTACTAGTATGTAGAGAGCAGAGACCTCCCTCATAATCGAGGGGAGGACTCAGGAATCAATCCTATCCCATATACTGCGCTCCAGCTGCTACCCACGCGCTACCCTATTGTGATCTTCACTCTGGAGCTTCCTTCACTGACACAGCTCTACCAATCCCCTCCACTTATGCTATTGGAAATCACAAACCATCTAGTTTTCATATAGTAATATACTCGCCTCTCCCTTTTTTCCCTAATATATATCCTGACGAGTTCTATATCTGATATGTCATATTAGAAGCTGTATTTTATTTTTTCATGTGGTAGTGAGGTTGTAGTATGTCGAAAATGGCCATGTTGTATGAGAAAAGAGAGTGGTCTAAAAGGGTAGTTAATACGTTATACCGCTTTCTATAACTGCCTGATTATACCCGCACGCATCTTTGTATTATACTCATTCATAGATAGTAATAGAGACGGAAATTGTGTTATAAACTCATGGGCGATATTTACTCTGTAGCCCTCTCAAGCGAGGGTTTACAGGGCCTTTTTGCTTTAGATTCGAACACAGCCCTTGGCTCATACGTGGGAGTCACGGGTTTCTAGGTACGAGTGGCAATGTATGGGTAGGTCCTGAATACTTGTTGACGCACGAGGAGCCCTAACTACTACTTCCAATAGCTAGATATCTATATACAAACAGCCTTTTTGTTCTGTGCCTCGGAGGCGAAGGTATGTGGTCGTAGGTAGATCGTGACAGTGGGAGCTAAACTGGTCTCAGTATATATAGATTATCATAAAGCGTCGAAAATAGCACGACATCAAACTCCACCTTGCGGATCCGAACGAGAAGTGTTCCGCTTCCTCAATGACCCCGTTGACGTCTGACCGGGCTTAGTCCTCCAATACGGCTCTACCCCCATCTCCTTGAACCTCCGCTCCTCATACTTCTTCGTAACAAGCCAATTGCTAATGAACATGGCCAATATGACCACAAAAATGCCGAAGCCCGCTATTACGGGCGCAAGAATGCTGAACACCGTAAACCCGTAGCTGAAATTTATAAACGCCGTGTCGTTTACGAGCCTGTCGACGCCCAGTCCGACTTGCAGGGACGTCAGCACGATGACGACGTAACCCAGCACCGTCGCTAGCACGCCGACGTTATCGGCGACGAGGTCGCCGTAGGTCGCGTGCCCGCTGACTTTGGAGTAGCCGCGGAAGACGGAGCCCCTGAGCCGATAGACCACGTTTAATCGGCCGAGGCGCAGCTCGCCGTACCAGTATCTGGGATTCACCAGTGCCATATCGTGGTTCTGCAGCACTTCTTTAACCACACACTTCCATCCTTCCCATTTTAGCGAGGGAGGAAGCAGGCCCTTCTCCTGAGCTAGAAGGAAATCGCTCTCATATGAGATCAACGCGGTGTACGAGAAGAGGAAGCCTCGTGCGCACCGCGTGAGGTTATCATCAGGCAAGATGTGAGAAGTCCAGAAGGCTGGATCCAGTAGCCACGAGGGTATGGGCTTTAGGAATATGCGGTTTTTGGACCACACGAGATGGAGTTCTGGGTTTTCCGTGACGGTGATTTCCCTGCATAAGACGACTTGATAGTTGAGTGGGCGCGGCGGCATGGGTCGACCACATATCCATAGCGAGTCTTGGATGGCGTTTAGCCTGTTGACGAGGAGTTCATCGCCCAAAAAACTTAGGAAATCCGCGTCGTTCGCCCGCGGTACGATAATTTGGTCCTTTTTCGTACGATGGGCTGCTGGTAGATAAGAACTGAAGAGATCCTGATGCTCTTTGGGCTCCCCGAGCACCTCTCCGAGCACCTGGGTAGTGAAGGGCGGACGGGGTCCCTCCATTGAAGAGAGCCTTGAGTTTGTCGGCGATAGAATTGGTGAATACGCAGGTATTGAACTTCTGCTAGAGACTACACAGTAAAATCGCTGCGGCGATTAACAGACTTCGTCGGCTAGGGTAGTAGGAATAAGCAACAACACCCTAGCAGCTACCTCCATGTATGTATTTATAAAATGCCCACGTATGCTGTACAGTAGTTACCCTCACGAGCCTATGTAGTATTCTGTACCTACAGTTGACTGACTGGCACCCCTTTACAGTAGGGCTGAGATGGAACCCTGCTAGCACCCTGGACTAAAGATTACTGCATCTGGACGGGTCATCTCCTATTTTTGTCTTCGCTAATGAAACCGACCTATCGGTGGCTGCTGACAGCGTCGCATCGCATTCTAAGCTAGTGGATATGCCGTGCCCAACGGCAATAGCGAGAGTACATACTTGTGCCATTGGTTTCCGTGTTTTTCATAGTGCTACGTGGACGGGTTTTCCGTGGAGATGGCGAAAGCAGGCCGTAGGCGTGATCTGGTTCGATAGAGATATCTCACGAAGTTGGAAAGACATCGTGCTGAATGATCGGTTGGAGGAGCCTACCTAAGATATTCGCTAACGCGTTCCAGAATATCTCCCGTGTAGGTACTCTAGTATGTATGGCTAGACGATCCACTTCTGTATGTCGCCGTATAATTAGCGAAATTAGAAGGCGAATCATCATCTATATACACGACTGACTAATCCTTAGCCTTGTGTAAATATAATCCTCCAGGGTCTAAAATCTCCCCAGTGCAGTAGTGTACCTATAACCACTATCGCGTGACCACACTACCAGTACACTAAGAGAAGAAGCAAAAGCATGGTTGCATGGGTCCTTGACAGGGAAAAGTGAGGCTTGGGGGCGGTAATACACGCTATCTTGGCGTCTTATGCCACAACTAGGTATTAGTATACACTGTGAGGAATACTGTCAGGATGTCCCGGACGGTACCAATCTGTCATGCTTTGGTTAGGTAGTTTCGCTGAGGCTACATAATAATGTATAATGCCCTCCGCGAGAGGCGCGACTTGACTACTCGAAACCTGAACCGTCGGTCTCGTTCGCAGGTGCAGCATCACCATGTCTCTCCAGCGCTCCGCGACGCGGAAGGCCGGTACTGGCCCCGCGAGGGAGAAAAAGAGCTATAGTATTGCCGAACAGGCCATGAAGCAGCTGTATCCTCCTCCCGACAGCCAGAATGTTGCACCAGAGATAGAGTAGGCTCCCAGCTCATGAGAAGAATTCGTTCTATTATTCCCGATTCTAATACGATGCCCATAGTATTGTTCTCGTGCCCGGCTTGGGTGCCAACCCGGAGGAGAGCTGGAAATCCGAAAGCACCAAGTTTAACTGGACTACCGAAGCCCTTGTCAGGGATTTCCCTAAGTCGCGGGTGCTTCTGTACAAGTATCAGTCGGCCTGGACCGGCGCGTTGAAAGTAAAGCAATTTATGCCCAGTATCGCCAGTACGCATTCCGAGATCTTTTATTCCGTTTTGAAGAATGGGTTCAATCTTGCCTTTGGGATGTCGTTCGCTAATACCTCGGTTTTTCTATAGTGGCACTGCTTATAGGTCTCCAGAGCGAGCGGGAGGTACGATATCTTTTCGTTGGAGATGCTACGGTGTAACCTTGCTGACGAATTAATTCTAGAAATGCCAACGACGACCTATCGTCTTCATTGGCCATAGTAGTAAGTAATTCTCGGCGTCATCTTCTAATTTTAGTTCTTTAAGGGTAGACGGACTTGGCCGAGCCCTAGAAGCTTCTCAACCTTCCTACAGGTACCCTAATTGCGGCTAGAACAGCGATGACTGACATTGAATCTTGTAGTGGGCGGTCTCGTAATAGCTAAGGCAATCACCATTGCCGACCAACGGCGAGATAAGTTCCCGATTATGTTTGAAGCGATCGCCGCGGCGGCATTCTTCGGGACACCGTTCGCCGGCGCTCCCGTAGCGTCGGTTGCGGCAATGTATGCATGGGCGGCCGAGAAGATTGGTCTAGCAACGTCGTCCAAGCTGCTTGACCTGATGAAGGAAGGCGATGAGGGTTTGCGTGAGTTGAAGCATGAGTTCATGCGCCTCGCGGGAAAGATAAGCCCAAAGATCGAGCTTTTCTGCTTCTACGAGGAACAACCTACGGATTTCTCGAAGATGGCTGGCTTGCCTTCTCTCTTCGGCCTCACAAAATCAGTTATTCCGAAGCACCTCGCCGAATTTGTTAGTCGAGACTCGGCAACATTACCCGGTGTTGACGAACTAGGGCTTGCTAGTACCCATCGTGATCTAGTTAAGTTCGACGGACTGAAAGATTCAAGATGGAGTCAATTTGTTCGGGATCCTTTGAGGAAGATGATCCACGGAGCCCAGCTCGCAGTCAAGAACCGCCTTAACTCCGTGCGTGATATCGACCGAGATATGATTAGCAAGATTATGGAAGCTCTTGAGGGTGCCCAGGTCCAAAAGAAGCGGCATGCTCTCCAGCAGACCTTTGCACCATCGTCGTGGATAACTGCGGAAGCCGAGTACACACAATGGCTAGCCGAAGGGCAAAAGGAACAGGAGACAGAACAGTCTCGAAACAGAGATTGTCTTTGGATTCGTGGCCCTGAAGGAAGGGGCAAGACGAGTGCATCCATGGCCGTTGTCGAAGAAATCGAAACCCACATTGTCGACAGCAAAGAAAACACGGACCGAGGTCCCGTCTTGCTCGCGTACTTCTTCTGTGACACGACTCCAGACTACAATACTGCGGAAGACGTCCTCAAAAGTCTAATCAGGCAGTTAATCAACCAACAAGTGACGTTGGCTCCCTATGCCAAACAATACGTAAAGAAGGCGGGGAACGAGGGAGACAAGTCGCAAGCACGGGTTGCCGTTGAAAATCTGTGGCAAACACTCCAGGATATGCTCGCGGACGAATTCGTTGGCAGAAAGGTCATATTCGTCTTGAACAATGTTCATTGTCTCCCAGAAGATGCGGACTCGACAATCAAATTGATGAACTACCTCCGTGCCGAAGTCCAGGATCTGACCAGCAATGACACAAAACGTGTCCCTATACGATGGTTTATAACAAGCAGAGAAGCACATAATGTAGAGCAAGCACTAAAGGTAGATGGCGTTCGACTGGTCGACTTGGAGGACGAGAAATACGGGGACCAAGTGCAGAACGCCCTGAGGAAGCATGCAAAGGAGAAAATCTCGACTCTCGAGCAGGAGAAGAAGTACAACAAGGCACTAGCATACTTTGCTAGCAGCTTGATCGGGAAGCGAGCACAGAATACGCAATGGATTGATATCACTTGTGTTCAACTCCAGGAATTACCACCAACGCATAGTGACCTGCCGGTACGCCGAGCTCTAGAGACTATGCCTCAAGATCTGAAAAGTCTGCTTAACAAATCCTGGCAACAAATCTTCAAATCAAACGAGCAAGAGGCCGAGAAAATCAAGGAGATGCTCCGCGCCCTCGTCCTCACATATGAAGACCCGAGTGAAGATGAACTTGGTGTCCTCGCTGGGTTGTCCGGGAATGAAGAAGAAAAACTTGAGCTTCACGGGTTGATAGAAAAATGCAAGCCACTCTTGTCGATCAAAGGGAGTGATAAGGTCAGCTTTATGAACGCGGTGGTTAAGGGCCACTTGCTCGAAAATGCGAAGGATTTGCTTGGACTCTCAGAGGAAGAAATCAAATGGCAGCATGGAGTTCTTGCTCACCGCGCCTTTTCTCACCTCAAGGAGTGCTATGGTAAATTGCCGCCCGAACCACCTACGGAGGTCGAGAATGCAAATGATACTGCAGAACAAACAACCGAACAGGGTGCGGAGGGGAATGGTGAACAGAATGAAGAAGGGGACGATGCCGAGGATGAAAACGATCAGGACGGGGATAGCGAGGACGAGGAAGAGGAAGAGGAAGAGGAGGAAGAAGATGACTACTCCGACGATGAGGATAGTGACGTGGATGAAGACAAGAATACTGTCATCGACTACGTCGCTCTGCCTTACATGACCAAAAATTGGTTAAGACATGCTTCCAAGGCAACGCTGGAAATTGCCGAGGACTTAAGCTTAGAGGCGGACTTCTGGAAACCCGATTCATTTATTCGCCGCAAGTGGCTTGAAGAATATTGCGGACTGGTGACTACTTTCGAGGATTTCGATCAGACGACGCTTACGGGTTTGCACATTGCCGCCTCAGTCGGCTTCAGACAGCTCGTCGCAGCGCTTATACGCAACACCGATCACGCGAAGTCCGAAATCAAGGTCCGCGACTCCATGATAAACACTCCCCTGCACTTCGCGGCTAATTTTGGGCGTTCTAAAATCGTTGAAGAGCTTCTTAACCGCGGCGCGCCCATCGACGACGCGATCGAGATTGGAGAACAGACACCTTTACACATGGCCGCCTTTGGTGGTCATGTCGAGGTTATGAGGAAGCTGGTCCTGAGAGGAGCGAACCCAAACGCCAACGCCGTTGACATCGGGCCCGTAGTCAACGCCGCAATCTGCTCCGGAAATCGAGCTGCCGTGGAGCTGTTGGTCGAGAACGGTGTTTCGTTAACTATGGAGGAAGACGAGAACAATTATGCGCCTCTTGCCCTAGCAGCACGGCTTTCAGACGTCCCGATGTTCGAGTACCTAATCCAGAAATATGCGGACAAACTTCCTGCTGTAGAGTTCTCAAAGGCACTAGTGGGAGCGGCAGAGGCAGGGAAGATTGAAGTTCTCAACAAGCTACTGGAATTCGAGCACGACACGTCATTCTTCCAAAATGCACTCGATGCCGCCGTCGACGAAGGGAACTGGGACACGGTAACCATTCTCCTCCAGAAACGCACAGGTCTCGATTGCAACGGGCTGTTTCTCGATGCTGCAACATGTTCAGAACAACAGGACAAGATGCTCGAGCTTGCCTGGGAGTACGCAAATGGGTCCATCACTGCTGAGACACTAAATAATTCCCTCTACGATGCCACTGATTGTGAAAAGACAACAACGGTAGAACTGCTTCTGAACAAGTTTCATGCAAACCCAAATGCGACAGGTGAAGAGTAAGTCGTCCTTTGAAACTCATTATCTATACGTGGTTTCAAGCTGACTTTCGAAGATATGGAAATGCACTGACGGCGGCGGCTTATGACGGCACTCGAGAAATCGTGGAGATGCTCTTGAATGCCGGTGCTGATGTCAACGCCCCAGAGGGCTATGCAATTCAGGCCGCTGCAACACAAGGCCATTACGAAGTCGTACAAGAACTCCTCAAGCGAGGTGCCGACGTGAATGCGCTCACAACAAACGAGAACTTCGAGGAGGGAACCGCGTTGCAGGGAGCCACTGAGGCGGGCCAGACAGAGATTGTTCGACTTCTACTTGAATCTGGGGCAGATCCTAATCACGGTTCAGGGGAATGCGCCCCGCCGATCATCGCTGCGTCGAGAGGAGCCGAGGTAGAGATTCTCGACTTGCTCGTCAAAGCGAAACCCAAAATCGACGTCTTTGGGGGGCCGGAGATGTCGACGCCGCTGATCAATGCAGCTGCTTACATGCCCGTATCCTCAGTCGAGCAACTTCTTGCCGCGGGAGCTGATATCAATCTAACCGACAATGACGGCAACACAGCACTCATCACTGCTTCGGTTAGGGGAGATGATGATGCGGTCAAGTTTCTGCTCGAAAACGGTGCTGACATTATGCACTCCAGCCCGGAGCATGGAAATGCACTCAGGGCAGCGCTAGATGAAGAGAACATGGACTGTTTAACGTTGTTGGTCGATCATGTCTCAACGATATTCGGGGCTCTGAAGAAGTCGATGGATTCAGGAAATCCGGTTGTAACCAGTGTCGTACGTTCCGCCACAAGTAACAATCAGGGTCTCAGTTACGACGACGAACCTGAGGCGAGTACACAGCACCTAAACTACGATGAAACAAACGGGGCCATGGATACCTCTAGAATGGGCTCAATGCGACAGAACAGTACGAATAACAATAACTATGGGATTCCTAGAGACGGAGGGGCCAACGGTTCAAGTAGTAGTGTTAGTGGCACTCGGGATAGTGAAGGGAATGAGCGAACCGAGGTGAGTTCAATAACCGATGCCGTGCCTTCGGAATTCTCGGTACACGATACTAACCCTTCGAAGGGTGCTATGAATATCTCGGGTTCGGGGGGTGATTACGGGAACTCAGGAGAATATGACTTTGGGGATGCTCAAAACAGCTCCGACGGCTCTGACAATGACGATGACCAGAACGAGGAACCGGATGGGGACGTAGACGATTTCCAAAGCGAGGCCGCTACCGAGGTTCCTACCGATGACGATGCTACCGACGTCGCGTCCTCAATAAACGAGGATAGGAGCGAAGTAGGTGACGACTCCACGGCCCAGGACGGGCATGACATCCCGGATGCCGTCACTCAGTTGTCAGAAGAGCTTCAGTCCGCGCTGGGTAACCAGATTTCACTTTTCAATCAATATCATAGCAGGGAGGAAGAAAATGCCCGCGGAGCCACGAACCCGCCATGGGGGGTACGGGAGCAGCACGTAGCAGAGCTGTCGGGACGAACCTCTCCAGTAATACCAAACGAATCATTACCAGCACCCGCCGAGCTCCCTGCCCAGAGCTTCATTAAAAGAAAGCCCGCACCACTGACTTCATACGAGCACGGCTCACAGCAGAGCCAGACACCTTCTCCAAAGACGGTGGACACGAGATATCAAGCACCGCCTGCAATCACCGATTATGATGCTCGCACACCTACGGCGGCATTCCATCCAGGCCAGGAGGGGCAACAGCACCATTACCAGCAGCAGAACGTGCCAGCGCCTACATCGTCCTCGAACGCCCACGAGCAGCAGGTACCGCCATCACTGACACCATACCAGAACGCGTTCGGGCAAACGTATCAGCCCAGCCAAGCCTCGCAGACGGGCTCTGCGGCAATGACTGGTTACCCTCAACAGCCAGCACAATACCAGACTCCGTCAATGTATGACGGCTCGCATTACGGGAGACCTGAGACACAATACGCTGGTCAGCAACAGACCTACACGGCCTATCACCCGAACGTCTACCAGCACCATCAACAGCAGCAGCAGCAGCAGCAACAAAACACGTATGCGACTGAGCAGATGCAGGCGTACCAGCAAGCCTACGATGAGAAATACAAAAGTTACTACGCTAGTCTGCAAACTGCCCAGCAACAACAACTAAAACAGCAACAACAGCAGCAGCAGCAGCAGCAATCGAATGGGCCCGAGATGTGGGAGTCGAATGGGCCTGAACGACCGACTTTGAAGCCACAGCGGTCGTCATTCTTCACAGGCGGCGTGAAGAACACGTTTGACAAGGCGAAGATTGTCGGCACCGGGCTCTTGAACCGAAAGCATACACCTTAGATAGAAAGGAAATGGCGGGAGAATTGGATAGGTAGAAGGGTATTATTTATTTATATGCATCATGTAGCGTTTTAGCGTTCTAGCCTCGTAGAATACTATTGGATGTAATTGGGTATTGGGGAGGGCGTAGGTAGAAAAATGGCCAAAAATCCGAGTTCATACAACTCGAGTACCTCTCTTTCACGCGTGGCTGTGATAATTTATGAGTTGGTTTAGAGTAGAGCTTGGTGAAATCCATTCTACATCTGTAGGTAGACAGAAGTACATGTAGAGTGTACCTGCGGTCAAGTGGGTCTTATCTTAGCTCACCGGAAGAGAGAAAAAGCTATGTGATTGGGTAATAAAGATAGGACCCAGCCAAAATCTACCATTTTTCTTTCTTATCGGTATCGATTTAGTTAATTGCTTGCTATCGCAGCTTTGGAACAGAAAAAAGTTCCCAGCCCAGCGACCCTGTAGTACCTACCTACTTACTGTTGGACCTTTTCTCGTCTCTCAACTCACTCTTTCCAGGGGCCCATAACAACGCCACACTCACAATGGGCAGAAGCAAGCTCAAGACTGCCCTAAAAGCAGAAAAGGGAATTGATGTCAAGAAGCTGAAGGAGAAGAGGAGACTGAAGGAGCGATCGAAAACGAAGGCAAAGCGGACTGGTGCCCATGGCGGGGCAAAAAAGATCCCCGAGGACGACGACGATGTAGATGATGAAGATGATGAAGAGGAAGAGGACGACGAGGACGTCGAAGGCGGTGCGCTAGTAGCCGAAGAGGAAGAAGAGGAGGAGGAGGCTGACAGTAGCGACGAGGAGGAAGACGAGCCTGCCGTCGATCTAGCAGCGCTGGACGAGAGCAGCGATGACTCATCCGTTGATTTCGAGGAGAAGATAGAACGGCCGAAGAAGCCCAAGCAAACCAAAACAAACGACACAGCCCCCGCACCTGCCGCCAGCAAGAAGACGGCCGAGGCCGAAGCAGAAGTCGAAGATGAAGAAGACGACGAAGACGAAGAGGATGAAGAAGACGAGGAGATCGACTGGGCAGACATACCCCCCGAGGAGCGGGAAGACCTCGTCCCGCGCACGCGCATCAGCATCAACAACACGACAGGCCTCCTAAACACACTCAAGCGGATCGCCATCACGACCGACGACAGCGTGCCCTTCGCATCACACCAGAGTCTGTCGAGCAAAGAGGCGGCGGCGGACGTGATCGGCGAGGACTTGATGGACGACATCAAGCGGGAACTGGCATTCTACGCGCAGGCGCTCGACGCCGCGAAGCGGGGACGCGCCCTGCTGAAGGCAGAGGGCGTGCCCTTCTCGCGCCCCACCGACTACTTCGCCGAGATGGTCAAGGACGACGGCCACATGGAGAAGGTCAAGGCCAAGCTGGTTGAGGAGGCCTCCGCGAAGAAGGCATCCGCCGAGGCCCGCAAGCTGCGCGACCTCAAGAAGTTCGGCAAGCAGGTCCAGGTCGCCAAGTTGCAAGAGCGCCAGAAGGCGAAGCGGGAGACGCTCGATAAGATCAAGACGCTTAAGCGGAGTACGTCTTTATTCTCTCTATTACTTTTTTAAAAATTTCTACGTAACGGAGTGCATTCCCTTTCTGGGATGCCCTTTTACCATTTCTTTCCCATTCATAGGCAGAGTATCCCGTTGAATCCTTTTACTAACTAACATCTCTTCCCCCTCAATAGAGCGATCAGAAACAGGCGGCGGCGATCTCGGCACGCGCGAGGCAGACCTCTTCGACGTAGGCGTCGAAAATGAGCTAAGCAAACACAAGGGTTCGCAGCGTGGCGAGCGCGGCACGGGCGGACCGGGCGCCAAACGGCAGAAGAAGAACGAGAAGTTCGGCTTCGGCGGCAAGAAGAAGTATTCCAAGTCTGGCGACGCCGCGAGCTCCGGCGACCTCAGCGGCTTCAACGTGAAACGCATGAAGGGCGGCGTCAAGGGCAAGACACCTAAGACGGCTCGCCTGGGCAAGAGTAGGCGGAAGGCAGGCGCTGGGAAGCGGTAAGAAACGCGACTGTGTGTAGGCGTGTATAGGAACTAGTATATAGAAAAAACAATAATATGGCACTAAAAAAAAAAGCTGAATTGAGGAAGTCAACATGTGAAACGTGGAAATGCTAGGCTGTGTTTAAGACTCGTCCCCCCAACGTATGATGTGGAGGATATCACTTCAAAGTTTAATCTGTTTTCAAGCCCTCATGAGAATTACAAGTAATTGCAGCAGGTTCATAGATGAGCTCGCAATGCATTTCATGTATTATTGGTGGTATCTACTTGACGGACCAACCGAGCGCAGAACTACTATCCTCATTTGCGCTTTGCTATTCTCTTCTGCGCCCTCATTTCTTTCTTCATTCTAGCATCCACAATCTTATACCGACCTTTCACGCCCTAGAAACCAGGTATGTCAGTAATCACTTCTTACAGCAAAGCCTCGAGGACACCAGGAAGACGGAATGGGAAGAGGATCAGGTGGCTAAATAAACATATCCTGCCGCTGAGGCACAACAGAAGAGATTCTAGAAAGCTTACCTTGGGTCGACCCTGGATGCCGCGATTTACACCCCTGGCGACTACTACCTTCACTGATCGTTTGGGCGCCTTCTTCTTGGCTTTGCCGATCAGTTTCGCTATACTCTCGGCCTTCTCCTTCTCTGTCATGCCCTCTTCATTGGCTAAAAGATCCGACTTCTTTTTCAGCTTTTCGAGTCTCTGGGCAGCCTTGAACTTCTTCCTCGCCTGCGCTTCCCTCACCTAGAAAAAACAACCGTCAGCTTCAAATTCATCATCGGGTCGCTTTACGGGATTAGAGATCTCACTTTTTTGATAGGCCTAGCGTTCAGGGCTCTCATCTTTTCTTTGATTGCTTGTGCTGCCTCCTTCGTAATCGGTTTCTGCTTCTTTTCGTGTTTGCTTTCATCGTCGATAAACCAATCGGGTAGACCATCGCGATCCCGGAAAGAATACTTGTCAAAGTTCTCATCAATCAAGTCATGCGTGGTTTTCTGCCCTGTTGCAAGCTGGTGTGCTAACATCATGGCCTCAGCCGTTATGATGTCGATATCTGTCTGTGTTAGTAGTGGAACCACACTAGAACGAGGCTGCCACTTACTAGGTCTACCGTCCGAACGACGGCGGCCATCTTCCCAGTCATCGGTCTCTTGATTTTCACCTTCTGCTTCCTTGTCCTCTATGACTGATGCAGTCTCTTTTGTGGCGCGTTTTGGGGCCTTCTTCGAATCTTTTTCAGAAGCTGTGCTTTTAGCCTCCAGTGCTTTTATTATTGGTGCGTCTTCCATATCTTCGTCTTCGCCTTCTGCAGACTCCGAGTCGGATGGCTCAAGACCTGGTATATCCTTGAAAATATCTTGCTTGAAGAATTTGGCGGCACGTTTTGAGAGGCCCGGATCCTCTGGCGTATTATCGAGATCCGTAAGCAATCGTTGCGGTGCCTCGTCATCCTCGTCGTCATCGTCATCATCAGAGCCGTCGCTCTCTTCTACAATATCTTCATCATCGGATTCCTGCTCGTCGGCTGATACACCTTCCCACTCTCCATCTTCCTCCTGCTTCCTACGTTTCAATCTAGCTTCGTAATTCGCCCGCCTTTCTTGGTATGCATCCCAGTGCCGGTCGAGCTCACGCTCAAGAGCGTCGTTTAAGTCGTCCGATTCGTCATCCGTTTCACCCGAAGACCCAATGCCATCATCTCGATCCTTCTTTGGACGCTCAGTTACGACGACCATACGACCTTTGGCAACTTTGTTGACGACTTTATCTTTTTCGAGAGACTTAAGTTGAAACATGCCCTCCTGCCCACTAGCACTTTCGATACCGATGTCCATAGGGGCCGTCATGTGCATCTGAAGTCTTCGAATTTCCTTGGTTTTCCTCTCGTTTTCCTTTCTCTTCTCTCTTTTCCTTTTCGCAGCGTCTTTGTCTTTCATAGCTTGCAAGTCTTCCTGGATTTTCAACTCCTCGTCCATTGATTCGACCTCTGCCACTTCTTCCTCAACGGCATCGGCGGGCTTCGATGACTTTTTTGTCGGGAGCCCGAAAGCTTCACGAGCCGATATTCTCCATTTCAGAAGCTTCTTAAATTCCGTTCTGCCTAGTACTTTCAGATCTGAGCAGTATTGCCTGATTTCAGTCGTCGTGGCGGGCATTTTATTGAGCGCAGCGAGTGATAGTGACGGTTCGAGGGTCTCTAATAGAAGGCGGTTGGTGTTCGCTAATATCGAAATTGGATCGGTGCTTTCTACGAATTCGGAGGCTAGAACTTCTTTGTATAAAGTATAGTCGCCTTCTTCGTAACCTCCTCGCTTCCGCTTTTTCTGTTCGGGTTTATACACACGAGCCTCGTCTGTGTTGGCGGTTTCTTTTAGATCGGCAAATGCCGTGCGTGGATCAAGGAAACGGGGGTCAATATGTTTTGGCGCTTTAAATCCGCGGCACACGCAGAAAATCTCCGCACTGACGTTTCTGGACGAAGGCGGCTTGGTGGCGTCAACCTTGTCGAAGAGCTGTCCAAAAATCCAGAGCAACTGGTTATACTGCGCCGAGCGGAAGACCTTGGTGCAAAAGGTGCCTCCCTCAACCAAGAATTCGCAAGCGAGTTTTAAAGACTGAAGTGTCAACTCTGCCTGGTTGAACGAGTCCTGAATCCACGCCGTTCCGACGTTGGGAGCACCGTCATGGAGTACTGCATCGGCTTTCCAAGTTTTCAAATGCCTCCGGAGCTCGGCACGACACTTATCGGTAGTGATGTCGGATTGAAAAGTAATGACGCCAGGAATGGGTTTGATGGGCGACAGATCAACGCCGACAATGAGGCTGCCTCGAGGCATCGCCTCCACTGCTACTTGGCACCATGATCCGGGAGCAGCGCAGAGATCGATTACAACTTTGCTGTTCTGGAGAAAGCCGAATTTCTTGTTAAGTTGCAGCAACTTGAAGGCGGCTCGGGCGCGGTAGCCTTTTTCCTTGGCCAGCCGATAGTACTTATCAAGACGGCCTTTGCCGGTTTTCTTCTGAAAACCCATGGTGAGAGCTGAGCGGGAGACAAGCTCTCAAGGACGAGTAAATTCGCCCCTCGAGAGCAATCAGACCGTTTGAGTAGTCTCGCTAACAGAGAGGTAAAGCCAATAATTAAACCCCCTGTCTGTACTGTGAAATGCACAATTCCAAACGGGTGTTGTTGTAGAGGGACTGTGTTGCGACTGGCCTGATACTACAGGTTGAATCAAGAACGAGGTTAAAATTTCCCAATCTTTTGGTTATCGATAAGAAAGACCCCTGTCAGGTACTACAACAGCAAATACTTAAGTACCTATTAGGCCATTATCCTTGTCATTGACGGACTGAAATGGTTAAGCTGCAGCTGGTGCTGCACCCATACCCATGTCTTGTCGCGGCGCTAACGCTCCACGTTCGCGACAGAGCTGCGAGAGCACAGTGCTAAAGTGCACCCGAGGAACGTCATAGCTCCCGCATTGGAGCAGCTCATTGGATGGTCAGGGATCGTCGTGTAAAGTGGTTCGCGTCTTTTCGCGGCGTGTTCAGTGCCACGCTTTTTCTTGCCTACCTCCCTCCTACCAGCTCCTACCAAACCCAGGTACTTAACCTAACCTAACCTGCCTACTTAATTAAAATCCACGCTCCGAGAGACCCGCCTCAGACCTTCTGCCTCTCCCCGCCACTCTCCGTGTATAATTGGCACTATTAAACTAATTGTGTACCTCCCTGTTCTTTTGTCAGATCCTCATTCATGCTATCTCCGAACCATTGTTGAATTTTGAGGCGGTTGCTCTGCTGTTGGAGGAACAAGGTTGAAGATATCGGTGCACCCTTGGATGCCTGGCTGTCTGATTGTTTGAATATCTGCCTGTCTGACCATAGGAGAACACCAAGGGAAACGAGGATAGGATAGGAGGACCAAGCAGAGGCCTGGCAACATGAGTTCAGCAGGCCCCGATGAGAATTCCAAGCTTCTCTCGCCGCCCCGAAAACGAAGTGGAAAAGAGCGGAAAGACCCATCAATCACGCCTAGAAAGTTCAAGCGATTCTTCACACCTCGATCCCGGGCGCTCTCCTCCCAGCTCAGTCCAGCACGCCAGGCCCTTCGAGACCTAGGAGCACCAACTATCAATCAGCGATATCAGACTCCTGCTCCATCCAGCCCGCTCCAGCCTGTCTGTGAAGAGGAACCCGAGGATGAGGACCTGACCCTTCAGTCTTGCCGGATACCTAAGCGAAGGAAGATCCAACACACCCCCGAGTCATCTCCAATTCGACCCCTGTCGCTTGGTCCATCTTACGGCCTGGAAGCTGGCCTCCTAAGCCCCATCCAATCTCTCAAATCCAGCCAGGAACTATGTGAATCAGATGACGAGTGCAGTGATATTGAATTACCGCCGCCATCACATCCGCCGAAGCCAATACTTTCTTTGCCGAGCCGTGGTTTAGCTGGCCAGCTTGCACAGAGAGAACTGGGAGGTCTCCCACGAGCCGGACGTTCCTACATGTCATTTCCTGCTGCCGACTGGAGAATCGATACCGCCAACTTCTATAGCCGACCAGACGATGTTCATACTTGTACTAGCCACGAGGGGCCTGGACAATGCATTCCATTTTGTACAGCTACATGTCACCGGAGCGGTATCACCGCCATTGGAGATGAAGAAGGTCGCGTACGGCTTTTGGACTCTTCAAACAACTCATCTGAGCCTTTCAGCAAGATTCACTTGACCTTCACAGCACACACCAACGCTGTTATTGACCTCCATTTCTCTGATGACGATTATCTTCTGGCCACTGCGTCTGGGGACCAGACAGGCCAGGTTATTGATATGATGACACAGTCACCTGTTGCTTACCTTGGGCAGCACACAGCTTCGCTCAAACAGATCCGTTTCCAGCCAGGTCAATCGAACAGCAGCGTCCTGGCCACATCTTCACGGGACGGTAGCGTCCAGATTTGGGATTTGCGGTGCAGTCGTCCAGTGCAGGACTTTCAAACCTCGGAAGCCCGGAGCACGAATTTATCCTATCGCCTACCTCCCCCGAGACGCGGCTGCACTATTAACAGCTTCTACCACGCACATGCACTTACGTCACGGCAGATTCGGCAATCCGCATCAATAGGTCCGGGTGATACTCCTTCTCGACGTGAGATGCCCAGCCGTTCGAACGATGTATCTGTGACTACGCTACAGTTCCTGCCCGCAGGACAGGAACATCTCTTACTCACAGCATGTGAGGCAGATGCGTCTATCAAACTATGGGACATCCGTTCCATTCATTCATCACGCAACAAAGTACCCTCAGCACTCTCAGTGACAGCTCCTCCTGAATCCCATGATCACTGGCGACCGTTCGGCATCTCTTCTCTCACACTTGGCACAGATGCCTCTAGGCTGTACGCATTATGCAAAGACAACACTGTCTACGCATACTCAACAGCCCACTTAATATTAGGTCATGCACCTGAACTCTCTTGCCGGAATGGAGAACCACCTAGACGAAGACACAATGCTACCACACAGCAGGGCCTAGGCCCATTGTATGGGTTCCGGCATCCTTCATTTCATGCTACGAGCTTCTACATCAAATGTACAGTCCGACCTGCAAAAGACGGCAGGAGTGAACTCCTCGCCGTCGGAAGCAATAACAGCTGTGCAGTACTATTCCCAACTCAGGAGCGATATTTCGAAGATGAGCTATCCGGCATGATAAGCAACATGAGTCTTGACAACTCAACAATTGCCACAACAACCGGCCGTACATCAACTAAGAGACAGGCATCCGGTGTCCGGCGACCACTATTCCGCACTAACAGCTCGACAAGTCTTTCTACACGTCCAAAAGATAACATCCCTATTATCCGCACGGGTACCCCGCTAGTTCGCGGGCATGAGCGTGAAGTGGGCTCTGTTGCATGGACAAACGAAGGGAAACTCATCACTGTGGGTGACGATTACTTGATCAGATGCTGGAGCGAGGACCGCGAGCAAGCCGCAGACCTCCGCACAGGCGGCGAGACAGGTGGCAGACGCTGGGGCTGCGGATGGGCGGAGGCGGGAGAGGATTTTGATGTACCCGACGACGATGAGGATTGAGTACTAGATTCCTTGTCTCTTGATCAGAAATCAACAGCTCAAAGAGGAACCTGGAATGGGAAATGGACAGGCGTATTGGACGGGTTTTGAGCCATCCTCTCAGCATTGGTTTTGTTTGAACCAAGCATCACATGCATAGGTGGAGCGAGCGAGTTTGCTTTTTTTGTCTGAACTTTGTAAACTGAGTCATCTGCTAGGCTTTTGCACAGCATACATCCCGCTGTCTTGTGCGCGGGCATTCTTGTGAGGGTTTTTTCCTATTGGCATGGCCTGTGGACACCGGGAACTATACAAAGAAGACAGGCGGCACGCAACAAGGCGTAGGCGTAATGGATACAAGGCGAGCCTGTATGTTTGAAGCTTATAGTAGCACTATACCCCCCAAATGCAAGTCTTGACTACTTTTGTTCAAAATTACAAATATGCGGACATTGTAAATACGATTGAGAAATGGTGGGATGAGGTCCTTTATACCACAATGTGCAACAATGCATACAGTTTTGTTTTCTGGACAGGGAAAGCTGCAGTGGTGATGAAACTTTTCTCTACTTCATTTCCAAGCTAGTTGAGGCAAGGTAGCCAGCCCGCTTTCCGTCAACGGAAGAATCCATCTTTCTACGTCAAGAATCTATCTCTAGTGAAGCAGCATGGGTCTCCTGGAAAGTTAAAACGCAGGCTTCAACACGTACGCCTAGGTTTATAGCGGCCCCCCATAGATGTAAAGATCACTAAGTTTTGACACAAGATCAGAGCACGACAAAGGGGTTTTCCCCTTCACATCCGTGGGCTGTCTGTGTATCTAGTCTTACTTTAAGTACACAAAGCTGACTAGTCTGGTGCGCAACAAACCAATACTTATATATATCAATGGACGGGGAACTATCTTGTCTGAGGACCGCTGTAAAAAGTTTTTTGCGCAATCATGGCCCGTCATACAGAATCAATACAACCGAATGCTATGCACACAACCTATGATCCTATGGGAAACTGTAGGACCGCTGATTACAATTGATATTGGTTAGATATTCTCAGATATTCTCAGATATATACTGTGTAAGATGTAGCCGAGAAGTGCGCCTGGAGAGAGGTGCTTAGTGGTTGATATTCTAGTTTTCTGAACCGAAAATATGCTTTTTGGGTTCCATTAGGAACTCAACGTAGAGAGTGGGTATTTGGAATCCAAGCGCCATGCACGATCGCTATCTATACCCGCCCTGGAAACTCCGTTTATGCAAGACAACTAAGGATGTGTGGTGAATGTCAGAGATGATAGAGAGAGGTTGGTATCGAAGCCGGAAGCGCACCCAAGTCGGTACATTCAAGTGATGCGGCCGGGTCGGAGGGCGATCATCTTTTATACTGTATATTAATGCAGCGAAAGGCCGAAGAGCATTACCCGAGAAGGGAGTCTGGTGTAGCTTGTTCTTCTAGTGGCGAATAGCTAATTCCTCATATAAAATTACCCATGCCTTCAGCAGGAGGGACGGCAGGAGGAACGGTGGTTGCAATAGTATCCGGGTTCGGGTTTGCTGGAGTGGTCGGACGCGGCCGACCGCTTTGGAGCGACGTGCCCGATTCCAGACCTCGCTTCATCATCTTTCCCAAAACAGTAACCAGGTCGCAAGCATCTTGGAACATGTCGTCATCCATCCCCTCTGAGGCATCGTACACTTCCGCAATTGTATCCTTTGCTAATTTACGACTTCCATCTTCATCATGTAGGCATTCGTATAAAAATGCGGCATACTCGGTCTTGACGGATAGACGTAAAGAGTGTGAGCCCCATAGAAGACTATCGGCTAGGGCAACTGCTTGCTTAAAGTATTCGTGGGCTGTAGGCCTGTAGTCGACCGATTGCAGCAGAAAGGCCCCAGGCGGCTCGGGGAGTTTTGGTCCAAAACCCGGCGGAGGACCTACCGGGCCACCCTCAATCGGATGCGTTGGTTGTACCGATGACCGCCCTGTTTCGGAAGCGGCATCGCTTCTATCGACTCCTTTGCCTTTATCAGGTCGTGACATCCGCGGAACGCCGGGGATAGGAGTGTTGATACCCATTGTAGACACAGAGGGATTGTTGTGAAACAGCACGAATATGTGGTAAAATGAGGCCCTGAGCTTGAACGCAAGCACTTTGAGCTCATCGTGGTCTCCAACCATGGGGAGAACGTATTGCTCGAGCATGATTAAGCCCTCCCGTGAAAGCCAGATGATGTGAAAATATAGATCGAGCGATTGCGTCGCTCGCGAGGTATCTAGTTTGCGCTGCTTGCGTGCTTTCACTGTGTGTTCTGCCAAGTTGATAGACAGGCCCAGGATCTTAAATAGCATAGAAGCGAGTAGCGCATTATTAGGCTCGACTTGTTTCGCCAATTTCCCAAGGAATTTCTGGTCCACCTCGGAAGAAGCCATCGAATATATCTGGGCTTAATCTCACTTTTAGCCACCAGGATGTATAAAAAAATAAATCGCATAATACTCAGATACTGTAAGGGGGAAGCTGACATGGTTGGTGAAGTCACAGCCAACCAGCGATTTTAGGGCCAACAATGATCGGGAAGATCTGAGGGTAAATGATACAATCATAAAACGAAACCCAATGCACAAGATAATATCGGTCTCGGCGAGGAGAAAAAACGCACCTGAATCAAGAGATGGGCTCCGTCTGTCAGGCTGCAAATTCGCTAGTACTTGCGAGCAATACCCTGCAGCTTAGGCCCAGTAATGGCAAGACAAATAGCCTTGAACTGAATACGATTTTATTGACCGAGTCAAAACAATGACAAATGCTAGATATCAGGTATTGGGAAGGTGATGGGCAGCCCTGTGAGTGAAGCAATTGAACGAGATACGTATGTTTAGCTCCGGGGGAGATATAAGCGAGTGACTCTGACAGAGAGCGCGCCCAAGCATGTGCGCAGACGCTACCGTTAGTGGACAGATTTGACACGCTGAACGGTGCTTGTGATTGTGTCAGGCTCCGTGAAGAAGGCGAGTTGAACTGAGGGTAATTGCCCAACCAATGCCTACAGAGTGACAGACGTGTCAAGAATGAGCAATATTAAACATTCGATATTATAAGAGCACTGGTATCACACAAGTTAGTAGGAGGTATTCCTAGGGCAAAATCCGCAACAACGCGTCATCAACGCCCATTATCGAGGAGGCACCGACCAATATGATACAATAAGAGAGAATACAGAAAAAAAAATAAGCTTAATTGGGGTGTTAGAAGATAGAATTCAAGCGTAAATCAAGGGCGCAAGTAGCGGCGCAAACAAGGGGGCACGGCGAGGTCGAGGTCGAGGTCGAGGCTGGTGGGGATGGGTGAGATTCGGGTTGGCAACACGTTCGGAATCGCAAAGCATCTCGGCGTCAGTCGTCTCGAATGGCCTTGGGCAATCGATAGTGGTACGGTGATGGAGAGTAGTGTACATGTAGCAGCTCCACGCAGACGCTAGGGAGCTACCAGAAGGCCGGACCACCCCAGACCTAGGCGTCTAGTGTCGAGTAAAAAAGACCGTGACGAAGCGGATTGTCAAGTTTTCAGGTCTAGAAATTGTGTGGAGTCGCCAAACACGGACCGCGTGTGCGGACGACGGTCCGAGACAGAGACCCGCGGGCGTATATTAGGTGGTGTTACAAGGCGACATCAGTTGGGATGCGCAGGCTACCTAGTGGGAGTAATGACCTCAGTATATGTGAGACGTCGGAGAGATGATGATGATAATAGTCAATTTGGAAGCCATGTTCAAGTGTTCATGTGTTCATGTTTGGGCATGGGGATTGGGACGACGCGTCTTGGAAACGTCTAAAAAAATAATAAGATAAAAATAAAAATAAAACGGGATAACACGATTGGAGGCAAGTGTGTATGTCAGCAGGTTCATGCGGACGCGGTGCAAAGCGTGTTGGATCTATTATGGACCAATGTACACAGCAGCTAAGTGTGTCGAGAGATGGACGTGTGTATGCAGGTCTCAAGGCAGGCCGCATATGAGGCTACCTATACTAAGTAGGTATAAGAGTATGGAAATTTCTATGAGACCTGCAGGTCGACGTCGTGTGCATGGAGGAGCAGGAATCAGGAATTTGTGGACCGATGTTGGGACGGGTTGCGGGACAGGCTGCGGGACGGACAGGTCGGGACGCAAGAAGACAGAAGACAATTACCTACAACAACTCAGATAGATAGATAGATAGATAGATGCACTCACACCAGGCAAATGGGAAATAGGGAATGGCAATCAGATGCAGAGCGCTGACAGACAACCACACAGACGACCAACCAACCAGCCAGCCAGCCAGCCACGGGGGAAGACAAAACCGGATATATAGGTGGTACTACTGCATGTATGCGGCTGGATAGAAATGTAACACTTGCTTAGGATGTGTGAGGTAGTGGAAGTTCATACGTACAGCATACATCTTTCTGTATCTGTATGAACGATGTACGATGTACGATGTACGCTAGGAATGAACGATGACGAGCGAATGGGAGCCGCTTGTGCTCATGTATACCATAGGCAGGCCTGCCGCGATGCAAGATGAGTTGTCCAGTTGCTAAAAAATCATGGCGAAAGAGGACCCGGGGTTGGGCTAGCCAGCCAGCCAGCCAGCCACAGAGATATCTGCAAGCCGAGGTCATGCTGACGGCAGCAGTGGTCCTGGCCCAGGTTGGGACGACATGTAAATGAAAATATCTAATAGGACCTATAAGCAGGTGTACTTACTAGGTAGTCAGTCATACACAATGCAAGTACGAAAATATGAATCCCGAATATTAATTGGTGTTGTGTCAATGAGAGAAACGAGTGGCTTGAGGGTCAATTGCTTGTTTGGGTTGAGGAAATCAGAGTGGTATTATTAGAGGATCGATCAGCCACGAAGACCCAGAAGAAACGAGGCCAATGAGGAAATGGGAAATTAGATAGATGCCTTAGGACTACGCATACTGTAAGTAGAGGCAGGTAGGGAGATAGGTACCAAGAGCCTGCCTCTAGTGCTGTATAGAGGATCTGAGCCACGAGGTACGCTGGGTCCCGGTATGATAACAGCAGCGATGCGATAGGTACGGTCGGTACCTAGGTACTGTGCTGTACTGTAGATGAAACAACAGCCTGAGAGCAGCATCTCACAATGGGAACAAGAACCCCTGATTTACTTCTTTTTAAAAAGCGAGAGAGGGAAAAAAAAAAGATCGGGCAAAGGTCCCAAGAGGGGATGGTCCAGACTGACTCCAGAGACAGGGGTGAGGTTTGATCCTTCCGTAGCTATCTACCTACTTAGTATGTAGATACTCGAGGTATCTAGCTGTGTACAAAGGGAGGGGAAACAATCGGTTTTTTTAAAATGAGCATCCTCCACTCATCTACTTGATACTGGCGTCATAAGAGAGGTCATATGGATATACGGTTCTATTTGCAAACGCAAAGTCAGCACGTGTATGTAGGTATTGTACCTGTATAAGCAGACTGAAACATCCAGGTGTGTCTTACAAGAAATGTAGCCGCAAAAGCCAGACCGAGTACCCAACTAACACCTAGTGCATTTCCCAACACGGAAATATCCTCTTGCGCGCCGGGCTAATTTGGAACACGTATATCAATCAATAGAATACAGATGTAACAAGGTATCACACAAAAGATGGGTATACTACTGTAGGCTTCTCTAATATAGGTAGCATATTCTATCCAATAGGTGCAGTGACAATATTTAAGTTACGATATTCGAGCCATTCACAGCAGAACCACACAACTGGGACGCGAGATTTATGCATGAATGACCAATCAACTGATGTATGGACCCTTCTTTTTTTTCTCCCTCCCAGCCACCCGATTTTTTGCAGCCGGGTTCTAGCCAGGGACCAGGAACCCAAAGGGAAGGGCTAAATACAGTTGGGTGAACCGGCTAGCGCTAATAGGCAGTTTTGGCCAACTCCAGGTCCTGTCCAGGTGCCCAGACTCTCCTAGTAAAGTACTACCAATCTTAGATTAGCCTAGTCCTTAAATAGCCCGCCCAAGTACTTAATTATATACATATATGTAGTTAGACGCCGCCGAGTCCGTGACACTTCTACTACTAACATCTATGATGCGGCCATCAAGCGCTGCCTACACACATGGAGGTAGTACAATACTATAGGTACGATATATTAATATGGCTTGACCGCCAGTTGCTTGGAGCGTGGTGGTGGTGATGATGACAATGACGATGGTCACAATTATGTCGACGATGTTTGCTCGAGCGCGTGAGTCCCGTATGGCCAAACGAGTGTGCCTCGACTATCTGAGCCCCCTACATACATACATACATACATACATACATACATACATACATACTACATGCTCCATGCTGCGCTCCATTCTCTGACTGGCAAGCCGCGGACTTTCCACTGGGGAAATGAGGGGGAGGGGGATGGTCGCATACGACGAGGCCAGCGTTCAATGCCACTGATTGATGAATGCCTTAGTGCCCTACCTCTTAGTACATACATAATAGTAGTAGACTTAGACTGTACTACGTAAGACTAAGGGGGGCGTATTGTCGACTTGGCATCTCTGAATCCACATCACTCACCGAAATTTCCTCTGCTAGCAGTTTCGATGATATCACGTCCCCAGGTTGTCCTCCAGGAAGTCGGCGGGTATCTAGATATCTGTCTAGCTGAGTGACGTACGACGAGGGTAATTCCTGTTGGAAAGTACATACCTACTTAGCCAGCTACTAGCCATCGTAGCTAGGCCTCTTTTGTTTATCAGGCCTCAAGTTGTACGGTTAGGGAGTAGTAGACAGCATAGGTATTTTTAACACTCCAGCATACAACATGGAGTTTACGGCCGTCACGTGAAAATCGGTACGTCATCACACCATACACTATGTATCGCTCTACCGCTCGGCACGTCCCGTTGTGGGCACATTCCAGCAACGTTTACGAGGAAGCCTTGATCCGGAAGTAAGACATCTCTCATGTATCTGGATGGTGTCAGAGTTCCTTCACGCAGCCCTCTTCATCGGCCTGCGTGCGTAGGATGAGACACGCAAGTCTCGTTAGCTCGTCTAGCCGACCAACCCTTCTCTGCGCACTTGTATATTAACTGGCCCCTATTCGCTATTTCATCTGCCTCAGCCCAATTCTGGACTAGGGCCAGGGATCAGTGTGGTTCGAGGGCAGGAGGAAAGCGGCATATTCAACGATAGAGCCTTGCGGCCTAGAGAAGGGAATGGGTTACCTCTCGGCCTACTTTCGGGATCCCGACAGTCGTTCGTAGCTGATTCGACCCCCCATTTCTACGACATGGAGATTTTCTCAATATATTACGATGACACTGCAGGAATATCTGCCAATCGGGATCCTAAGCGATTAAGCGATGAAATATGGTTGCCTTACTCCATTGCCTAGCATGATGCGACGACGCCACCGTGGATATACCGGCAACGCCTTGGCCACTGTATTGGATCTCCTACGTATAAGCTGGTACTGGGCGCTTTACACTATTATGGGGGTTTGGGTCGTTGAAAGATACCACCGCTTGCTGGCGGCAGGTAGATACGGGAAGGGAGTTAAGATAATAAACTCCGGCTGCCATATACTATCTCAAATAGTAGCAGTCCTTATCAAACATGTTGATCGGCCTCGACCAGAGAAGTCTGTTATTGCTCTATATCTCTCGACTAGATGCAATGGAGTATGTAAGTTTCTGTTGGCCAAGGCCTCATTGTACTTAAATGTATGCCATGTAAAACTCGAGAAATTCGAGATGTATACGACCCTGACTCTCCATCCACAACAAAACTAAGAATTAGAATGTGCCTACACAGCCCAGGGCATAGACTAAACTTTTCCATTTCATCCTAAGACTTTATATTTCTATTTCTTATATATATACCTATATCTATTTACTAGGTGGTCCTGTTCTATTAAAGATAACCCGATAATCGGGCGCCTCCCTAGGTAGCAAACCAGATACGATTCTACCCTTCCAGGCTGCCTCGAGGTCTCACAGCTAAGGGGTATCAGCTTATACCATAGCTACTAATACTAGATAGCAGGTGAGAGAGTGTATCCATTCACGAAACTTTTGAAAGAGAGGTATCTTGTCCCACGAAGCTAGTCTATTAAGCATAGCTAGGGAGGACTTAACTCCCAGTACCCTAATCACAATGTTTCAACCGACTATGAGTCAAACCTAGGAGACTGTTCATTGACTACCGCCGCCATCCGACTAGAGAAGGTCGGTGGCACGGTTTCGGATATCATCCACCTCTTCGTCTGTTCCCTTCCCTCTTAGCCCTGGCTATGTGCCGAATCCGAAACCGGGATGTTATGCGACCCCACGAGCGCCAGTTTTTCCTTTCCCTGTAAATCGCCTTACCTACCAACCGTCCAATGTAATGCCATGTATGTGTAGACAATGATATGCCCCTAGCCTAGCTCTTGTTGGCCCGCATCGTCATTAGTCAAGTAGCTAGTCTGAAATGACCTATTTAAAATGATATCGTCATATCTCATATGCGCACACCGCTTTGCCGGAGCAAAAAAAACGGACAAACATAAACGGAAATATATACAGAGAACGTGATGAATTTTCTCCCTTTAAAGCCGAAGGCTAGCAGCACTTCTTAAAAGCGACGGGGGGTCTGGCCCGGAGAGACGAAGGCCCCTTACGCCTTCGACTGCTCACAGCCGGCACGCCGCTGCCGGGACCCGTAACATCCTCGGTTTCGAAGCGTTCCTGGCCAACAGTGATGACTTTGATGACGTTACTGAGCCCGACAACAACGCTAGAGCTACCAACGTTGGCCATAGGCCCCAGGTTGGTCACAAAAAGGTGGCCGTCATCTTCAGCATCAATACAGAGTGGTGCCGTCTCCCACGTGTCTTGCTTCCCACCAAAGTGTGAGAACATCCAGACCTCCCAGTCGTCATGGGTTTGGTGTGACGGAGCTGTGGGGTGATGTGTGTGGCGGCGGCTTCTAAGTCCACTGACTTGTAACGAGGGTGGCGTATGGCTCTGCATATTGATGAAATGCTTCTGTGGCGTTTTCTTCCTAACCCCCACCATGATGCCTGATGGTAAAGCCAGCCAGATGCCGGGGTTCTTGATGATACGTCTTGTTTCTTTGGCTCGTCCCCATGGACAGCATGTTTTCCGAGAAGGTGAATTTGGATCACAGAAACACAGCGACTCATCTTCGTTTTGAGGGCTGTACGTCTGCACCACGAGGTCACGAGTGTATGCATTGAGGTAAGCGATAGTAAAGCTCCATAGAGCAACAGAACCGCACCGCATTCGCCTAGGTCTTGAATGGAAAGCCTTTAGGCTTTTTGGTAGTATGGGGTCCACTTTGAAGGTGTAAATCGCTCGAAGAGTCTGCGAGTCTACCAGATCTACTGTCTGGGATCGTATAATGAGGAAAAAGCTCAGTTCTGGTAACGCCTGAATCGAGATAAACTCCCGCTCTCTTATGAACTGACGTGGGCCGACGTTAATAGCACTCGATACCCAATCGTCCCCCTCTTGCGTGATGAGATGAATTTGTCCTTCTCTGGTCGACGTCATGATCTTTGGGGGAAATGCTATTTACACGTTAGTTAATGCGAAATATCCTATTTGGCAGCTATTTGACAGCGATTAAAAGTACGTACCTTTCTCGGCAAGAGCGTCAACAGAGGCAACAACGCTCTCCTCCGGTATCGCATAACTACTACATTCCCCTAGCTCTGGTCTTAGCTCCGTAATGATCCCGTCGCGACGGACTAGTATTAAAGGCGGTATAGCTGAACAGTCGTCGTTTCCGAAGAAAAACACTTCAGGCTTATGTCGGTACGGCTCTACCTTAATCGAAGGCCCCCATCGAAGATCGTGCAAATTCCACAATAGAACACGGTCAATGGTTAGTAGAGCGAGCCATTCGAACTCATCTTCGATGCAAATGGCTAGAATTGGAAAGGGAATTTGAGGGGAAGTTTTGTCTGCACCTAGGACATAACTACAGCCGCCTTCTTTGATATTCCAGATTCGGATGATCCGATCTAGACCCACGGATACCAGATGACCGGTAGAAGAGGCTGTTAATAAAGCAACATCGAGATGATGCCCTCCATGCAAAGTTTTGACGCTAAGAAGCGAATCTTGCGGGATGTTGGAATCCTCATTCTCTGATAGTTGATCCCATAATAAATAGTTCATTAAGAGCCGCACGAGAGCGGTGATGACAAGGATGGTGACAAAAAATGGGGTTAACTGATGTCGTGCGAAGTCATAAATGGCGGGCGAAAATAGAGGCTCATGGGTTGATAACATTCGATCCGATCCCTTAAGCACAAATATGTATGGGTCAAAAACTCTGGCGGTGTAACTGTAAGCAGCAGGCTTGATAATATTGATGACCTCACGAGCGGTTTCGTGGTCTTGTAACCGAAGCCATGAAGTGGGACTCCTCGCTTGATGGACTTCGACGAGGAGCGAGGATTGAGTCGGATGTAAATCACCATGTTTTCCTGCAATCCGGATGAGCCTGCGAAGTATCCTGGCCACGCTGTCATTCTCAAAAAAATGCCATTGGGCAATGAGAACAAAGCCGACCATAACCACAGTGCCTGCAATTCGTGTCGACATGGCAATCTTCCCTTGAAGCATGGTATCGAACCATGCCTGACGCGGGTGATTATCGTGAGTGGGTCGATGAGTTCGGATAGAAGCTTTGGCTAGGGCGTCACTAAGCTCGGTCCGCCGCACATCAACACTGAGTACGGTGAGAAAAAAGGTTGATAAATAGAAAAAATCGAAGATTATTGCAATGGCGGCAAATGTACAAAATGCCGACACTCCGGGGGATACTACTAGCGAAAGACCATATAGGATGAGGAGATTTTGAGCAACACTAGCCAATGCGATAGGAGCCGTTTCACCAAAAGCATGGCCGATCCTATTGCTCGTACTGTCTTCAGACGGGGTGAGTATAACGGCGTTAATGAACCGGAATATATTCTCCAGACTCATAGAGAAGATGACCACTGGATAGCCAAGTCGTGGTATTCTAGAGAGGTCGATCTTGAAAATTGCACAAATAGTGAAACTTGATATAATGGCTAGAGCGATCTGTGCCACGACGGTGACCATCAACCCGACTTTAGACTTTACGGCTCGCAATTTGGACAAGCTGAATAAGAAGTATATAAGAACAAGTGAGTAAGCGGAGCCCAATAGAATGGCATCTACTTTAGACATGAGGCGAAATTGGAATTCATATAGTTGGCTTGGTCTTCCGTCTTGAGGTGTGATGACTCTCCATTTATGTGTCATGCTGTTGGCAAGATTTTGTACTCTTTCTTGCCAGAGAAAGCCGACGGGAGAGTCTCGCCGATGGATAAGAGTGATCACTAAGGCATCTGCGCCAACTAACTGGCGGTTCTCAAATCGTTTGCCACTGAAGACGATGGAATGTCTCAGGGTGACATTGACTGATGTAGGCTGGTTCTTCCCCTGGTTAACCGTTGCGAGTATATCGTGGTCTTTCTCAACAAGATCGGAGGAACAAGACCAGTATTGCAAAGGTGAGTGAAAAAACCAGGACTCATTGGTCAGGCCGTTAACAACATGCAAGGAATCGCGCTGCTTAAGCGTGAGATACTTGGTTGCTTCGGTGGGTAATTCAAGGGTACCAGGTTGCTGGCGAGGGCTGAAGTTGACAGTTGGGCCAAGAAGCTCATCCTGCAACTCGAGAGCCCCGAGCAAGATGTCTTTATTTAGAGCCTCAAAGTAGTTACCATGAACCCATATGGATCGCATAATGACATCAGGCTCACAGGTGGCCTTCTCATCGACGAGATGAGCGTCCGTCCAGACGTGATGGGGGAGACTAGATGCGCCATTGGTGAAGTCGGTAGTATATAGGAACGGAAAAGGGTAGATGAGAACGGCGGCGACAGCAACCGATATCAACAAGGTGCTTAGAACATGACTGGCGGCGTATCTACCGTATCGCGAGAAACCACTGCGCAGCGGGTGGTTCGGGTCCAACACGGGAGCTTCGGTGGTTCTTCAATTAGAAAGTCAATGATGGCGAACCAAGACGATAGCGGAAACGAGGGTGGCAACGTACCCTCGGAACGGATAGAGGAAATACCAAATCATCCTTTCAACACACGCACTCGGCGGCCCGGGCAGAGCATCCGATCACGAGCTGGCTAAGGGCGAAATAACGATGGAGGCAGACAGCCTTCGTAGAGTGACTCGAATCGCGCATACTGTGGACTCGGGATATGGGTGGGAGGTCAAGTCGTCGTTGCGGCGCATGAGACGAGGCGGAGCGAAGTCGAAGTCGAAGAGGAGGGCCGGGCGGAGAACGGTGAGGACAGCCGGTGAGCCATTCAAGTGGACATCGCGAAGAGGGTTAGGTCGTCTGGTCTAATCTGGTCTGGTCTGTTCATTCAGGTACTTAGGCAAGGGAGTTATGTATGTATGTGTGTATGTGTGTAAGTATGTATGCAGGTAGGTAGATAGGCGGGTATGTAGGCTGGTTGGTAGAAAGCCGTGCGGTGCGGCGGTAGAGTTGGGTAGGTAGGTAGTAGGTCAGAGGGTTGGATGCGTGGAACAGCCGAAGTTTACCGGAACAGTCAAGACAAGTCAAGACGGTTAGTACGGCTACCAAGAATGCACAGGCAGCTTAGCTAGCTACTAGCTTGCTTGCTTGTTAACTAGTAGGGCTCAGATAGGAGTTCGTTCGTTCACCCAAGGCATTGATGGATTGATGGGTTGATTGATTGGCATATGCTTTACGCTGTAGGTTTGTAAAAGCTTGTTACGTGGGTGCAGGGGGAACCCCAGGCCTCCAGAAACAGGATAGGTAGGTCGTCGAGGCAGGCCAGCAAAGGCCAACAAAGCGCTTCGTGTGTGGGCGTGGCACATTTGCTGCTGCGCGCGGGACACTGACACTAGAGCACCATGACACAATACGGCCAATATAGCATTCTCAATTGAGCTTCGGGGCTGGATAGTAGTGGCAGAGGTTGGGTCTAGAGCGGCGCCAACGTTACTCGATCGCAGGCGTGCTGGCGTTGGCGCGACAGGCCAGTGTAAATGCAGATAAGGGCGCTGGATGCTGGCGCTGCCGATGCGACTCCCGGCGCTGATTCGAGTCGAGCGGTATCTAGATCTAGGTAACTTGGGTACCGGGTAGGTAGCGCCGTAGCGGGCGGTGGGCGTGGATTCCGCGTGGACAGGGTAGATGCGTACATAGGTAGGTACCTATGCGTACTTAGGTATGTATTAGAGATGCAGAGATTGGCCCGGGCAAGACAAAAAGGGATTAGCTCAATTAAGCGAAAAAAGAAATGGGGGAAATGCGGGATCTTGGTAATGGGTAAATTTTATGGGTTTTTCTTCTTTTCAGCTGATTGAGGGGCTGACTGGTGGGAGTTAACCAAGTGGATGAGTACTGTGCGATGCGAGACCCGGAAGCGAGCGAGAGAGGTGAGTACAGAAGGCGGCGCGCCGCGGGGCGCTCTTTTGCTCTTCCTGTCGGGGCCCCGATTGAGTGGGATTGGGACTGAGGTAGGATTGTGATGGATGAGAATCGGGGACTCATGTAAGGAGGTACAGTAGCGTAAACAGGTACCTAGGATATAGCAGGATACGGGAACGCATGGCGGGCGATGGGTGGGTGGGAAATGGAATTGGGGTGGGCCTGGGCTATCTAGGTGGCTTTGGTAGCGATGTTAGCAATGGATGATGCCTGGCGGAATCTCTGGATTGTCTCGGTCGGCCCCTTCCTGCCGGTTGTCCCGTCTGTTCTGCTGCGGGAGTTGACATTAGTGGCTACTTAGAGTATGCCCCCCCACCAGCCTCTGAGGTTCTTATCCCGCCCGCTGCATCTGGGCGGCGATTCTCAGAGGAGAGACGCAGGAGTGATTGGTTGGCGGTTTTATGAGGCAGGTAGGTATCCTTCCATTGAGGTGGATCGTCAATTCATTGGGCAAAGGCAGGACTTGCCAAAAAGAGCAGTCTTCCATCCATCCATTGCCGTTCATTGCCGGGTCCAGATCTCCCTCTCCCTCTCTCACACGGGGCAGCAGAGCAGCAACGGGGAGACAGGCAGGGCCCACGACGAGATCAGCAGCCCAGACCCAATGCCTGCTTTGCCTACACCCTCCTCCTAGGACACTTACCACACCTGGCCGGCATCATGTGTACTGTATAGTAGTATATCTGCTGTGGGCAGCCGCCATGGCTGGCTGCTGGGTGTGCCAAATATGTATGCAGCACCAGCTAATGACCGCTGCTTGCTGTGCTTCTGCATTTTCTGAACAAGCGCCCGTTCCCCTTCGCGCACAAAAAGTGGCAAGGGTGACCTGCCGGCGTGCAACCAACTATTGAATTCTCCGTCCATGTATGAATGAGCCCTGCGTGCCCGGGACCTTGAACTGTTGCATTGATGCTGTGTGTCTCTGCAGAGCCCTCCTAGATCGTGTGCTGGGCAGTCAGTCAAACTTGGCGCCTATTCCAAACGCCTATGCAGCTCTGGCCGGCTGGCATGTTCCGGTGTGCTAGAACGCGACGATAGAACGCTGTGTGTGCGTGCGACATCCAATCACGAGGCTCCCGAGGCAGATCCTCGGAAGATAAGAAAGAGGTAGCTGTTTAGTGGATTGGTGATGGATAGATAGCATGAGTTGAGGGCGCAGTGGTAGAAATAGAAACCACACGGGAGACGGCGAGCAAATAAATATATGTGCTCCTGTCCGCCACCCCCTGATGACGGTTCCGTCAACAAGAGGCCGTTTCCAGTGTCTAATCAGGCCACTAAAAACTTCTAGCCGCCTCGCTTTGTAGGGTCAGCTTCGTCAACGGTGTCGGTATCATGGCCGGATCAGCTCACTTTAAAGCATCATGACCCAGCGCGTTACTTTCCATTGGCTGTGTCACGTCCATTCTGGCGTGGTGCATGACAGGGTTATAAACCCTCCGACCGATTGACCTTTCTCCATTTGTAACTTCGGGGAATATCTGCCCTGACCGACGATCATCTTGATTGCGGCAGGCAGCATACTTAGTTAGGGACAAGTGCAATCTTGAAATCTGACCATCTGGGCGCCATCTGAGATTGTTTGCCTACCTCGCGGGCTGGGTGGATTTCACGTCCAGATGGGGGTGGGCAGATGCGCCGGGGCCCGGTGAACCAACCTTCGAACCCCTCATTAAACGGTCTACAGAGAAACTCTGGGCGAACTGACTCGCTGCGAGTCGGCCCCGATCCCAACTGCCAGAACAGTGGGGAGGATGGTTTATTTGACCTTTCGATAGCCCGATACAATACACCTGAGGTACATGACATGAGATGGAAACTCACCAGCCCGAGGACTCGATCGCGGAGCTCCTCACTGCCTACAACGAGCTCAACTCGTCGCGCATCGAGGAGCTGGACGAGGAACCAAGCCCCCTGGAGTTTATGCGCTATGTGGCGCGCAACACGCCTTTTGTGGTGCGGCGTGGAGCGTGCCACTGGACCGCTACGCGAACGTGGGATGCGGCGTACCTACGCTCTACGCTGGCTGGCCAGACCGTTAATGTTGCCGTGACGCCATTCGGAAATGCAGATGCTCCCACGCCTGATAGCGAAGGACGCACTGTATTCGCGAAGCCACATGAAGAAGAACATGAGTTCAGCCAGTTTCTCGAGTACGTGGTGCGGCAGGAAAAGGCGAGTTTAGTCAATGGTGAAGAGGCACAAGACGGGGATGAGGTGTGGTATGCGCAAACCCGTAAGTTCCGTTCCGTTATACTTAGTTATCCCTTGACAGCGACTCTACCTGTAATCGGAGACGCCTGAACAACAGTGTTGACTAGAAATAGAAAACGACAACTTGCGGCACGAATACATAACGCTCTTTTCACAGGTCGAAAAGAGCATTGCGTTTGCACGAATTGCACTGGAGCGAGACCCTGACGCCATCAACATGTGGATTGGCAATTCGCGCTCCGTAACAGCGTTGCATCGTGACAACTACGAAAACGTTTACGTCCAGGTCGCGGGGTGTAAGCACTTCGTCCTTCTGCCTCCGCTCTTCCAGCCTTGCGTAAATGAGCAGGACCTCGAGCCAGCGACATATATCCGCAGTGAGATTGATGGTCAGCAGAAAGAAGAGAGGCTTGTGCTGCGTATGGACGAAATGGTGGAGGGAAATGAAGCAAAAGTCCCCTTTGCTACTTGGGACCCCGATGCAGCAGAGGTGCGCGCAACGCCGTACTCACATCTCGCCAAGCCGGTTCGCGTCTCGCTCGAGCCAGGGGATATGCTCTATCTTCCAGCTATGTGGTGAGGATTCCGCTCCTGATGTCTCTCGAGGATGGAGACCAGCTGCTCGCGGTGTCAATTTTCTAGACTCATTTGCTGATTGGGAAGTGCAAAGGTACCATAAAGTGTCACAATCGTGTTCTGAGGACGGGATTTGTGTCGCCGTCAACTATTGGTAAGTGCTCACCTCCTAATTTCATTTACCCCTCCCCCACCCTCCTTGCTGGATCCCCCGATTTCCGCGATCGTATGTTGGAGTCCATGTCATCTCACAAATCGGTGAACACAGGTATGATATGGAGTTCAGTGGGCCACTATATCCCCTTTGCTCATTCCTTCGAAACGTCAGCTTGTCGAAAAGGTGATAATTTCGGCTCATGATGATAAGCTGGAACATATGGTATACACGTAGTAGTTTAAAACCATCGGGGGCCGGCGGGCAGTTACAGATGTAAGTGTATTTTCATTCTGACAAGACTATTTCATATCACCGAAGCGCTCCTTGAATCTTTGATCGAAGAAGCTTGCACCATGTAACCGAAATCATGCCCTACCTATTCATTCAAGTACCAATTCATGCAAACTACTACTCCAAACACCGAGGCTTGCTAAACACGTAAAAAGGCCATATACGGGATTTCTCTGCTCCTCCGCTTGCCGTCGGCCTTGGCGACAAGGAGGTTAGTTAAGCACTGGCCCCGATTCCGAAGAGTGGTCGCTGGCTCTCGTCCAAGAACCTCCCCTTGTCGTCACCAATCTTGCGCCTGAAGAGAGACAAGTCTTTGAGTAGCTCCTGCATGTAGTCCTGCATGTCGTTGGCTTTTTCTTCGTATATCTCGGACTCGTAACCGTCATCCTCGCCGTCGTCGTCATAGTATGCCTCGTCGACAAGGCCCTGCCTTTTGCTCCTCTTTCCTGCAACGTCCTTCTCCGTACCGTCTACCGCATTTTCCTTGTCAGCTTCTGGGTCGTCGAGTTCGGGCTCTAGAGTTCGAGGTTGCACAACGACCTCGGGGATTGGGTTCTTCAGGCTGTCGAGCGCAAGCTTGAGATGAAGACGTAGTGCCTCATTTTCGGTCTGCAGGCTACGTATCTTGCCTTCGGCTACGAGACTGCGCTCTTCCATCATGCGCTGCATAGCGATTACTCGGTTCTGGTATTCTTCGAGACGTTCCTCGCTTTCACGTGCGTTCTTCTCTCTCTGTCGTGAGTCCGAAACAGAAAGTTGTAGCAAGCGAATCTCCTCAGACATGGCGGCAATCTGTGCATCTCTTTCAGCCGTGCTGATGTGATCCTGGTTGACCACTGCACGTGTGCGGATCCTCTTCGCTTGGTCCGCATAGCGCAGTGTAGATAAGGTCTCCTCGTAATCGGATGGTGCAATACACGCAATCATTGCCGTCTTGCTGTTCCCACCAAGAGAATCCTTCAGAAGCCACGTCAAGATGGAGTCACGATACGGCACGACGTCCCTGTTCCTTTTCCCCGGTCGGCCCGCCTTGGGGTCCGCTAATGCTGCGATCACCCGTCCGAGGGTCGTTAGTGATTTGTTGATGTTACTGCCCTCCCGTAACCGGGCTCCCGTTGCCTCGGTGGACTTGGCCCGCTCGCTCCCTGCGAGATCGACTAATCGTATACGTGAGCTGCGTTCCGTCGTTTCATCCGTCTCCATATCATGGTGAATCTGCTTCAACATAATAGTGAAGACAGCGTGACTTCGACTACTGGTATCGTTCATTTTGGTGCTTGCTGTCGTGCGGCTTGCGTCACCCGCCTTCATGTACCTTAGAATTTCCCTAAAATTCCGGACGGGTACCTCGGTCAAATCCTTGACATATGGACCCTCTACTGGTGATTCGCGGATCTTGAGGTAGTATGGCGGCTGGTTCGGCACGACGGGAACAAGTAGATCGCGAACGTGCTCATTGTATACTTCAAAGTATGACACCCGCACGTGGTAGGAGATGTTGGGCGTCTCGTTCTGGGCGGCTTCGATGCGCTGGAAAAGATCTTCACAAGTCCGAGGAATAAGACCGGGCTGTTCTTGTGTACCCATCATGGTGTACGATTTGCCAGAACCTGTCTGTCCGTAGGCAAAGATGCACGTATGGTAGCCCTCGAAGTTGTGGTCAAGGAAGTCCTCTCCTAGACTGTTGTAGACGTCTTCCTGGTGTGCATAGTGCCTGTCCTTCGTATTGTGGCTCCAGAACGAGTTGTCGAACGTGAAGGACTTCTCCTCGATGACCTTGCGACTCTTTGCCCTGCTGTTTGCCGGGTCACTGTCACCCGGGACGTGAAGGGTTGTCATCTGAGTGATAGGGTCCATGCTAATCAAGCACTCTGCACCACGCTCGGTCTCTGATTCGTAATTCGTGTTAGTCATTGCGAGCAAACCGAAAACGCACGGCAAATCAACTCAGCAGGAGCGAAGCGTACCTCTGGGCAAAAAGGCCCTCACTCGCACCACGACCCTCACATTGCCGCCTGCGTCCATCCTCATCATGTGCGGTGGGAGTGTGCCATCGCGTGATCGCAGGGAAGGTGTCGAGGCGGACGAGCGGATGGTATAGGCGGCAGGTTTCATCTCTTTGTTGTCGAATGCGACCTGTTCAATGCCAGCGAGTGTCCGTGTGGAATTCTGTCGTGACTTTGGAACTGATGGTAATAAGACGTGCGGCAGCGGCACCATTCCAGACAATGTGTCGCAGAACTCGGTGATAGCGTTGCGGTATCGCTGCCGGTTGAGATTGTCTGGGATGCCGTACATCTAGCGTATAAAGTAAAGCTCCTTGCCGGGATTGTTGTGGGGCCGGGTTATTTACTTTCGTTGCCCAGCAGCCGCGATGCGCTGGCCTCTGGTGCTAGTTAGCAGAGGTGCCAAGAGCCCCGCAATTGCACAAGAGATCGGAAATGACGTCTTGGAACCTTGTGTCTGGATGCTGTGATACTACTAGGAGGTAGGTAGATAAGCTAGATTGTGTAGATAGGTTAGAGATAGGTTATGGATAGGGAGAATGCGACGGATTTCAACTTTAACGGGTTTAGGTATATCATAGAAGTTTTGTTTACTCAAAGTGTTTACTCAATTGCCAAAGGAACTGTAACTAGTACTATCTATGTAGGTGCGGCAACCAATCATCACTTGTATGTACCTACAGTACGATTGATCAATAGGACAGCTTACCTATGGCACAGCACTGTGGAATTATGGTAGGTACTCAGGTACCTGTTTTGAGAGTTTATATAACCAGTAGGTAAGGAGGTGCGTCCAACTTGATCGAGCATGTAGGTACTGTAAGTTCTTCCCCTCATTGTCGTAGAAAATGAGAGACTAAACCAAATCCGGTAATAAAGATTATCAGCCACAGTATGTAGGTAGGCACCCGTTGTACGTAGCATCTAGGTATCTGGAACTCTGTGATATTCCATTCAGTTCTAACTTCTGAACCGTTTATTACTTCTCCGAAAGAATTCGTTTATTTTGTCATCTGTTTCCATACGCATACTTCGGGTTTTCTACTAGATATAATCAACTAGATTTCGTGACTTCCTACCGAACATACACCTTACTAATTCGCAAAACTCGTTCGCCAATAAGCCAACGCTAGGCTTTAGATTATCAATTTGGTCGTGAACATTCAGGATGGACGTTCATCTTCTAGTCTACGACTTGTCAGGTGGGCTTGCCCGGCAGCTGTCTATGGGATTTCTCGGCTTCCAGCTTGACGCTATTTATCATACTTCCATCGAATTGGACGGGTTAGAATACGTATACGATGGTCCAGTTAGTGCGATAAAGCCCGGCAGCTCTCATCTTGGCCAGCCTCTTGAGCGGATATTTCTTGGGAAAACAGAACTGCCTTTCGAGGTAATTGCCGAGTATCTCGATTCGTTGAGGGAGATCTACACGCCTCAAGCCTACAACCTCTTTCGTCACAATTGCAACAACTTCACCAACGATTTTTCGACTTTTATGTTGGGGAAAGGGATTCCGGAACACATAGCCAATATGCCACAAGCGGTACTTGACTCGCCGTTTGGTAGGATGCTACAGCCCCAGTTAGAACGAATGGTTGAGCAGAGGAAGGCTCAGCACGGTGGGCTTCTCGGCATACAGAACGATCAACAGCAAACCAATGGTACCGGAGCATCCTCACCAGCAACCGTCGCAGAGGTGTCCAATTTACAGACCTTCAACACTGCCCTAGGGAGTGCTACCAAGAAATCAGCCATCGTGTTTTTTACGTCAGCTACGTGTCCACCTTGCAAGGCTCTTTACCCCTTATATAACGAATTAGCCGCCGAACATGAACAAAGTGTGGTTTTTATCAAAGTCGACACTTCGAAGGCGTTTGACGTTGCGCAGCAATACACGATTACCTCAACACCTACATTTATTACTTTCGTCCACGGCAAACAACAAGAGACTTGGGTTGGAGCTGATGCTGCTCGGTTGCGGGGCACCGTCAAGTTGCTAGCTGAGATGGCTTCTGGACCTTCTCATCCACACCGGCTGTTGTATCTACCGAATTTGTCGAATCCCGATTCTAAGCCAGTCCTATTCACCAAGATGCCTCCACTCCCGAAGCTATTATCCAAACTAGGGCCCGCTGCGAACGACGCTGCAGTCCAGGGCATGAAACATTTTATCGAGGCAAGGTTTGCCGATGGCCCGGCGATGGCCACGCTACCTGATCTTCCTGCTTTCTCAACTTTTCTGGCCACTGCATTGACAGACATACCCCGAGAACTTCTCTTCACCGTTGTAGACTTGTTTCGGTGTGGCCTTGTTGACTCCCGTTTAAGCGGTTATTATGCCGAGGAGCAGGGTCATAAAACTATCATCGCAATTTTACAGGCTGTGAATAACGATTCTGAGAGTCCTTATGCGCTCCGCTTAGTCACACTACAAATGGCTTGTAATCTCTTTTCAAGCCATTTGTTCCCACACCAGATACTCGAGCAAGCCCCATTACGCACCGCGGTCACTCAACTTATCTCGAGTAGTTTCCTTGACGATAATCATAACAATATTCGGGTGGCAGCTGCGTCGCTGCTCTACAATGTAGCCCTTGAAAACACCCAGCGAAGGCGACAGTCGAAAGATGCGCTCCCAGAAGAGGATCAGATAGAGCTGGCGGCCTCGGTATTAGAGGCCATTACACAAGAAGAGACATCGGCTGAGGCCCTACATGGGATGTTGCTGGCATTGGGACTGTTAGCGTACTGCATGCCAATGGAAGGAGACCTTATAGATCTTCTAAGGACAATGGATGCGCAAGGAACTATCCTGGCGAAGAAGAAGCATTTCCCTAAAGAGCCTTTACTTACCGAAGTCGGCACTGAGCTGCTGAGTAAAGGTCTTGTGAGGAGATAATTAGAGTCATTATGTATGATAGAGGGGATAGAGTGTTTTCGGTCTCAGGGCGGGCGTTAAGAACGGGCATAGATTAATGGCACCTGAAAGAGATACAGTTTTAGATCATAATTCTGTTCGTCCCCGCAAGTGCTCCTAGGACTATTGTCAATAGAACCACATGAGTGTCGAGAGGCATTCGAATAACGCCTGAGTACCTACGTGTGGATAGGATAATCGGATCATTATAGGCCCCTTATATCTTCTCCATCTATTTGGAGTTGTGGGTTGGCCTGTGAATGGGTTATAGGGTAAGAATCACGTCACTCGTTAAACCATAACTTAGACTTTAGAACCCCTGAAACCCCCAATTACGACAATTCTCCATACAAAATGCCGATTTCTTTCGATACATACCTAACCCAAAAGGACTATCATCGGAAAGAATACGATCGAAGTGCTTTTTATGGCAAGCACTGCTACATCAGACAATCCCTCGCCAAAAGCAACATGCCACTGCGGCCGCATTACCGTCGCGCTGCCCCGTCCTCCAGAAGACATTAACGAATGCCACTGTAGCGTATGCTACAAGCTTGGGGCGCTGTGGGCGTACTACCCGCGGGATGAAGTGACTGTGACGACCTCATCTCCTGTCTTCCCTGCTTCTATCATCACGTCACCCCCTTCTGTTTTGGGGCCCAGGCCGGACGAAGTGAACACTATGAATAACGTGACGAGGGGCATTACAACGGCCGTTGACGAGGCGTTGGATAGCTATGTTAGGACGGACCCACCGCGGGAAAGAAGAAGTGGTGCTACGTTCTATCGCTGCGCGCACTGTGGCTCATTGACGCATTGGTGGGGGGTCTCGAGGAGACCGGGCGAGGATGGAGATGAGAATGGATCTGTGATGGGTGTTAACTGCCGTTTATTGCCTGAGGGTGAGATCACAGGGGTGAGAAGGATGACTGGGGTATGTTGAAGGTTCGATTATAAAGAGAAAGAGGAAGCCAGCCGGGGCAGAGATGTTAGTTTACAAAGTTGGTGAGCTATAATTGTTACCAGATCGTGATGAGGTTTTTTTTTTTAATCGACTAAGAAGGGTGTATATGTTAAAAACGTGGGCTCACATAAATTAGGCGACTACAACTTAGAATAAGAGATTGAAGGCTGAGTGCTAAGCAATAAAGTGATCAGGATTTGGAACAAGACTTGGGAAGAGGAAAAAATAAAAAACAATAACAGAAAACATGAATATGAGTCAATAACATAGAGGCGGTAGCACTAGAAATTCGCAGTGTAAAAGGTAGAAGACGAACAAATAGTTGATGGGCTTAGGCTACTTGTTATAAGGTCGCTGTCGTCCCAACATTCTCACATTGTGATCGGTAATGTCCGAGGAAGGTTGTAGGTGACAGTGACAGATGGGCACCTAGCTCATCCTTCGGGTATAGAGATATGTCGGCGAAGCTCGCTAGGAACTTACTTGCATGCGGCACAGAACGGTCATCTTCGGTGTGCGCCGAGGTCATTAGGGGGCTGTGTTGCGAGACGTGAGAAGCGGTTCAACCTGCCTAGTTTATTCTACGTTTCGTACCCCAAATATCTACCCCAAACCCGGCCGGCTTTCCGGGTCGACTGTGGCCGAGCACGGCAGTCTATCGATCACATGCAAGTCACGGAGCCATATAGTTAGTGCCCGTCTGTCAGACGGCCTCAGAGCTCGGTTCGGCTACTATGCGGCCAGGCTCCGGATTCTGGTTTGGGTGACGTACGTAGCACACATACACACCCCGTCTTATGTGAGCATAGGTTGAGTGGCCATTTCAACAAGACGCAGATTGTATAGCATCTAGGTTTGGGGTTCTATAGACAATTCCATGACTATGAAAAAAAGCAAGGGTCTTTTTAATCCGAACTTCCGGCGTTGTACACGAGTTGAGTTTCACTAGGCAACAAGAAGAGAGGTAGGATGTGCTTATTATCTAGCAGTGTTTCCAACTTTGAGTATGAAAACTACCTTGCCTATGTGAAACGTTCGACCTGCTCGCTCGAATGTAGAAAATGCAAATACTAGATCATTGTAACATAAATATTCTGGAAAGGCGCTAGAAAGGGGATAGGGGCAGTAGCGTAATACCTCTAGGTCGGTATGCATAAAGAATAAATGTATGTGCACTGGAGAATCGGCTACAAGTCCCATTAGCGCGTCAAGTTACAGCCGGCTTTGCTTTCTCGCTTAGACCTCGTCTATAAAGCTTTCCTACTACCGATAAGCGCGGCAAGGTGATATTAGTGTGACGCCGTAATACTCAAATTGCTGTTCGTGGAATGTGAGAATTTTGAGTGTAACTGCGGGAACTTGATGTCTTGTTGCTACGGTGTATAGAATCTTCCATTGCTACCTACTCTTTACAGAAAGACGGGCTCTTCCTACATATAGGAACCTTGTAGACCGGGAGACAGATTGAGTTTCCTGTTATGTTAGAACATGACTTAACTGACCTTATCTACCTTGAAAGTATTGTGTCTTTTCTTTAAGGGAATATCTTTCCCAAAGAGTTAGAGAGAAGAAGGAAAATTAAACAGCACAGAATTTAAGTATGTGTGAATGAGACCGTATCACTCGGCCGAGCTGTCGAATGTGGCTAGTGTAGGTAGGTATGAGTAGGAATGAGGCTGTCTCCTTTCCACGCCGCGTCGTGATGAGCTAGTCTTCCCGGACAATCCTACATAGGCCAGGCCGCGTACTATGTTGTATTACCGCAGCACAGTCGGGCCTATGTTTATCTTCTGTTCTGGTACTACGTCACCTATTTACTGTTGCAGCATATCTCACTTGCATCTCGATATAGTCGCATTCTACGTTTTCACGGAATTTCTAAGTTAACACCGACGCCGAATACTTCGATAAGAGATGGATTATAAAAAGCACCCGACTCTAGGATTAACGTTCTTGCCACGATCTAGATCCCTTCCATGTCGTGGACTCTAAACCTGCGGTTTCGGCTCGTCTTAAAGCTAGATAGCACAGTTCTTTTCTCCCATTGTAGTCCTTAAAAAAAGGTACGTCGCAACTGTCTACATAAAAGCGATATAGACTTCTGACTAAGGTTTTAGTTATGCGGCTGGTCCCAGGATTACTTATTGTCACCATGTCTGGTTATCCGACTGCCGAGTTCGTTAGCAACCTCGTCTTCGGGCTGTTTTCCGTTGCTTGCAATATCTTGCTGGTTTGGCAGAACCATCGGTTCATGAAGGAAGTCAAGTGAGTAAATTTGACAGATGAATACTCTACTATTTGCTTCTGACAACCTACAGACTTAGAACGGCTCACCACGCGAACCTGGCACCATGACAACACTAAGCTACCAGGCACTCTGCACACCTCGCTAAAAGAAAAGAAAGAAAATAGAGAGAGAGAGCAACGAAATTGTGCTTGAGAAAAAATATGATTGCTTATGTAAACTAAATGTCTTTTTATTTTTGATCGGAGTCTGTTGATGTTGGAGTCTGTATACTACCTACCTACTTTTGGAGTGCTTGGACCCGGCGTGGATTTTTCCACAGGCTTTTTGAGACGACGTCTAGCTACCCTGGACGAGTATGTCGGTATATTATTAGATGGCAGACTTGACTTTCCTTGACATGTATTATTAGAAGGCGGGTTGTATTTTTCAATGTATTATTATCAAAAAAAGGGTTCTCGGACTGGTATATAACTTGAAATAGTACTTGATCTTAAGTCTCTTAAAGTTAACTGCGTGAGTATCTATATGCTTACACATATGTATATAGACAAGGTGGTAATTGGGGAATATAGTGTGCCTCGTATATATTTCTTGTTCGTTGTAATTCAGTCAGTTGCTATTAAAGGTGGTTATGTTACGCCTGATTCTGCCTCCACAAGATGAAATATAGATGTGGGGTCATTACTGGGTATATGCCCTGCGAAGTACCTGGAGGTTAGATACTGGCAGCGCCCTTCAATGGCGTTCTTGGCTGCGCTAGCCCCGCTTTGTCTGCGCTAATCTAGTAACGTTTTAGCCACCCTTTTGGGCCAGGCACCCATTTGGGCCACCCAATTTAACCTATCTCTACACACCTTTTTTCTAAGATATCTCTACCACTAATACTATTACTACTGCACTATTTTATTAATTTTATACTAATTAATTTAATTAATTTAATAGCTAAACAGTTTAAAGAAGTATGTTTTTAGAACGTAATTAATGCTATCTGCGATAGTGGGACTACTGTTTAAAAAGCGTTCCGTTTATTCGAAGTCCTTTGTAATACTATAGCTTACCAAATAACTAGAACAAAGCTATAGTTTAAAGCTTTCGAATACTAACAACGTTTTTTTATAGCCAAAAAAAACTTAATTATAGAAGTTTTTTTTTAAATAAATGTTTAAAGCTAATTTTTAATAATTTTTGCTTTAAAAACTTTTGTTATATATTTTTTGTAAGCAAAAAATAATTAGAAGCTATTAAGCTAAAACTAGTATAAAAACTTTTTTTATTACTACTTTAAACTATAACTTTAAAAAGCTTGCAATTTAAACTAATAATATAAAAATAGCGCTAACTTTTAGTTAATTTAGCATTAGTTTAATATATATAATTAAATATTATTATTTTATAATATTATTATTAAAAATATTTATAATATAAATAAAAAAAAGCTTATAAAAAAAGTTAAAAATAATATTAAAGTTTTTATGCTTTATTTAGCTAAAACTATAACTATAATATAAGCTAGCAACTATAAATAGGTTTTAATTATTAAATATATTAGTACTAATAGTTATATTTTATTTTTTTTTATTATTTTTAAAAGCAAACATATTTAGCAGTTTTAGTTAAATAAAAAGCTTAACTAAAAAATTATTATATATATAATATTTAATAAATAAACTAATTAGTTTATAGCTTTAAAATAGCTTTGCTATTTTAATTTTTATATTAAAAACAATATTAAAAATAAATATAAGCTTTTAATTTTAAATAGCTATTTAAGCTACTAAATAATTAAATTTATTAAATATTACAAAAAGGCTAAAATTATACTGCTTTATTTGCTTTTTTATATAACTTATATATTTTAGCTGCTAAATATAAAAATATTTAGCTTTTTTATTAAAGCTTATAAAAAATAAGTTAGTTAAAAAGCTATTTTTAGTACTAAACAAATTAATAATAAATAGTTTTTTTTTATATATTAAAAAGTATATAAAATAATTGTTTTTAATATTTTTAATATATAAAAAAATATAAAGTTTTATTTATATAATTTTAATAAAATTTTGAAGCTTTATTAGCTATAACTATTTAATATTATTATTATTGCTGCTATTAGTAGAACTACTATAATAACTATAATAATAGTTACTATTATTAAAACTATATTACTTAGTTTTAAAAATATAAATTTTATTATTAAAAATAAAGTTATAAATAAAGTTAATAAAGTTACTAGTAATATTTTTATAGTATGTTTAACTTTTTTATACTTTAGCATTATTTTTTTTTATTAAACTTATATTAATAGCTTAATTAATAATATTATATTAAAAGTTTTTAACAAAAGTTTTATATAAAAATAAAAATTAAAGCATAAAAAAAAAACTAATATAAAGTTGTTTAATAAAACTAAAATATTAAATATTAAAAAAATAAAAAATAATATAGCTAAAAAAAACAAAAAAAAACAGAAATAATTTAACAAAAAAACTTGTAAAACTATATTAAAAAAAAAAATAAGCTTTATAAAGCTGGTTTAAAAAAAAATGTTTGTATTTTTTGATTTATTTAATTCTAATTAGTTATATTAAGTTATATTGAGCCCTATTGAGTTGTATTGAGCCGTTCTAGTTGTATATAGTAAGCTGTTTTTTGATGGTTTTGGTGGGTGTGGAGGTGTGGATCAGGGGGTAAAATTAGGTGGCCCAAATGGGTGCCTGGCCCAAAAGGGTGGCTAAAACGTTAGTTGTTTGGTTCTAACTTTGACTGGATCTAAGGTAACACGGCACAAGTACAGCACCGTACACAATGGGCAGTGAGGGTACAAGGCCCCCCCATCGACTCCCCTGATCTACCGATTCAGCCCTGATAACAGGTTGAACCTTGAAATTTGGAGCGAAGATTTTCGAGATTGAAGTGACCTGCGTGTCCTGATTGCCTCCTATTACCTATTTAATTTCCCCTTTACAACGCTCGTTCACCCCCAACTATTCTGCCTTTGTGCCGTGTCCCGTCGACACGACAATCGCCAATCGCCAATCGAGAAGCCGACGACCCCTTTGCGACCGCCTGCCTCGACTCCTGACATAGTTGAAACAGCACCTGTCGCCTGGTCTGTTTGTTTAATTATATCCGTACTTGGCATCCAGCATTGTGCGCACCCTTCTCAACCACACTCACCGACCCATCGTTTCTTCCCCATCGCGTGTGTGGGGATGCTCGATAATTGAAGGGTATGAGGAGAACATCCGTCTCGTTGCCTACTAAGCAGGTTCGGCGCGATCCTCACGAAAAGTCCGACCGGTACGAAGCCGGTCACAAGGAACCCGGCATCCTGGAGAAGATACGACAAGCCGGAATGAATCCGGCCCAGAAATCGCGGTGGTTGAAGACCACTGCCATCATTGTCTTCATCCTCTTCCTCTTCTACTACCTGTCCCCCAGGGGCGTTGATTACTACCAAGGAGGTGCGTTTCTTTGTCAACGATGGTTTGCATCGAGCCCGTGTTGGCGTCGTTTTCACTGACAGCCGTATCAGTATCAAAGTCGGGCGGCCAAAGCCCTGCCGATGCCTCATACGGTACCGAAAAATGCACGAAATCGTTCTCCAAGGACAAGCCCATCGTTCAATATGTCATTATGATCGACGCTGGTAGCACTGGGTCCCGCATCCACGTCTACAAGTTCAATAACTGCGGGTCTACTCCTGAGCTCGAAGGCGAGAAGTTCAAGATGACCGAGAAGAGCGTTGGTGGCTTGAGCAAGTATAAGGACGACCCTCTGGCCGCCGCGAAGACCTTGGATCCTCTTCTCGCTGTAGCTATGGATGCTATTCCCGATAAGTTGAAGGGCTGCACTCCGATCGCAGTCAAGGCCACTGCCGGTCTGCGTATGATTGGAGCCGATGCAGCGGACAATATTCTAAAGACCGTGCGGAATCATCTAGAGAATGACTACCCGTTCGCAGTTGTTTCCGAGAAGGACAACGGAGTTGCGATCATGGATGGCTCGGATGAGGGTGTCTATGCCTGGATTACTACAAATTACCTCCTGGGGAAGATTGGCGGTCCGGACGAAAGCCCGACCGCTGCTGTTTTTGATCTTGGTGGCGGATCGACACAGATCGTCTTTGAGCCAACGTTCAAGGGCCTCGCTTCTGGGGGAATGCCTGAGAAGATGGCCGAAGGCGATCACAAGTACTCTTTGTCATTTGGTGGGCGGCACTTCGACCTCTACCAACACTCCCATCTTGGATATGGCCTTATGGCTGCTCGTAATTCTATCCATCTGACCCTGCTTCACGATATATACGCCAAGGAGAAGAGCCTCGACTTCCTCAAGAAGCCTATTCGGAATCATCCATGCATCAACGCTGGTCAAAGCGACGTCATCAAGGTGAAAGTGCCCGAGGATAGTCCGCTAGGCACAGGCGAAATCGAACTAAATGTGACGGGCCCGGCAATCCCAGCCCCAGCCCAGTGCCGCAGCTTGGCTGAGAGAATCCTAGTCAAAGATGCACACTGCAAACTGGCCCCCTGTTCCTTCAATGGTGTTCATCAACCTTCGCTAGCCAAGACCTTTGCGCGGGAAGATGTTTACATATTTTCCTACTTCTACGATCGTACGAAGCCCCTTGGCATGCCGGACTCCTTTACCTTGCGCGAGCTTCATGACCTCAGCCATACTGTCTGTGGTGGTGAGAAGTCCTGGGCCGGTTTTAGCAACATCCCAGAAGCTTTAGACGAACTACAGGGCCGTGGCGAGTATTGCCTCGACCTCAACTTCATGATTGGTCTTTTGCATACGGGCTATGACATGCCAATTGACCGAGAAGTTAGAATTGCTAAGAAGATAAAGGATAATGAGTTGGGTTGGTGCTTAGGAGCAAGGTGAGATTTTAGCCTCCCCCCTCTTTTTAACAAGTTGTGAGACTAATGCTTTTATCACAGTCTGCCTTTGTTAGCAAAGGATTCAGGTTGGTCTTGCAAGGTTAATAAGGTCTACTAATAATGTCTGCAAAATTATTCCGTAGCAGACGACGATCGGATCTGGTATCGACGAAAGCATGACTTTTATTAGACTAAACATCATTTATGCGACCTAATGAAGGGAGGTAAAGGTATGGATACTTCTACACCTGGGGATTGGAAGACATCGGCATCAGAGGCCCTGTGAGGCCTGGCGTTCGTGGGAAGACTGAATTTTGAGTGTAAAATTACGAAACCGTACACGACAGAAAACGACTTTAACTAATATGGCCTGCCTTTCTCGAGAGGGGCGCATGTAAACACTATGAGGACGGAAAGGAATGCTAGTTGCTGATAAATGCTGTTACTGATGTATATGAGCTATAATTTTCGTCCGAAGCATTTATACTTTTGGAATAGAATTCCTCGATCCAGATAACTGGCCTCTTGATTTTTTTAGTAACTCACCTTTTCAACTCGCGGGGTATCAAATATTCTATCTACTAACACTAATAACACTAACAATCCCGTCAGACTAAAATGTCATCGATTCCGGCCTGTTCTTCATAGCCCTGGCCACTACATTATCACCCCACTTCCATAACCTTTGACAATATCCAACTCATAGCGGCACATCCACCATGCCCAAAACATCCTCAACCACATCCTCAGGTTGCACGTCCTCCAGCAGCGCCTGCACAGCAGCGAGGTCGCTCCCCCACTGCATGCTCCGCTCGCGCTCAGCCGACACAATTACGATGTGATGGGCGTAGATCTTGCGGGCCGCGAGCTGGACGAGCTCGGGGGTGGCGAAGTCGAGCCCATGTAGCGCGGCCAAAGCGGGAACTAAGGTCCGAAAATGTGTCGTCGCGGAGGGCGGCACACTCCCGGGCGTCACGGCCCGGTGCAGCCGTAGGAATGCGACGATGTTCATCTGGTACCGCTGGACCTCGATGTCGACGTGGGTTTGCAGGCTGAGGGTTGAGAGAGTGGATATGTCTGATTCCGTGAAGAGGGAATCGCGTCCCGCACTGCCATTACTATTGCTATTGTTGCTGTGGTTGTTGTTTTTGTCTGAGGATTGGGGGAAACCTGGATTCTGCGTGGCCCAGTCTGTTGCTAATGTCTGCTGTCCAGGACCCCCGGCGAGTGTCGGTGTCGGGATTGCCGTTGATGGTGTCCGGCGGACAACGCTTGCCGAGCTTGCTTGGCTGGCTGTGTCATCGTCGTCATCGCTCCTCCTGTTTCCGCCTATATTGCCGTCGGCATCGGAGGCTCCATCTATCTTCTTGCCTTCCTCATCCTCGTCTAAGTGTGGGAACCCGTCCTCAGGATCCTGCCAATGCGAAATGTAGAAGTAGTCGTTCAAGTGCTTCGTCAGGCGGGCTGTGCCGGCGCTCTCGGACCCCAAGACTGCGATTAGCAGGAATTGCTTAGGACATGCTTGGACGGTTGTTCGGGTGAATATCCGCCGTGTGCGCATTAGCTCTAGGCATTGAATCTGGACGGCCTTCGGCGCGACGTCTAGATTCCGGGCCAGGATTACGTTGGCGATCTGGTACTGTGGTGTGGTGGTTGTTGACGGGAGAGACGTCCTAGATGGCGATGCGGGGGTGATATTCGCGTTTGGGGAGAGAGAAGAGGGGGATCGGAAAGTCCCATGTTGATGATGATGGTGATGATATTGCTGCGAATGCGCACCCCCACCACCGCTGCTGTGATGTATGCTGAAATACGAATCGGTTCCGCGAGTGTGAAGAGGTGACGGCGTGTGAGGGCCGGAGGCTGGCCTCGGCTGCGGATGTGCGTGTGTTTGCGTCTGTGGCTGTGGCGGCGGGAGCTGAATTTCGGCGATGAAGTCGTCAAGAGACGTTTCGGGGGTGCAGTCCACCACGGCGGAACTCAGGCCGAAGGTGCGCGAGACAACGAGCTGGAGTTCCACCGTCAGGTCGTCGAGATACTCGGCATCGGTGCTAATGATGCAGTGTTCGCGGCTGATGAGGCAGAGCAGCGCTGCCAGGTCGATGTCTCCCAGCTCTCGCACCTTGTGCACGAGATCCTCATCCGCCATCTCGTCTATTTGCGGTCATTAATGTACCCATGAGTTCACATTGTCGTTGTTTTGTTTGTCTCTGCGCGTTGCCTAGGGCTATTATGGTTTGAAATGATGTTCGTTAAGGATCCTAGTTACCAGCAGAGTAGTCGAGGTTGATAGTAAGTAACTAGACATAATATGTATTTATTCTTAAAGAGTACCTAGTGAGTAGGTAAGCTAATCCCTTTCGGGTGGACTACCTACCTAATTTGGACATACCAAATCAGGTGCCGGTAAGTGCTAAGTACATGTCGTTATAAAATTAAAAGTTAAAAGACGAGGCTAAAAAGAAGGGAGTAATTAAAATATTTTTATAATACAAGTTTCAGATTTGAAGGATCGAATGGGAATTGAACCCATGACCTATGGAACTGCAGTCCATTGCTCTACCACTGAGCTACCAATCCTACCTAGGTACAGCCAAGGCCAACACCGCGCTGTGTGTTAAAATTGGCTAACCTAATCTTCTGCTTGTAATGCTAATGGTATATTAACGATGACGACTGGGCTAGCATGCCTCAGGCGAAGCTCCCATTTCGATTCAGCATAGTAAAACCCATCTCAGAGGCTGCTATAGGGCTGTAATTCGTTGTACTCATGTACATAGCTACCGGTAGATTCATTTCACCATCCTAATTGTAGGTATTCCCATCCCTCGTCACATTCAAGCGTTCCAATCATTCTCACCAGCTTGTCTGCTGCCGCTTCTCTCCCGTAGTTAGTTAAATGCTGAGAAGAAAGCAGAGTACAGGGGCACAGCTCACACTCCCGACCAAAACTTCTTGTCAACCTTGTCTCGCGGAGCCGACTCGGCCTTATCGTGCTTCTTTTCGAAATCCTGGTTATGTTGTTCGACCTCCCGCTTCTGTTCTTCTGTCAAACCAAACTTGACTCCATTGGTAGACTGGTTCAGAATCTTGGGCTGTGGCGGTGCATTCTTGCCCTGCGGCCCTTTCAGAGCCTCACCCCCTTTTGCAGTCCCGTTCTTATTGCTGGGGATTTCGCCTCCAGTTGGACTGCTGCCTGTCTCAACAGCTTCTTTCGAACGGGAGCCGCCCGACTGTGCGCTGGATGCCTCCTCAGGCGATTCCCCACTCGACGCTGCCTCCATCATGCTTTTAGAAAATCCATGTTTGGTCGAGGCATTCGCTGTGCCCTTTCCGACGTCCGGGGGTGCAGGCCCCGGGTGCTCTGAGGATTCCTGGGCTTTGGTTGCTGCTGGTTGCTTTTCTGGATGCTCTGCTGCTGGATCTCCCTTGCCGTCCCCATAGCCTTGATGTGCGCGACGCGGGTAGGCCGCAATGAAGGTACGTCGTTGGCTTTGTAGAGCTCCTGTACGAGTAATAGTTCGTAGGGCGTTAATAGTGCCGTCGATACGAATTGCCACCATGTTCGTAGAATATGACGACTGAATAGCGTGCTTTTTCCTAGAATAATGTCGAAAGACGAATATGAAGGACGTTCCGTTAATCTTAAATTTCAGTTATCAATCCCTAATTTATTTCGAAAAACTAGAGGAAACGGTATTCGACTGAGCCGAGAAGCGATTATACAATGTTAAGACGTCAAATCGTGACACCTACAATACATGATGTCATCAATGACGCGACTAATCTTCGAGCTCAGGACCTCCATATCTCCCTACTAGGTAGGTATCTGTTGAATAGGTACGTATCTAGGTAGAGAGGGATCTGCGTGGATATATATGCCCAAGAATTTATTACCCTTTTTTTCGTCATATCTCTAAATATAAAATACTATCTGGCATGAGTCGCTGCTGCTCTACAAGTATGGTGATGCGCCAACTCCTTTGCACGACGGTTTGGTCTACCTTAAGTACCTATGTAGCTACCAATTATTGTCTTACTAGCAGCGTACCTAATCGGGCAATAACGTTACTGCTGGATTGGTGCTGTATGATGGGGCGCCTGCCTGAAAGTAGCTAGAATACAGGTAGGTACCTCGCAGATAGATTTTACTATGATGTTCCTGAATGGGGTGCCAACGCTTCTGGCCTGAGCCTACCTAGGTAGCCTGAGGCGAGCTAGGTCTTTTTACCTTATTTATACCGTAATAAACGCAGAGCACCTAACTGTTTCCCTAACTCATCGTTTCGAACCGACTTGCTACTTAAGTACCTATGGCGTTACTTGAAATCTTCAGCCAAGGTTTGCAGGACTGATATAAAGGGCATTGGTTTCCTTCCTTTGTACCTACTGGGGATTCTTTATAAGCTTACTTACGTTACCTAAAATAATTGTTCTATTTCGATGGTATTCCTATTCCCATTTCGTTTCGGAAGATCTTGCCGTTGAGCTTCTACGCCCGAGTAAGAGCCAGCGTCTCGCTCAAGGCCCCTACAAGTCTGGTCCGATGAGACAGAGCTTGAGAGAGATGGAGGTTGAGAATCGTCGCCCCCAGTGAGGCCGCCAACCTTAAGTGCCCGAATCATCGCATCGCCGCTTTAAAGAACGACCTCTACCCTCTTCTAACAATACTGCAACATTCTTGTCGTACCACTCCCCATCCATATCGTCCAAACTACCGCGTCGCCGCTTTCGAGACCGGCCTCTGCTCTCTCTGTCCGTATCGCTATCATTATTATCGGTCTGGTAATTGGTGTTATCATCGTCCCCAATGTACTCTTGTTGATTATCGGCCAGCGTTCCATTGTTTCGCTTCCGCTTAGGAGGGCTTGCACTCTTAGTGCCGCCACCACTATACTGGTTAGCTAGCTGCTCAGGAGAAAGCCATTCTGTTTTCGTAGTATAATCTTCATCATCTACCGCCTGAAGGCGGACGATATTTCGACGAACGCCACCCTGCGTTATAAAGGCTTTGACAAGCATTAAAATAGCACGGGCAAAACGAGCGAATAGAAACTCTGGTATAACTTCAGATGGTTGCAGAACAATATGGTTATGAAAAGCTGATGCGAACTCTTTCTCGAAAGAATCGGTAGCAAATAATTGATGGACGACGTAGTTGTTTGCTTTAGGTACAACCGCGAACATGTAAGCATCTAAGGCAAAGTGTAGGTCATGCCGCAGGGTAATCTTATTGGTTTTTTCGTTAATGTCGCGATGTTTTCCGTACCATTGAGCCATGTGATTAGCTTTGAACCATTTTTCGTCCGCAACGGGGATGAGATGGCAGTTATTCACTAGTCCTCCTACGCGTGTAACAATACATCGAGAATCGTCTATATCAACACCTGGTGGATTCTTTGGTCGGGGCCAGTTCGGCATGTCACGGTGCGGAAAGGCCCAGTCCCGGAAGCTTGGGACCACGGGATATGGAGGTGGATTTGGCCCTGAATGCCCATCCGCAGGGACGATAAACCAGTAATCAGATTTGGTGAGCAGATGGTCACGACTCAGGTCAGGGTCAACGCGTTCGCTGCCTTCTCGGTTCGTCGCAAGATAGCCGTGGAAGGCATTATTGGCTACAATTTGACAAGCTGTAAGAGCGGTGCCGTAGTGTACACCATTGCGTACACCATCGGGAGGCGTCAACGAGCGATCGAGGCGGGGGAGGCTGAACAAGATGCCGGAGCCGTCCTTGTAGCCTGGGTGGTGGAATTTAATTTCATCAACAGGCTCAGTGGTTAGAGGTCGCGATGCAGGCCCGTGAAGTAGGAGGGCTGCTGGATTAGTGTTATCGACTAGCGATTCCGACATTGTGCTGTAATGATATCTTGTTGCGCTCTTGTGTTGTTGCGAGGACGCGGATGGGAGACTTTGTTTATGGTAACTATCCACTAAGGCAAAAGCGGCGGATGCGCTAAGCCCAATGTCGCGCGTATCTAAAGTGGAAACCAACCTGGGTACCTCGTGCCTTATCGGAACAAGGTGCGGGGAGCTGGTGGCTTTACCGTGAGATTGGTAGGTCAGCTGGCGTTGCCCAGCCGCTGAATAACTGGTCCTGTGCCGCAACGCCACAAGCGCTGAACCGGAGCTGCTTTAAGTAATAATAAGGGTGACCTTGTGTCTCAGCTATCTCGAAGGTCTAGTTGCTACTGCATCTGTACAGTACCTAGGTAGCTTAGACACCGGACACAGTAATAAACTCCAGCCCGCCTCCCTTGCCCAAACTTACGCAACTCTATTTTCGAGGACCCCGAACGTGGACGAGCTGCTGTGATCGCTCCCATCCGATCTAAGGTGTCGTCAACCTTAACATTGCACACCGAACGCCCAAGACAAGACAGCCAAGCTCCCGAGCGTGACCACTTCAATATGGCTTCAAGGAAGAAGGTGTTGTTGAAGGTAAACGATGCCCCTCTGCTATCAGCTGTTATTCTTGGGCGTGCGTGTCTAATTATTGTGTTTAAATAGGTTATTATCCTCGGCGACAGCGGTGTCGGTAAGACGAGCTTGATGAACCAATATGTACGTTGACGACAACCACGAGCACGGCCCCCGAAGACGATGCGTCTAGAGCTGCGAGCAGCTAGAGGCTAATATGATGTTGCGAATTAGGTCAACAAAAAGTTCAGCGCGAGTTACAAGGCGACCATCGGTGCCGATTTCCTAACCCGAGAGGTTCTCGTGGACGATAGGCAGGTCACGATGCAGGTAGGACATGATGTTATCGTAGATATGGCACAAGATACGGAAACTGATACGTGCTAGCTCTGGGATACGGCCGGCCAGGAACGCTTCCAGTCTCTGGGTGTCGCATTCTACCGCGGTGCCGACTGCTGCGTGTTAGTGTTCGACGTCAACAACTCTAAGAGCTTCGATGCGCTAGACAGCTGGAGAGATGAATTTCTAATCCAGGCCTCCCCGCGGGATCCCGAGAATTTCCCTTTCGTAAGTGGAGGATACGCGGGCGTCTCGCCTTGCAACATACATGCTAACAATGACCTTCTAAGGTGGTTCTCGGCAACAAGATCGACGTGGAGGAGAGTAAGCGGGTAGTGAGTGGCTCCCTTATCCTCTGATTAGGGAACGCCATACTAACGGCGATGACATGTAGATCTCAAGCAAGAGGGCAGCTACTTTCTGCCAGTCCAAGGGCGATATTCCATACTTCGAGACAAGCGCCAAGGAGGCCATCAATGTCGAACAAGCATTTGAAGGTGAGATTAGGTCGCCTGTATGAATCCTCATAACACCAGCGCAGTCTAACATAGACCACGCAGTTATCGCACGAAATGCCCTTGCTCAGGAAGAATCGGAAGAGTTTAGTGGAGACTTCCAGGATCCTATCAACATCCATATCGAGAACGACCGTGATGGCTGCGCATGCTAAATGAGGCATATGCGCCCGCGACAAGTCAGATCCTTCACAATACCATGTACCGACTAATACAAGGCCCGCTAGGAAGAAATAGCATGCCTATCCTTGTTCCTATGTGCCACTCTATTCGTTCATCGTAGTGCATACGGTTTTCTCGTGCTCTCCATTAGCATCGGGTTTTACCAGAGATGCCACCTGTCTAGGGTCAGTCAGCAATAGGGAATGGCACCTTGGAGTTTAGCATCACTTCAGAGAGAATGTGTATAGACGATGTGGGACTTTACGGTTGATACCTATGCCTCGTCGACTAGAGGTTGTTTATTCTATCGACCTCGGGAGTATGCCTAAATAAGGCCCGAAACTCCCAATCGTAATTAGACACTGTTTTGATATATTACAAGATAGCAACTCAATTTCTTTTTAGTATGACTTGTGTTACCACTATTGATCTGACCCTGATGTCTGGAACAAATCCAAACTGTCCCGGCTGAAAAGTGTATAGTAGGTAGTACATGGCCAACTACAAAAGTGCGCATTTAGGTACTTTGGAGGTGTGATGCGACTATCTCTTCCCGTGATCTAGCAACCTCTTTGTCTGGGTAGGTTAGACATTTGAGTTGCATACCTGAGTTAGAGGCAACTGGATAGTTAGTCCCTAGACTAGTATCTGTTAACTACTGTAGGTCAGCTCCCTGCTGCATCAGGAACATTGGCATCAGGATCAGTATCGGTCTTCGGCGAGGGGTCTTATGCTTCACAGTATTTGATACATCTGCGCACTGTGTTACCTACCTACCTAAGGTACGTAACCTCCGATACCTACCACACGCATATGCAAGGAGAGTGGTCACACCTGTTGCCGCTGCCCATGTTTCAAGCTATTCGGGGATCCGGTATTGAGTTGATTCATTCTATCTACCTTTTTAACGCTTCCTCCTCGCCCGAGGATTTAATATTTAATATTCGAACATTTAGCGTCGTCTTGAAGTCAATGACTCCGTCCAGCGCTTTCGACGTCACTTACCGATCGTGTACTCATCCGACCTGAAACTCCCATCTTCGGAGTCGCGGGCGACAGCAGGCGGCATGGCACAAGACCGAGGCGACGGCAGGGCGAGAAGGCGGCCGTCTGTAACGCTGTCGATCAGCGACCGCCCATCATCTCCCTCCATGTCTGGCAGAAACTCGATCGGTGCGGGGCGCACATTCGGTGTCTGGCATCTTGCGCGCAGGACGCTTGGGATCTGCTTACTTCTTGTCACCGTTTTCCTTTGGACGACATCGAACTTCCTCGCCAGCGTGAGCATACCGAATGAAAACATCCGTCTTATAGGCTTATAGGCGACAAGACTAACAAGGTGCTAGTACATCTTCTCCGACCACACCTACGACAAACCGTTCTTTGTGGTGTATATCAACACGTCTATTTTTGCGATTTCCATGATACCGATCTCCATCAAGTACATAATACGGAACGGCGGCTTTAGGCATGTCAAAAACCAGGCGCTGCAGGTCTGGAGAGAACGCGCCCGTGAGGGGGATAGATTGAAGACCAGTGCAGAAAGCGAAGAGTCGGCATTGGGAGAACGGCTGCTAGTCGGCGAGGATGAGAGCACCGAAATCAGCGGTATCTCGGAACCCGTGGAACAGCTATCGTTCCTCGAAACAGCAAGGTTCAGCCTCGAATTCGCCATGATATGGTTCTTTGGCAATTATTTCGCGTCTGCCTGCCTAGAGTACACGAGTGTGGGGAGTGTCACGATCCTGACATCCACGAGCAGTGTCTGGACGCTGATATTCTGCGCCATCATGAGAATTGAGGCTTTCTCGCTGCGGAAACTGATCGGTGTATTAGCCTCGCTGTCTGGTGTCATCCTAATATCCCTGGTTGATCTCACTGGTGATGGGAACGACGACGGTCGAGGCAACTTCCCACATAAGACGCAAGCGCAAATCGCGATTGGCGATGCAATGGCCTTTTTCAGTGCTATCGTGTACGGCATATACGTGGTTGTGATGAAAATCAGGATAGGGAGCGAAGATCGTGTCAACATGCCTTTATTTTTCGGCCTTGTCGGTACATTCAATGTTTTGCTCCTCTGGCCACTATTCCCTCTTTTGCACTACACGGGGATTGAGCCTGTGGGTCACTTCCGTCGGATGAACAAATAAGATGAGAGACTGACCGAGTTGTACAGTTCGAACTGCCTCCCGATGGTAAAATCTGGGCCATTATTCTGGTATTTTCCCCTGGTAACGGTTGAGAATTACAAGCTAACAATTTGGTAGCTCAACTCAGTCTCTTCCTTTATCTCCGATATATCCTGGGCGTACGCTATGCTTCTAACGACTCCGCTGGTTGTCACGGTGGGTTTGTCGTTGAACATTCCAGTCTCCCTGATCGGAGAGATGATACAGTATAACCAGTACTCGAGCTTTGTGTATTGGGTTGGTGCGGTGATAGTAGTAATCTCGTTCCTATTTATCAACAACGAAAGTCATGAGGAGGATGTGAAAACGAAGCCTGTGGATCCAGACACCGAGTTATGTTAATACGATGTTTAGATCTTGCTGTTCAACATAAAGATATGCTGGATATAGGATGGTGTCGGGTATACACACGGTCATAGCATTGCATGAATACGGCGCTTTGTGGCTTCACCCGGGATATTAAGTCGGACATCTGTGCTGGGAATAGGGTTAGGCCGATATAGAACGTAGATAAGAAACGCATATATACGGTTACCGGGTCGAAGCATGGGTCTATTAAATGGGCTCATAATGATGAGTGACTAGGCACAGCTTAACGATGCGTACAAACAAAGAGCTGACTATGGTTTTAGGCCTCGTGGCCTATGGATGTTGAGGTGACACGCGAGATAGTAGGAGCAAGCATTGATGAGAGAGCAAATGTACCCAAGCTTATCACTAAGCTTGAGGATGTTCGTCCACCTGCTCGAATTTCACGTCCCTTTTACTTATCCCAACTACAGTCTTTCTGTTGACACCTGAGGTGACTACTGTCTTACACGGATGGCAGAAATACAGATTAGAGACACCGAACAATACTGCGACAATGGCTACCGTTTGCCCTAATGGTACTATGAGCTTGGCCAGTGTACACAGGCCTGATCCCCCCCCCCCCCCATAGAATTAGTACACGTACATCTGCTAAGAGATGGCAAGAATAATACTGTATACCCCAGAGAAAGAGGATATCAAACTCATACCTCGATCACTTTGTAGACGGTGACGTGGTCCCTTTCACTGGAATCTAGCCACTCGATGAATCTGAAGGAAATCACTCTGTCGGGAGCCCCATGCCGCCTGAAGACCTGGAACTCGGACGATTGTTGTTGATACTGAAGGAAAGAGAGACTAGTACTATTCAACAACGTGTGATAGCGGCTGCACATAGTCAGACGGCTATACAGACCATGCACGTAGGTAGTTGTGGATATGGATCACCGAATTTTGAAAGCCGGGGCCTCTTGAACATTCAGCTGAAGGTATGCTTAACTCCATCGTCGTGTTTGATGATGACAGATAAGCAAGAAACTACACCGCCATGCATCAACGGTGAGCCCCTGTCTCTAACCTGTTAAGCTTACAAATCCGCCAAGAAATCATCAGATAACTACACATCAAAGTATAGTAGGAGATTAGGCACTTCCTCTCGTGGTCCAGCAACTTCGAGGTTGCGATACAAGACAGTTCAATTTATGCCTTACTTACGTAGGACAAGAGATACTGAAAAATGGCAGCAAATGAAACCCCGAAGCTCAACTCGGCCGGTGGTCCCCTCTTCCGCAGACCAGACCTTTCTCACGAGGAATTCTCGACGGCGTGGCACCGGCATGGACGGCTATGCTCGCCGTGGTGCTTGAAGTCCGGAGTCTGGGAGTATATCCAGATCCACATGCCCCACCCCTCTCTGTCCACTGAGGAAGCGGCTTCGGCTTCAACATCACAGGCGAGCAACGAGACGATCGAGACCAAAGCTAGACGCATCCTCCAACAAGCCGATGGTATGGCCATCATGCGCCGCTACGACGTGCCTACGGAAGCGGGGAATCTGTACTTCAGGAACGTCGTCCTCACAGACGAGAGGCGATTCCTGCACGATGAGTCCGGCGCAGGCGCTGTCAAGGGAAACCCGCCTGTTTACGACGTCCCGGATTTACATGTTGATGTGTGGAGGGAGTTGGCGCTGAGTATGGGCGGCGTGGAACATGGTGAGTGACTACCTGTTTATTTAGAGTCCCGTCAGGCATAATTCCAATATCCCCTGAATTATCGACGTCAGGAACAAGAGTAGTGGTTGACTCCTAGATGCTGCAGTCAAGATTAGAGAGGGGAAGGACGTTGCTGGCGGTGTAATGTGGGAGGAGTGGGAGAGGGTTGAGGCGGAGAAAGAGAAGGCATATCGACAGGGCGGTAGTAAGTAACTACCTAAGTAGTAGATATAAATAAATCTACGGGGCAGTTATGAAGAATGCTCGGCCAGGGCATAAATAAAAAAATAAAAAATAAAGAAATAGGTAGATAGATAGATAAACCCTTGATTCCTCATTGACACAGATGTGTACAACAGTACAGCATATAGCATACAGCATACAGAAGCCTTTTGTTAGGTCTCGTCCAGGATCGACAGGGGTCTTTGGACGGATGCCCTGGACTTGCGGGTTTCTTAGTGCGCTCTCTTAAGTACCTAGTTAACCTACTCTAGTTAGTTTACGTAACCCCTCACCACTAGGCGGGGTCCACGATATCGGACTAACCCGGAGCATTTGCTCCAACTTGCATCCCACCTTACCCGCGATCGAGAATTCTAACTTTGCCATTTTCCAACATCGAAAAGTGGGATGGGGAAGGTGACGAAAATCTTGTTCGCCCGAGGGCGCAAACGAGACCGTCCATTCAGAGCCCAAAATGGATAGTGGGCCGCGGTTTCATACCAGCCTCTTTGGCAGGTGGCTCCGTTACCATCGGCCGATTAAGCCTTCGAGCTCGATCTCGGTGTCTTCACCTAACAGACTAGACCAGGTAGTGGCTGGGTTATCTATTCCTACCTACTGATTTACCATCTAGGTAGAGCCTTCCACCGCGCATTATTAATAGGACGGGTCACAAGAGACCCAACAGATTAGATCTAATCTGATCATGACTATGAGCATGACCCGTTACTGTTAGCACGTGAGCCCGTCCTCCAATAGCCCAACCTCTGGCTCAAGATTTTTTATTATTATTATTTTATATATACACATATATATATATGTGCTGCTGCTATCCGAATCCCTCAGAGGCGTTTTGTGTCCTCCGCAGTTCAAAAACGCCATATCGTCACACCTCCTCTTGTTAACCTATAATCTTACGGCGATTTCCCCTTTTCTTCCATTTTATTCCTACTGAATTCTCAAGGTTACTCGCGTGGCTCATCATACATCATTTTTTATAGTAAGCGGCTTTGTGTAGACATCACAAGTGACATCACAGGCGTCTCGCTGGAAACCTGTCCCACTAGAGCCGGAGGCCTTGTGGTTTCCTCATAAGACGACGTGTCCGCCCATATTCGAATTCAAGGAAACCTTATCTGACGCCCGGTTTTGCCTACTATTCTTCCCGCTCACTTTCGGTCGTAGTGTTGCAGTCGAGTTGTTACGTCCAGCGTATCCAGGACTAACCTATAACCTCGAACTTCTTATTGGAAGAATCTTCACGACTGTAGCTAGTTTCATCTCAACTTCCTACATGGGCCGTTTGCCTCCTCAGCTTCACCTAATCGCCGCTTAGCCTTTCCTTCTAGTCATTGTACCTACAGTCATGCCTTCGAGGACTGAGGATGTTCCTCGTTCCCTGTCAGAGTCCATTAACGACGCTACTCGCTCTGTTCACACAAAACTTAATAAGCTGGTGATTTCACGACTACGGTTGGCGCTACCCCCACAGGCGGATGACGCTTCTCAATACGTATCCGGCCTCCTTCAAGTGGCGCCTATATATATCACATTCGAATCACTATGGGGGATGGTTTTGGAATCTTTAGAGCCCCCCGAGAAGCATGACCCCAAAAGAGGCGTCCCCAATGGTGCCAAGAACGACCCGGTAGAACCTCAGCTAGACGAACGTTCGGGCACTCACCGCCCATTTTCCGCCAGTCCACGTATAAAATCATTGCTCACCAACCTACATTTTGAGGGATTGCAGCGGTCCCAAGCTCTGAAAAATGACCTGACTTCCTTGACGGGCTGGTCCGGCCGCACGCTCGCAGAGCAGCTCAACGACTCCTCAGAATCACCGGTCCTCAGTGATTTCTTAGCTCACACCAGAAACTCTGTGGAAACTTCTCCCCATACTCTGCTCGCGTACGGATGGGTTCTATACATGGCATTATTTTCCGGTGGGCGCTTTATTCGAGCCTCGCTCGAAGATGTATACCCTGCATTCTGGGTTCCCGCCTCTGCCCAACGACCGATGCCAGCGACCCTCGCAAACGCTACTTCCATGGAGACGCAGCCGCTGAGTTTCTTCCGGTTCGATACACCGGAAGATGGCGAAGACTTGAAACTGGAGTTTAAGAAACGCTTCCTTGATTCGGAAGGCGTGCTTACGGAGACCGAGCGCGAAGAGATTGTTCAAGAAGCGCGCTGCATTTTCGACTACATGATTCAGCTTGTTGACGAGCTAGACGATATCTGTGAGGAGGACAAGGAAGATGCTGAAGCTAGGCTGTTGAGTTTACGCAGCAGGGACAGCGTTGTTGTCGAGAACGAGCGAAGACAGCACTCTGTTGAAACATCTCGGAGGAGCGCCGTCAAAGGCGAAACAGAACGTAGTCTGAAAGAGGATGGAGAGGGGCATGTGAAATTCAAATGAACGAATTTGGAAACTGTGATAGCGTTTGATTTGACGTACAAGGTTAAAGACTAGCATAAGCGAATGGATAGATGGCGGTTTAGGAAGACGGCTACGGGATAGAACGAGAATTCTTCACCCTATGTATGTACCCCCGCGTATTCTTAAAGAGAAGTTGGTATAGAGGCCTACTTGAAATTCTATGTTCACCAGCACCAAGATTGACGTTTTATTTGGCTGTAGCATGGCGATAAGTGGTACAAACGGAAACAGACTTGAAGTTGCCATTACTTGAGTCAATTTTGCAGGAGTTCTCGATGCTGAGGAAAGATGCTGCCGTATTGCCCCCACATGATGACCGTCTTACACACCGACCTACACTCATTACTCAATAATCTTCGTCAACTTATTAGTTAAGAGAGTTGATGTAATGCACCCAACCTGAGGGTAGACCTACTACTAATTTTTGGATGTAAGTTGCCTTTTGGCGCTGGGGCAAGAGTTAATACTCAGCTAGCCTAAAACCGCAAAGACTCCGTTGTTGCCTCTTATGGCTATCAAGATATAACTAGAAGTACAGCGACTTGTCTTAGTGTATTAACAATTACGGCTTAGCTCCTTTAGAAATAGCCGGGTTTGATTGGCACAAGGTTTATGCACAGAGTACATCTGTAGTCGGTAGTACCGACAAACACTCCCCTCCTCAGCACAACACTACGGACGAGAATAGATTCGTGTTCCATGAAGAGATGAAAAGAGCCATCCCTTCTTATTGGTATTTGCATTGCCTTCTTGGCGACTCGTAAGCCTCGTCTACGGTCTACTAGCACCTTGCTAGATTACTGCTATGGGCTTAATCTTTCCCTAACCACACATCGGCAAACGCGAGCACCTATGTCGCTTCCCCTATTCTGTCGCCTCATCTGAGTCAGAGTCGGAATCAGAATCACTGGATGCTCTTCGGCTCTCTTCCCATGCAGCTCGGGAGCGGGAGCGGGGCCGTGGCGACGGCGTTGATCGCCGACCCAGTCTGGCCTCGAACCCCCTCCCCGTCAACACGCGGGGGCTCAAATGCCTTGCTGTCAAATGTATAGAGCGCATCTTGCCTATCTCCTTTTTTAGCGGCCCCGGACTCCGGAAAGGCACCGTCATTAGGACCTTGAACTTCGGTTTTAAGTAATCGTCTTTCATCACCGCTTTTAGATGCCGCACGAGAAGTTCCAGGTCGGAAAGGTAAGCATCGCGGTAGAAGAACTGGATGCCGTCTATTATACAATAAACGGTTGTCTCCGGGGGAAATTCGCTGACGAGTTCGTGTAATACTCTACAGAGCTGATCTATGTCCCCCGCCTTGAGCTCCTTTATCTGGCTCTGCTTGTATAAGAAGTCTAGGCTTAAGCAGTTCCGCGCGTCGAGTGCTGCTAAGAGTTGAATGATAACAAACTGAAGCAAACCCTTGGGCCCTTGCCATGGGTCCATGGGGGAACTGTGGAAGCCGCAGAAAAAGTGCGTGAAGACGTCCTGAGACTCGAGTTTTGTCATCGTCAAGATGAAGTTGGCGCAAAATAGCGACATTGCTGACACCTTGTCCCGAGAGGAAGATTCCATATTTCCGTCGATAAGGATCATGTCCGGACCGTCGTTCTCCAACCAAGCCAGGAAACGAGTCTCTTGAAAGACAGATTGTGCTTGTCCCTGGTCACGTGTGTCTACTCTCGTCCTGCGCCTGATGACAGTATCCAGACTATCATTCATATGCTCCAGCATTGAGTCAACGTCGGTTATCTGCGCGTCGTCACACTTCTGGCGAAACGACAAGTCGAATAGGACTTTTAGCAGCTGAGCTAGCGTTACTATGGCCCCCGGAGTCGTACGTCGAGATGCATCATCAACTTCTTCTCGTTGTCGCTGCTTCTCGAGGGCTCGCATCTTTTTTTTGAGGTCGGAATACTCTGGTAATCAATGTTAGCTTCGTGCGTGTGCTTCATGAACTGTCTTTACATTTTCTCGATTAACTTACTATTTTTTATTTCGTCCAACGCCATTTCGAGGAGCCCCTGGTTAGCGGCCTCGCGGGCCTGGAGCATAGTGAAGCCTGTCGTTAATTCCTGTAGTATCCGGTTCGTCTTCTTGGCTTGCTTCTTTGCGTTCGCCTTCTGTCGCTGCTCAACCTCAAGTAATTTAGCTTGCATCTGCTTTGTCCTGAGATGACTATCCTTGAGAATGGGATCGGCTTCGGTGACAACCCATCCGAGGATAACAGCGACCTGTTCGTTCGTGTCTTTGGAGTATCTCTCAGTCTTCAGCATGGTTTTTGTCTTCCATTCGTTCACGGCACGGTCGAGATCTTTGGCTGCTGTTCTGGCTTTCTCCATCACGGCATCTACGTCAATCTTCTTTCTTTTCTTCTTCACCTCTTTTTTTGCTTGATCTCTTGCTTCGCCTATTTCGTCGCCTTCCTCTCTTGCTTTTATGTTCTCCTTCACTTTATCATTAGATTTGCTGTCTTTCTTCCTTCCCCATCTTGGGATCAGTCGAAGCCCTGTATTCTTGGATTTTAGTTACTATCATAAGAGAGAATTCGATGGTTTGAACGGGGCTTGAACGTTTTCTTACTTTCGCTCGGGGGCTTCTTTTTAGGCAGGGATTGTAAAATCTCCTGGATCGCCGTTACGATCGCTTCGTGGAGGAGTCCCGCGCATTTGCTTATTTCAGGTTCTTGCTGGAAGCTTTTAGTCTTAGAGTTTGCTTCGCCGATCGTCTCACGAATCTCAATTAGCGCATCGAAGACCTTCTGCTTCTCCTCCGCATACCGTTCCGCAACCTGGATTTGGCTCGGATTAGCTTTGGGATTTTTACGCTAGTGAGAAAGCATGCTCACATTCAACATGATGGCGACGGCGCATTTCACTACTGCAAGCCCATAGTCATTCGGTATAAGGCTGATCCACGGATCTATAACTTCCTTGTTCTCGCCAATCTTTAGGGCGAGCCTACAGAAGATGGCGCGCGGGCCGTGCTCGGTGCCGTGGGCCTTCTCCTCAAGGTCATTAATCTTGTCGAATAGCCCATCCCATTCAACTTTCGGGGTAGTTGGGCCTACGTCGATTTCGAACGCAGCTGGGACATAGTCTCGAAGTGCTACAGCTAACGTCCTGTTGTCAAGATGTTAGCACTTTAGAGCCTATAGTCGACAGCGACGGAAATGGCACTGAACTCGAACTGCATTGGAGATCGCGATTGTCCACTCTGGGTGTTGAGTGACGTCGAGCCGCCGAAAGTGGGGTGTATTTTGGGAGCCTCATCACTGACAAATGTCGCCGCTACACGGACGTGGACGGCATCCACTTTGGATCCGATGGGCATATCTTCAGCGTCCGAGTCTTCCGCCATCGTCCTCTCCCTCCTAGTCCTGTAGATGAACTTGGTATCTCTATACGAGCCTAGCTGTACAGACAAAAGACTGGAAGGGTGCGTAGATGTGTCGGGGGATCGTTATGCTCGAGGGCTTGTCAGGGAGGTTCAGCCCCCGCCGTCAGATCGCCGACGTCGACGCGGCCACACGCGCAGCCAATAACGGCCCACAAAATCTCACTCAAGGGTGGTAATGGCGGCAGGGTTGTCCTGTAGCTTCGACGCTGAAGTAGTTGGTCACTGTCGCTATTGGTGTATGGCCGTTTCTAGATGTGGAGTGCGTCTTTAAACCAAGTCGGGCTCTCCGTACAGGACAGTCTAGTCGATTGGGGGCCGTAAACGAAGCTGGGTAGAAATGTGTCGATTTGGGAGAGGCAGCCGAGGTGGGGACTATTCGACTGGACAGCGCCAAAAGGGAAAAGCTCAACTGCGGTCTCCTCACCCGGCTCTTCTCTGAATGTGCTGTCACGTACTCGTTACTGTCCGTACTCGGTAGTCACCTATGAGGCTGCCTTAGAGAGCGAAGAGTGTGCTCATCGTCAATCGCATAGCCGTTATTATAAAAATGGGCGATACACTGGTAGGCCAATCCTTTTTGTAGCGCGCAACATCAAACTTGTCTAGCTAATGATTGATATCCGGTTGCACTCTCAGGCTCTCCCAGCTCAAGCATCTGAGCTCTTGCTCTCTGACAAGCCGGCGGCGGCAGTAGTCGAAACTGCATTGGAGATGAGTGACGGACAGCGCGATAACACTGCGCCACTGACAGAGGATCCCGCAACAATTCCAGAGGACGAACAAGAAGAAACCACTGATGTGGTTAATCAGACCAAGGATGATGATGAGTTATTGCACTCACACACGGGGGATGCGGAACCGATTTTGAAGACGAGTGGGGGAGAGGATGACACTAACGTGTCGGACATTGCGGCAGAGCAGGCTGTCGAGGACGGCGAGAACGGCGAGGGCGGGGAGAATTCCGAATCACAGAGCGTGGAAATTGCACAGGAGGAACACGCGGAACGCGAATCCACTAGACAGGAGGCGTTGAGGAAGGAATATGTAGAAGCCCATCCCTGGATTGTCGACTGGGTGGAGCTTGACTGGGAGCATTTCAAGAATCGCTCTGGCCAGAACGAAGATGAGGGTCGTCATATTATCGAAGTCCTCAGGGTTACGCCGACAACACCGGAAGAAATCGAGGCGGACGCGCGGAGGCGAAGTGGCGAGAAGCTAATAACAGACCTCAAAACTAAGTCGGACTCTGCCACCGCAGGCTCTTCTTGGATCCAGAGAATCCGAATACAGTCGCCTGCTGTTGTTGCTCACCTCTCCTTTGCCGGGGACATGGTGGTGCAAGACAGATTGAGCCGCATCCATACATTTCTCAGGCCGTTCACATCTCTGAACGCTCTTCAGCCGGCGATGAAACTCGCTCTCGAGAGGCTCGAGAAGAAATGGGCTAATGCCGACGAGAGAGCCCAGAGCGCCGAAGGTCCGGAGAACTCAGAGGACCCAGACTCAGAGCTAGAGGAGTTATATCACTATGATGGTATGACCGACCGAACCGCCTTAGAGCACTTACGGTGCTACGTAAAATTCGTCGACGATATGGTCTTGCCGCTATACGATTACTTCAAGGATACATCACACAAGAAAGTGCGGTTCAATGACCTGCAGCTTCTTTTTTCCCCAGGAGAGCTCATTTACTGGCCCAGCGCGGGGTCTATCATGAGTGTTCCGTATCCCTTCTATCAACCAGCTTGGAGGGTCTTCCACTACGGTAGGACTGCTTACAGTAGCACCTACATTGATGACATTAATCTTAGCACGGGAGACTCATTTTTCGTATGCTGCTACTATATCGACCACGACGGCACTTCATATGGAGTTGTCAAAGGTCGGATTCCTATTGTTCACTTCAGCGGCGAGAAAAATATCACTGACCTTCCTGCCTACCCCTTCCGCTTTGCCGATGCCTCGGCTAGGCGACTGGAAGAGCTTAAAATGCAAGGGAACTTGTTTCGCTCTTTTATAAAGGAGCACCATTCATACTACGATGGGTGGACTATTCCCCAGGAACTGCAGCAAAGATCCGAAGACTCACAAGAGGAGCGTTTAAAGTATCGGCGGGTCGTGACGGACACAATGAATACAACACGCTCCCCACCAGAGCATGTCGAGAGCTCCGTTGTAGTTGACTTCGATGAGGCGTTTAAACGACACCCCAGCTGGAAAACCAATTTTCGCATCCCTAACGCCTCTTCAATCAGCTGGGAATGGTATGAAGAGCCCCATGAGATCATACATTGGAAGGACAATGCAAGGACGGAGAAGTTATATAGTGTAAGAGAAATGTTTATGACCAACGATCCCGGTAAGAATCTCATGAAAAACGAATTCATGGAGAAGGATGTCCCTATCGCTTCCTCGCGTGGTGATGGTTTAAAGGAGGTAGCGGATGAAGATATTGGTAAGCACCGTTTAAACCCCTGGCCCTCTTCTCACTGCGATCAGAGACGAGATAATGATGCCGAAACGTCCCTTCCAAACCATGAAGAAACTAATTAGCGATCTCTAGTCCTATTACCTCGCCGACTTGTTGCATACGCACTTCGAGACAGGAAGTTTCTAATCTTGGACATCTTCTCACTGCGTAATCTCGTCCAACATGCGGATGTGTTCAAAGACTTAAAGATCAATCCAGACCACCAGAGGATGATAGAGTCCTTAGTCAGGGCCCATTCTGAACGGCGTAGAATGCAAAAAGAGCGGCCTTTGCTCTCCCTTAACCAAGACCTCGTGTACGGTAAGGGAGCCGGCCTGTTCATCCTCCTTCACGGCGCGCCTGGCGTTGGCAAGACAGCAACTGCTGAGGCTATTGCTCAGCGTTATAATAAGCCTCTGTTCTCTATCACATGCGGTAACCTGGGCCTGACGCCGCGAGAAGTTGAAGATGAGTTGAAGGAGATATTCCGGCTGGCACATCTCTGGGATTGCGTTTTGCTGCTTGATGAAGCGGATATTTTCCTTGCGAGGAGAGACATACATAGTCTCAAGCGCAATGCTCTGGTCTCTGGTATGAAACTGGACGTCCTCCCCGTCATCTTATGTTAGAACGAGAATTGACATTGTATAGTATTCCTACGCGTATTGGAGTACTACAGCGGGATACTCTTCCTCACGACTAACAGAGTCGGAATTATTGACGAGGCTTTCAAGTCGAGAATCCATTTGAGTTTATACTATGAACGACTGACTAAGAAGCAAATGCTAGCAATTTTCAAGGTCAATCTCGGAAAGCTAAGAAACATCGAGGCTGAGAAGGCAAAAGAACTAATCCACACAAAGATAAAAGAGCAGGATCTAATCATTAAAGAAGACAAAATCATCGAGTTTGCAAAAAGACATTGGAAGGCCACACCAAGGCACGCAAGGTGGAATGGGAGACAGATCCGAAATGCGTTCCAGATTGCGTCGTCAATGGCACGCTACGATACGGGCAAAGAATCTCTTGCGAGTGAGAAAAAAGGGGACGAAAACCCTGAACGACCGATCCTCGACGACAGCCACTTCGAGCTGGTGGCTGAAATAATGAAGCGCTTCGATACGTACTTCGAGATGGCAACGGGCGAAACTGATGAGCAGGCTGCCCTCTTGGACAAAGCCCGTGATGACCGGGTTCGGAACGAAGACCTTGTTGAATATACGCAGTCGTATGAGACACCGAGCATTAAAAGGAAATCATCCCGAGGCACGAAGGCGCGAGAGGAGGATTCCAAGAAACCTCGTAAAAGTAAGGGCAGCGGGAAGGGAAAAGAACGCGATTACAGTGAGGAAAGACGTGAGACAAAGCCGGTGAAAGCGAAGGGGAAGCCCCCTAAGCCTACCTCATCACCTTACGGAGACGAAAAGAAGGCGTCGTCCTCTCGTAAGAAAGTGGGCAGCCCACAACAAAAACCAAAGAGTGGTGGTAAGTCTGCTACGAAGAGCTCGACAAAGGGTAGCGGGGTTTCACGGTCCAGTAAGAAGAAGCGCAACGAGACGGACGATGAAGACGAAGAGGACGACGACGAGGATTCCGAGCAACTCGATGAGACGGGTGATTCAGAAGAGGCGAGCTCCGGAGAGGATGATAGTGAGGATCAGGATGACGATGACGATGACGAAGATAATGATGATGACGACGACGAAGACGATGAAGATGATAGCGAATAAGTGCCCATCGGTATCACTGCTAGAAGAAGGAAAAGTGGCTAGGTTTTTCTGCGTGCATCATAGATCTAGCTCAGATCTAGAATATAGGAGATAACAACGAGAGATTAAGTTACTGCTTCGCACAGAGCGTGTTGATGCTGAGACGAGACCTTTATCTAGCCTGACCCCTCCTGAGCGAGCATTTCGCGTTCGGCTATCTTTCCATTCTATACAGCTCTCTGGGGATCGCTGCGAATCCAACCGTACAGCCATACGACCTCCGCGATGTCACGACTCGATGACTGTAATCATGCCCTGAATGAATTCCTATCTCTTGGCATCGCGAAGGTATCGTTGCGGCCAGGTACTGTAGATAGCTAAAAACGCCACAAGGAACACACCACGTGACCATATTAGACTCGCCTAGACTAGATAGACAGTAGCGTCTCTTAAGAATTAGCACTGCTTCTCCTCAGCCGCACATGTTGCTACGGTAGTCTAGCAAGTATTCCTTAGATATGGAAGCCCTCAAGTCGTTCACCCGTTGGGCTCTCAAGCCGGTCGTCCCCCCCATCGACCTAGCTGGGAAGCCTAGCACTGTTCTCTGCCCCTGCTGCCGCTGTATCACTGGTGACGCTCTGGTCTCAGAAGCAGGGTTCCGACACGTCGAGAAGCTTAAGGACCTATGGAGGACGTGGCAGAATTGCAGTCTGTGCCATGTTATATTCCACCATTTTGTAGACCGTGGCGCCCTAGGAGAACAGACCAATCTGCGACTCAAGTTCACTTGGCCGGGATCGTCAAATTGGAGCGATAAGTATCCCTTGGGGGTTCTGATGCTCGTCTGTGATGGTCTAGATGGGAAGCAAGTTTCTACTGTGGATTGTTTGTACATTGTCACGCCAATCGGTAAGCGCTCAGCTCGCAGAACGAGACTTATCTACCATCTTCCAGAGCCCCTTGATCACGTAACAGAGGTGTAGGCAGAGTCACATCATGTGTAAAGGCCGAGTTTATTCCTGTGTTTTCGGCCTTCGAAGGGCTTTTTGTCTTCCATCAGGCATTAGTGGTTGCTGTTGAATGTTCTCTAACCAGTTCTCGAGCCACGACTCGATATCTCCTATCTCACGGGGCAAACTGAATGCTGACATCACGAGAAGGCGATCCTGCGGAGAGCTTAGGATTTCCACCTGTTAATAGAAGCCTCTCCAACACAAGATCAAATGAGACCTTTGAGTTCATCCATAGGTGTATGGACGAATGCTTACACAAACACGAGTGCGAGCAGCCATTTTCGAGCGAGCAGGGAGCAGGCCCAAAGGATAGGTCGCAATGGCCAGCTAGACTCATTTACGTCAACCCGAATAGGGATAGTAATGAGGACCATATTCGCGTCATCGATATCACGGAGTCATGCCCAAGATTTATGACCCTAAGCCACTGCTGGGGGGAACCCAGGCGTACATTGTTGGATAAAGATAAAACGAAGAAGGACAACTTACATCAGCGAAAGCTCTCTATCCCGGTCAAGACCTTGTGTAGAAATTTTCAGGATGCCGTGGAAATCACTCGCCGACTCGGAGTCGAGCATCTGTGGATAGACGCCCTCTGTATTATCCAGGACGACGTTGAAGACTGGGATCGGGAATCTGTAAAAATGGGGTCCATCTACCAGAACTCGGTGCTGACGATATCGGCGAACTTGAAAGGCGACAGTTCGGGCGGTTGTTTCAACAGGCGCAGCGTGCCTCATGATCTATTGCCTATGAAAATGCGCGAGAAGATCAAGGTCCGGAGCATAGAGATAACAACGACACAACCCGGCCGCCAACAATCGAGTCTGCTATTCCACTATGAGCGTCAAAGCAGCGACCCGGCACCGCTCAGGGCATCGCCCCTAGAGAATAGAGGCTGGATTTTCCAGGAGCGCGTCCTGTCCCCTCGGACCATCCACTTCACCCCGTCGCAAGCGGTGTGGGAGTGCAGGGAGATGTATAAGCTCGAAGACATGCTTCCGAGCCCCGTTCCAAACTACAAGGGAACAAGGCCGGCGCTCATAGCCCAGGGAAGGCGTGGTGCTCTAAATGTGGTGGACCACTGGTATCGCGAGATCGTCTGCTCCGACTATAGCCGCCGCCTCTTCACGAGGCCAGCAGACCGACTGGTCGCCATCGCGGGCCTCGCGAAGACGTGGCAGCCCATCATAGGCGATGAGTATATTGCCGGCATCTGGCGGTCGTCAATGGCCTTCGGGCTCTGCTGGATGAGGGACCGGAGCAGGACGCTGGCTCTAACAGCGGCTCAGCGCCGCTACCCGACCTGGACGTGGGCATCACACGATGGCTTTATAGCCTGGTGGCCGTCGCATGAGAATTTTGAAGCCGACCGGCGCTTCCGGTTTCACGGCGAATCGCTGCAGTACCGCAATCAGAAGGCTGCGACCATGTTCTCCGTGGATGGCGGCTTCGTTCGTATCGAGGGCTGCGTCTCTGAAATCGCCATATGTAGCCTTCCTGACAAGACTGAGGTTGACGCAAGCGTGGAGAACCGCGCGGCGAAATTGTTCATCGACACTGTTGATCCTGGTGACTTCGCTCAATTACCGATGCGTTTTCCAGTGGTTGCCATCGGTCACGCCTCAGATACGCGCCATTGGGTACGCACATACCTGCTCGTGCTGGGATCTGTGGCGTCGCAGGCTCATTCGTATGAGAGGATTGGCTTCGCGTTTGTTGACTTTCAGACGGTGGAAGAGAGGGCTGGGTTTTGGGATGGCATTGATTCACAGCAGATATTACTTTTCTAGCGTCGCGTTCATCGAGATTGGTACGAAGTCTATAGTTAAAGACCCCGCAGTACAAAATATTGGCCCTTCATATACTTTAATAATACGAGCAAACGGTGTTCAAAATCATGTGGATTCATCTCACTAGAGGGGTGTTCCAAGATCTATGTGCTAGGGAGGCATTGGGGGAATATCTTGTCCCAAGGTCTAGAAGTGTAGATCTACCTGCAGACAGCCCGAGAAGAGCATATACTACGAACAGCAAGTTTATCAGACGTGTTACCGAATGTTCATAGGTAGATACTCCGCCAAAGGCCTCTCTTACACTGAGCATCACGACTAGAGGCGTCAACAATCCATCTTCCCGTCACCTAAACGTACACTCATTATAGCCAGTCTCGAGTCTGCCTTTCAATACAATCTTATGCCCTGTTAAGTAACAGGGCTACATGCAGCGATAGATCCCCTAGCACAGCAATTACCAGGCCTAGCTGGCTTCCACAACATACCCGCTCAATCAGTTCTCATCCTCATAGAACTTCGCCTTCAGAATCTCCGCCTCCACCATTCTCCCTGTGGCATTCGCGAAGTCGGCCTGGATGTGCAGCCACTTGTTGGCGCGGTAGCGCGCCTCGAGCCCTGCGAGCACGCGGCAGTCACTCTTGCTGTAGAACCGGTCCGGCCGCAGGACCTTCTGATCCGGATACATCTGACCGTAGAGCTCGTCGTAGATGTACCGGCGTTGTGCCCAAAACTCTTCCTCTGAGTCCTCCTCCGCCTCCTCCTCTTCATCATATTCATCTTCCTCGTCGCTGGAACTCAAGTCGGATTCTGATTCTAGATCTAGCTCGGAGGCGGAAGCGGATGTCTCCGAGACTGCCTTCGCGTTCTTCCTTTTCTTGCTCTTCGACTTGGTCTCCGACTTGAAGCCAGACTTTGCAGCGTCTTTCTTGGACTTGGTTTGTTGTTCTTCTTTCTGTTCGTATTTGGTCTTGTTCTTCTTTTTGCTCTTGCTGCTGCCCTTCTTGGGCTTGGCTTTCTCTTCGATGTACAGCTTCGCCAACTTCTCCGTCGTGATCCCAAGCTCCTTGGCGTGAGAGGATAGCATGCGGTATCGCTGCTGGCATTCTCTCCTGCTCCGCGCAAGCTCCTTGCCTATCTCGGCCCATCTAGGGGCGGGGAGTAGTGGTATTAGCAACGGAAGCTATCAAAAAGTCTCTGTGTTCTGCATGGGAGAGACACACGGAATCGACGTAACACGATGGTAGAACTTACGAACTCGCTTGGGACTTTCTCACACAGATAATGCGATCCTCATCTTGCGTCCATTCGGGAGCAGTGTCGGAAGAGTCGTCGGTGGAACTCATCTTCTCCTCACCCTTAGCCTTGGCCTCCTCGAAGTCGGAATCGTCGAGTTCGTCGTCGGTTCCGACCTCGACACGTGTGGATTCTATGTCGCTGTTGTCTTCCGAAGAGGGCTGATGCGGCGCTTCGGGCTCGGGAGAGCCACTCGTGATCACTGGGCTGTGGAAGGTGACTTCTTTTCATCAAAATTCAAGTTAGTGTTTGCTTATGTGGATCAGGGGTTGCGTGCGGCTATAAGGGTACGGTATAGAGGTCAATATTTGAGACATCGTACTCTTCTTTGGCTTTGTCGGGCCAAACATTGCGTACAACATTCTATCAACACACCTAGGATTTTTTTTTGGCGCGCAGAGGCGTGTGGATGGAAGCACGGGGTCCACGACGGGTGAATACAATTGTATGGAAGTGAAGTGTGGGATGATGTGTGTGAGTGAATGATGTGCTGGGAGGCTCGTACACACAAGTTCTCTGTTGTTGCTCTTGGGAGGTCGGGTGTATTTATTAGGGTGAATGTGCCGTGTGCTTAAGGTGTGTACTTAAGTTACTGATGCGATGGCCTTAGGCCTCTCCTTCCACTACCTATTTATATGACAATTAACGATTTGGTTATGCTGCTGCTGTTGGAAACAATTGCCCCTCGTAACACTGGGTTCCTAGGCGACAGCAATGCGAACGCCAACATGTTTTATGATAGCCCGATGCATTAAAGCTCTTCCTACCAATACCTACTGCCTTTTCCGAGCAATTCTCCTCTGAATATTGGTAAATTACATAACCTGACAGACCTCTCGGTGAACTGGACCTCTTCTCGCCCCCGCCTCTTTCTATCACGTACTTAGATAACATCATACTATTACTACATTTGAAAGGTTGTTTCTTGACACTACTAGAAGCAATGGAATTTAACGATCGTATTGAAGACAGAATCTCATTGATGCATCATGATTCAGTACTCCAAACCTATATAGATATTGGCGTCTTATAATTTGCTTCTTGGCCTCCATTTAGCATAGGGGTGTTCTTCTGAGCTCGGCACCAAGTGGTCGACTGCGCCTGTATGTAACAGGCCAGGGTGGACTTGATCTAGTCTAGTAATTCCGCATTGCTGCATCGTCGTCTCAAGCTCGTCGATTAATACTAACACAGATGGATTAACATCATTCCAACATTCTCTCCTAAGCAGGGGTATGATAAGCGACTTACTATTGACGAAGTGCTCAACACCCTCCTTTCCGTAATTTAAAGCAAACAAAAACCCACGCCCTATACCTACAGCTTTAGCACCAAGACATAGAGCCTTGAAGATGTCCGTGCCTCGCGTTATGCCACCGTCGATGTACACTTCCATCTTATCGAAAATCTGCGGGCAGCACTTTTGCAGCTCCAACAGGACTACTATCGTGGCCGGCGCTGTGTCAAGGCTCCTACCTCCATGGTTCGTGATGTAAATAGCCTCTACGCCGGCTTCCATCGCCTTTACGGCGTCCATGGCAGTCTGTATCCCTTTCAATACAATTGGTAGACCAGGCGCCGCCTTCCTCAGCCACGCGATATCGTTCCAGGTGAGCGAGGCATCAATGAATTGGCCCATGATACGGCCCAAAGAGCCGCCTTTAGTATCGTTCTTCGCCTTCATGCCGGACATCGGTAGCTTCATGCTCTCGTCCGCCTTGAGACGCTCATCGGCCTCCCGCTTCCCGATAACAGGGGCGTCGATTGTGACGAAGATGGCCTTGACACCACGATCTCGCACAAGCTGCAGCAGATTCTCCGACTTCTTCCTGTCTTTGTCGACATATAGCTGGAAGAAGACAGGCACGTTCGTCCCGTCAGCACCCTTCGTCTCCTCCACGGCGTCCATGACCTCGGCCAGTGAGAACGAGCAGCTCGTCGATACACACTGCGGAATTCCAACGCTCTGGGCGCCGCGGCCCAGCTCACGCTCCCCCTCGGGGTGAAAGAGCTTCCCCATGGACGTCGGCGCAATGAATATGGGCGTCGAGATGCGGTGACCCAGCATGGTCGTGCTGACGTCCGCGACGCGCACATCGCGCAGCACACGCGGCCGGAGAATAATGTCGCTGTACGTCGAGCTGTTCCGCTCCATCGTCAGACAGTCCGTCGCGGCCGAGGTCATGAAGGCCCACGCCTTCGGCGTGTAGCTCTGCTGGGCCGCGAGTCGGAAGTCGTGGGCGTTGATGATGCTCGAGAGAGGGGGCTTGGCGCCCTTGGCTTTGGCCGGCTGGGTCTCGGTCGTGGGTTGCGGCCGTGCCCATTCCTCCGTTATTGTCGATGCGTCTAGGACGCCTATTCTGCGGGATGCTGGGAGCGAGGTGCGGATGAGAGATGGTGAGTGGACCTCTGAGTACGCGGCTGTTGCGTCGCGGCCGGCGTGTTGGAGGAGAACGTCTATGCCACCTGGATGGTCTGGCGCGAACTTACTTAGATCGTAAATTACGCCGTCGACGGCGAGCCAGAGGTCGTCGATGGACTGGTGTGCTGATATCTCCTCCACGCTGACTGGCCGGCTACTCGGTATCTCCTCATCACTCATTGTGAAGGGCTCTGTTCTTGTCCTTTAAGTGCTAATTCAATTGTGCCTATACTATATCCTCACTGGCTATGCGATACCAATTTACATCCGAGGTGATTTGAGGTGATTCTTTTGCGTAGGAAGAGGAAACCTGCAAGAGATAGAGGCTTGAAGGCTGTACATAGACATGGAGGTAGATAGAATAAGTCGGTGAAAAGGGTACCGAGTGTTGAGTTGATCTGGGGTAGCTTCACGCGCCCCCATTTCTCCACCATTTTACGGTACTGCCACTACTTTTCCGAAGGTTTCGTTTCCCCACGATTGTATAAGCCTCCCGCGACGGTTCGGAAAACAATTGCCTTCAGATGAGCCTCCTGTCGCTATTATATTTTCATGGTCGCCAAATCAAGCCTGAGAAGTATCAGGCAATGCTAAACTACCATGCCGAGCCACAGGTGATCGGCAATAAAGAAGGGTCATATCTATCGCCCGTCATACTATCTAGTATTCAAAGGTTCCAGACGGATTGCATCACGACTCTCTCTATATGTAGAGAGAGTGACTACATCGTTGTGTGATTTCTGATCTCGCAGCCCTTCTCATCCGGCGAGAGCCTTCCCAACGAGCGTCTTCCCGCGCTCGCTAAGCCTCATATCAAGGGCGATCTCGCGCCCGCGCGGGCTCATCTTGGCCCAACTTTTGCGGAGGATGTCCAGCATCTTGTCCTCGTCGACGTCGTCTCGCTTCTCGAAGTCATCCAACTGGTCGTCGAGAAACACGAGGCATGCCACATCCTCGAGCACTTGCGTCTCGGCATCCGCAGCTAAGTTCTCCTTTCTCACGAGCGCTGCTACTCGGTCTATGGCTTCTGTCGGAAGAGGCGGTGACAGAGAAGAGAGTAGGGCCTTGATCTTCTCCGCCGCTTGCGTCTTCTGTTTTGCCCGCCATGTCAGGTAGCCTGCGCGGGTCATGGGGAAGCTGTCACGCGGTATCTCCCATCTGGTTCGATGAGCTGGTTAGTAACAATGATGCAATATCTCAGCTGCATCTATTTCATAAAGAAATAGCATTTTACGAAGCCCCCATAGCACACCCAACTTTGCAGTTACTACGTTGTTGTCTTTTTTTTCTCTCTCTCTATTTTTTCCATCTGATTGATTCACCCTCGACTCACCGCAACGACATACCTAAACGAGATGCATGCACTCACCTCCTGAAATGCTGCGCCCGACACGCGAGCTGCAGTGTGGGCGAGGCATCCGGGCACTAGGACACTCCGAGTCAGCTATCACCATTTCGAGTGGATTTATTGAATTTATGAGGACTTCAGAAGCTTCCAGACATTGTGATGGCCTAAAAGGGAAAGCTTCTACTTTAAAAGCGGCCGAAACAAGAAGTAAAAAAACCGAGAATTACTCACCCGTACGGCGAGCCAGCGCGTCATCTTCCGCGCATAGTGCAGCTCGTTGGGCACCGCTGCGTTGTTATTGCTGCTACCATCGGCGACGCCCGGCACCGTCTTGGGGTCGTCCGCGTGGGCATCGTCGATGAGCTTGAGCGCTGCTGCGAAGTTCGCAGGGAGCTCTGGCAAGACGGCGGTCATGCTGTGGCGTCTTTTGCCTAGGGAGCTGGGCTGGTCTAGGCCGTCCCAGTGGTCTAAATAGTTGGTTCCCAAAAAGCCACCGAGCACTACGCTTACTTGAATGATATCTAAATATAAAGTAGATGTATATCGGAATAGATTTGGAATTGAGATGAAGATAGACACTTCCCGGCTATCTAGTCCCTCGATAAAGCCAGAGCCAACTTAGATCGAGTCAGGAGCTGTCGATAAGTGAAATCCTCACATGTAAAACGCACCAAGCCGTTTAGTATAGTATCGTGCAACTATAGTAGTGCCTTAGGTACCTAGTTAGGTAACCTAGCGAGTGAAGTGGGGGTTTAAGAACCCCCCTCCCTTAGGCATTATAGTTAAGTACTCACTAACATAACCTGAAGCCTCTGTAAACTTGATACTCGTACAAAGATATACTGTGGTTAGGTGTGTGTAGGCACCCAATACTATCGGCCTCATTTCAATTTCTCAATTGTCTTGACAATTGAGCTTAATAGACACCGTATCACAATGTAGCATACATGGTAATGAATCACGCCGTGATCAAGTCTCCAGAAAGTGCGAGGGAGATTCGCCCCGTCTCGACACAAGGGTCGGGGGCTTGTATGTTTATTTCTTTGACATCTGCTCACTCGATGTCCTGCTGATGGCGCAGTTGGCCATTTCAATCTGCTAGGTTAGGTGCCTACAGGTAGGTAGGTAGGTAGGTAGTTCCCCCCAAAGCAATAGGTATCGCCCGCTGAAACCTTCAACGCCTGGATCCCCGGAGCCCCAAAACCCACAATGTGTACAAAAACAAAACCCCCGGGATGATCACTTGATTTTCTTTCGATTACAGTCCTTCTTGTCCTTCTTGCCCGGAGTTACGTTCCGGGATAGGGGTGGTAAGATTGGTAGTGCTCCGGCGGCGGCGGGCTGAACTGCGCGTACTCGGACTGCGGGCGATGTACCGCTGGCTGCAGCGGCTGTAGTGGTGGTGACTGGTTCGTGAGCGCCGAGACCATCGTGTTGTAGTTCTCGGCAGGGCTGACGGGGCTCACGGGACTCTCCTCGATTGGCGATACTGCATCGTCTTGGGGTTTAGAGGGCACGATTCGAGGGGCATGATATGCCGGTGCCTCGGTGCTGGGATTATTTCCTACCGTGTACATGTTATTCTGGAATCCGTAAGTATTAGGTGGATAGCCTATCACAGGCTGGTCTGATGCCTGCACCATCCCCGGGGGTGCCTCTCCGTAAAATGTCGAAGGATACTGTGATCCTGGTATTATCGGCTCGTTGGGGTACATGTCATGATCGCTGGGCGGCATCTTTCGTCCCAATGCAAGCGGGTTTGGGTCCTGGGACCGCTTCTTTCGTCGGTATAAGAAAACCCCCAAGGCGGCGGCAATTAAGGCGAGACCAGCAACGCCGCCGACTACGCCGCCGACAATCGCTCCTATGTTCCTCCCGCCGGAGCTTGCGCTCGAGTTAGGAGGTACCGTTGCGGATGAACTGGGGACTTGGACGGTAATGGTGGTGGTTACGACACCATTGGTCGTGGTGAAAGTAGAGGTAGAGAGCGACGTGGTAGAGCTCGCATCGCTCTCATTAACAGAGCTAACTACAATCTCGCCCGATGCGGCTCTAGCAGCGCAACCTATGAAGTATGCGCCGTACAAGGGGTCGGAGAAACCCGCATCGTAAGAATGTGTCACACAATGCGGGCGGGTTGACTCGCTGCTGTTCTTCGCTCAGCACACAAATCCGCAGCATGCATTCGGTCGTCTCAAAATAGCTTACCAATATACCGTGAGTGGATCTCCAGACCACTGCGACGACTGTGAAAATTCAAGGCACGTCGTGGGTACGTTGCACGCGCGAGGATTCGTCTCGGTGCAACACCCGACGATGCTCAGAACGCGGTCCAGTTTACAATAGCCCCCGCTGTCACAGGTAATCGGCGGACCTATGAGATAGAGCCTTGTTAGTCATCGGTTCCGCAGCAGGGAGAATTGCTAATTTCACGTACCGTCGAGGTTGTCTACGGAATAGCCGCAGATTGTGTCGGTAGTGTCATCCCTTCTCCGAAGCTCCCAGTCAAGCGGCGGCCTGTCGGGGGCAGAGGTTGTTTTCGGTAACCATTCATCAGGGCTCGATGTGACACGTTCAGCAGTTGGCGTTACCGGAGCCCATTCCCCCGCATTTGAACCGGTCTGGAACCACCGGGCATTCGCGCGAGCGACCACATAGCTCAGGGCAGTCAATCGGAGGGCGAGTGCCATACTTTTACACGATCCTCCATCAAGGGGAAGAGGCCGACAGGAAGCGCGCAGGGGGAGGACAAGTGACAGGGCCAGCCATTACTTATGAGCAAGCAAACAAGCAAGCAAGTAAGTAAGTAGGCAGGATAGAGAGACAAAGAGGGAAATGTGGATGGTGATACTGCTGCTTATTGCCGGACTCGGCTATCGCGAGCTCTTCCGGTTGAGGCTGTCAGCTGAAGTAGCACCCCGCTCGAGGTATTCAATGATGAGACCCTGCCCTGTCCTATGTCAGATTCAGAGTGTGCCGGCTAAGCAAGCCATGGAGAAGATCCCCAATGCTATGCCAATGAGAGGAGAGCCTCCCCATGCAGTGTCAGCATCAACCCGGGAAGAAGAGCTGTGGGCGGGCACTAGAAGCTGCGTGGTCTTGCCAACATGGCCTGCATTGCACCCCCCCTCTTCTCCTCCCAAAGGACAGAAGGAAAAACAAAAAAACCACTCGCAGGCAAGGAAAATCCGGTGAGCATCGCAGTATGTACAACAACTTTGTCTCCCACGGCTTGGTGCCTCGCGCGCGAGCCGTTTTGGGATGGGTGTAAGACACGACCCGAAAGGCGGTGTTCCAAGAATAGAAACACGACGGCGTCGGTCGCCGCTCTAGACTGAACAGCTGACGCGACCTGACCAGTTAACGAAGGTGTAGTGGTGGTAGATATTAGCGAGGTGCGATGCGAATCTTCTGATCAGATGCTAGCTGGCTATTGACCAGAGGCGAGGCGAATCGAGTCGAGTATTATCAACGAAAGAAAAATCCAAATAATATCGTACGCCTATCCGGATTGATCTACCTAGTCTAGCTGTTGTCGCACGAAGGAACACGAAGGAGCAGGCAGAGTATACTACGTACATACTATCCAAGTATTACCTACATAATACCAAGCACAAATATACCACTCAGCGTAGCACTAGCCAACCACACGCACGACGACCCCTACTAATTGGCCCTATAACATCGTGAGTAGATGATGACTACCCCGGTTGATTGCTTTTTTGCCCCTAAGTCTATGTGATAATGCTACCTCCCGACTATAGCCCTTGCTGCCTTTCCCATCTAGACGTACGGCATATGTCGATCAAAAGGTAGTATTCCTTAGTAGATAGAACCACTAAACAAGTCTAGAAATAGTTAGGGTAATTGTCGTATCTCTGTATACTTACAGAGCACCAGGATGTAGGTCTGTAGCCTGTTTACAGGTATGTTACCGTACGCCTAAGCCTGTTCTGGGCTAGCTGAGACGTTAAGCAGCTCTAAGTCTGGGAGTTTCAGCTAAAAGCTCGAAATGAAAGACGGGCTAGTTTCGCTATGATCTTACTTCCTGACTTCTATATTTTTCGTAGCTACCTACATATGCACCACCCGTATTCGCATCGATTCGTGTTCTATGCGGATCGCGCGTAAACTGCCTTTCTCTTAGTTCGGTATAACTAGTGTTGGTCGTTGAAGAACTAGAGTAAGTATTGCAGGTTGATGCATTTCGTAAGCATTCCGTGCAGTGTTTAGCTGGCCTCAACCCTACGTTAGTCCGTCCGTGGTTGGTAAGAGAGAAGCATCTCCACTTGCATAGCACCGGGGGGCTAGTCAGATCGTCCGAGAATCATGCCTGAACGGTATCAGGATGACGATGATAAAACGAACTGGGATGGGGACGAAACGACGCCAACCCGCAAGCATGGTAAGGATTCGAGGCGGCGGCCTGGGCGGTGACCGAATAAACCACCAACTGGGAACTATGGTTCACACTCTCATAGGGCAACCTGCATCTACCCCCAGTCCAGCCTACTTACACTAAATACCCCCTTCCCCCATCGACTTTCACCCGAAGCAGCTCGAGGACGCTCCATTCGAGAAGACTTGGCGCAAGCTCCATGCTACATAGTAGCTCCAGTAGCTATCGTAAGTAGTAATCTAGGATACGACACAACCCCCAGCTATCTACATAGATGCCCATTGCCGGATACCGTTGGTTGCGAATGCATGTGCGGGTCCTTCTTCGGTATTTCTTCAAATAGGTATCTAGGAAATGAGTGAATTTTGGTGAAGGTATACTGCCCTCTATCTCTTTGTTTCAGTTCGTTGCCGAGGCTCTTTAACCATGAGACTCATCAATACCAAATCGCTCGAGTTAAAAGAATTCTTAGGAGACCCTACTCACCCTCGATTTCCTAGATACGCTATTCTCTCACATACATGGGGAGAGGAAGAAGTGACTTTTCAAGACATCCAAAACGTCGATGTAGCCAAGAAGAAGGCCGGCTTTGCCAAAATTGCCAAATGCTGCGAGATAGCCTCAGATGAAGGCTTGAACTGGGCATGGGTTGACACTTGCTGCATTGACAAGACGAGCAGTGCTGAGCTAACTGAGGGTAACTTTTTTCCCTCTTACATATAATTTTATGATATTTTATACATACTGATAGTCTTTCAACAGCGATCAACTCTATGTTTAAATGGTATGAAGGTTCAACAATATGCTATGCATATCTGAGCGATGTCATATGGGATGACAAGTCAAACGCAAAGCTAGGCTTCGGGGCGATTGAATGCTGCGATTGGAGAGAGTCCAGGTGGTTTACTCGAGGATGGACTCTCCAAGAACTCATTGCGCCGTTCGAGGTCATTATATACGACTACGGATGGAAGCAGCTGGGAACGAAGAGACGTCGAAGCCAAGAAATAGAAAAGAGAACAGGCATTCCGAAGGAAGTCCTACTTGACCCAGCGGCTAGGCGCGAGAATTCCGTAGCGGAACGTATGTCGTGGGCAAAAGGAAGACAGACAACTAGAATAGAGGACAGAACTTACTCTTTACTTGGTCTTTGTGAGTGATTCTTAAAAGTCGTCTCCCCCATACCTCCGCCACTAAGTGGACTATCAGAATACAGCCCTGAGGGGCTTTTGCTTTTTTTTATGACAAAAGTCATAGATAGGCGACTTACTAACTTCCCTTTTCCAAGTCGATATCACTATGCCCTTACTCTATGGAGAGGGGGATGCAGCGTTCTCGAGACTTCATGAAGAGATTCTAAGGACCATAGAAGATGACACCATGTTCTTAGGTGGATTAGCTTTTAGTGATCAAGGAGTACAGCTAACAGGAAACCTTGAGGGAACGATACATAAGCACAATTTCTTAGTCATGCCAGACAATGTGCCCACCGGGTTCCAGGCCGTGCCATATCCGCTTCTTAACACTGCTAGCATCTTGCGAAATGTAGCCAACATCGCGAGCAAATCATTTCAATATGTTCCCGGGAGCGGCTTGGGGGTCTGGCGACGGGACGATCCAATGAGCGACCCATTCAAATATCCGAGACTGAGAGGAGATGTCCTCTCAATGCCAATGCGTATCATTCAAGTTCTCTTTCCCAAAAGCTCATCACCCCGCCTACCCATTACCAAGTCGAAATTCTACAATGTCGAAATAGACCCAGCGGACGAAAAAATTCTCTCAGATTTCGGGTCAAGTCTCGTAAACTCTGCGAGCCGATCCTTCTGCCTAGGATTGCTCCGTTGCGCTATGGACGAGCAACTTGTGGCGCGATATTTCATGTGTCTCCCAGCTAACGACGAGTTATATGCATTTCCTACGCCTTTCTACCGCCTCGTTTCACGAGCGGAAGTCGAATTTTGGCCTTATATGGAGTGTCATATCTTACTGAACAGAGGCGCCTGGAGACCAACGCCGTACGTGATGCGTCTACGAGGCCCAGCCGACCGAGATATGGCAGAAGTCCAGTCAAAAGCCGCTTTCGGCTACGGATGGACATGGACTATGTTGGGAAGCGATAGGCTAAGCGGAAATACAAGCCTAGAACTCGAAATCGACATGCAAACCACACTTTCTTATCGACTTTGTCGGGACGGGAGCACCGAAATTTGGTGCCTCACTTTGACATTTACGAATGAAGACACCGACTACTTTAATAGGGCTAGAGCCATTAGTGTTGAGATAAAGCTCAAATGTCTGATGAATCCGGAAAGTGACACTAGTGTCATGAAGGTAATCCACCATAGGCGCGAGGGCCCTGTTACGGCGTTGTGTCGGAGGATGCCGGTGCTAGGGGGTGATGCGGAACTGGTAATCTCAGTTTACTACGGAGTTGAGGCGGAACGTCACTATTACATTCCTATGATCAGATTCCGCGCATTCGAGGCGGCCGATGACTAGCAGGCTCGCGTGTAACCATTGCTTAGTTGATCATCCTCGGTGGTGTTTGAGGTGTAAGATCATCGACTTTGACAAATTTCCACGTGAGTCGACTGAAAAGAATGATACTATAGAGCCGCAAAGCTCTGTATTTTTATTCAACTATTGCTCATTTATGACATCTACTCTGAGAAGGACGATAAATAAGTAAGATCCAACTCGATACTAAACTTACATAACGCTGAATCATTTATCCATTTGTTATGTTTAGCCCATGACCTTCAATATTTCTTTTATAAGGAAAGAAATGGACGATATTTTATTGTAGAGAGTACATATTTGTGTTCCGGTTTTTATTTTACGGTACTCAACCTATTGCAGTCTCAGTATTAACCACACATGTATAAGAGGAGAGATTCAGCAGAGCCGCGTGCTTACCGATAGAGGAGGATCTCCCCTGACTAGGAAAACTATAAGCTCTTGAAAGAAATATAGAACTAGAGCTTTATTATGGAGGTTTGATGTCTAGCTATACGCTACCTTCCAATATCTAATGTTTGCGCTCAGCCTTTAATCTACGACTTCAGGCCTCCTTAAGGTTGATTTTCTCGACTATGGCCTCGACGTAGAAACCCTTGAGTCTATGGCACTACCTCTGGTACAAGGGACTGCCCTACCGGTTACTTACCATTGCGGTACCTAAAGTATTGGAGGACTGTGGTCTTCTTAGTAGTTATAACCTTGCCTAGGTAATACCAACTACCTACCTTGTGTGCGTATTCTATATACTCCGGAAGGCACAAGTTTATTCCGTAAGTGCTTGGGTACCTACATAGGAGTTTATATTTTGTAATTCAGCTACCAGGCTATAGTTAAATCATAACTTCTCATTTGACTTCCTATAACCGACCCTAAGCAATATTGGATCTACCAGGCGAGTATGCTTCTCCATAAGATAGGAGATACATATCCATAGCCAGGCTTTTCCAGGTAACTACGCAATTAGCACCCTAGGGTGGTTATGTTCATAGGATTTGGCTCAATGTATAGGTGCCAGATCCCCCTCGGGAGGTCCAGGAATCAATTGGCTACTCTATTAAGCTCTATACTATACTTCTCCGTAGCCTATCTATTCACTCTTTGACTAATCCCTCTATCAGTGTTAGTCTACATGTAAATGTAGAAGAAATGTCCTAAAATATTTATAACCAGAGGTTTGAGGGTATATGGAGTTTCCTATACTCCTTAGGTCGCGTGGGATTAACTAGACATTTTCTATGTTACTAATACACAAGCAGCTATTCATTTCTCAAGCAGTTTGTTGATTTTTCGACTTTGAGGCTAACATTATATAGCTCATAATAAGCATGCCAAGTAGTAGAACACCTGCTATAATCTATGATGTTCTAAGACCTATACTTAGGGGTAGGTAATAGTATACGTTGTTGCGCAAGGGTCTCCAAAACGCCTTCCTACGTACTACCTACTATATACACAAACAGTCTCTTTGTTCCAAGTCCGTATGGCATATACTTCTTAAATTAACAAGACTATAACCTGCAATTATGAAGCTAAGAATCATTACTACAATACTTGGCTAACTAGAGCCGCTTTCATGAATTGTAAAAACACAGATTATATTCTTCTTACAACTACCAGGTGGATAGCCCAACAACGTAACAACTGCCTTTGTTTCATAAATAAGAATCGGTGAATTAAGCAGCCACACCGATAGGCTCTAGGAACCAGCAGTAAGTTAAGTCAACAATGTTTAACATAGGATGTACATAGATAGGGAAAAGGGGGAAAAAAACCTTATTAACTATATCCTCAACAATAAATAAGCTAACTTGTCCTTTCATGAGCCACAAGGTTAATTTATAAATATATCTAAGGAATTTTACATACATAACAAACTTGATTTCTATTGCAACCTTGTATATGATTGATCATCTACTATTATGTGACAAAGCGCTGAAGCCTCCAGCAAAAGGGAAATATGGCATTCTTTAAAAGAAGTAGCGGAAAAACGATGTTTGACATTCTTGTTTCCTCACTAGTGGTTCCCTTTAGATCTCAGATCTCAATACAGGACGCCTATCAATGACCGTAAGAATCTCCTGTTAATAATTCTTCTCTACATATCGCAATCCTCACTTGTGCTTGGAAAGGTGATGACATGCCATAGCACATAACTCTGGACAAAGCTAGCTAATTGTTTTGCTATCACGTTAGTGCTAGTCGTACCGTAAGTGCCTAGGACTGGACTTTGAGTATATGTATACTTACATATATCAATCGCTAGATAGCATGGAAAAAGGGAGGAAATTCTGGACTGAAGCATCTAGAATAGATAAAGAGAGCTGTTTAGGAAGAAGTTCCAGTAGAATTGCTGTACCGCGATAATCAATGAGCGTTGCACCCTGTACCGAGTTTTCAATATTGAATTCTTCAAGCAACTTTCGCGACTTGCTAACGGCAATAACAGACGTGGTGAAGCCCAACCTCGCGATATGTAAAGACTGCATTAAATGCAGTTGACATAGTTTTAATCATTCTCAAATGCAAAAAATTAGTGTTAACTTAAGTTTTGCTCGTTTCCGTATTAGGGTAGAAATAGAGTAGTGCTGCACGCCTGAACTACCACGATGGGGCTCCGTAAAAGCTCCAAGCGACAGGAAGGGCCAACCAGTACTGAACCAGTCTTCAATATTCTCTGATATTGAGTCGAGGTACATCTACTACTGGATACAACGTCATTCGGATATCGAGTAGTAGCCACCCTCCATCAACGCGCTGTCCTGGTTAACGTGACAAGAAGACTCAGCACCATGGTTTTCCTTCTATCGCCACCATCTCTCTCCAGCCCAACCACAGGCCTGCACCGGAAAAACAGACCCTCGCCGCCACGACAGCCCTGCCAACGAGGATGTTATCTGCGGTCTCAGATTAGGTATCGGGTGCCTTGTCCAGCTCGTAATGAAAACAGCAATGACATCAGATGCGCTGTGTGACGGTCCCAAGCCGGAACATCCCCCAGTTGCCGTAGCCCAAGAGAGCATGAGGGTATGCGGATTACCGAAGATTCGCAGTGAGATCCAGCACCCGGGTCGTCTGAGCACATACTCGCACAACATCGCCGCAAGGTCCCCCGCCGATTACGTATCTCCGGTATACTAGGCAGAACAAAGCCAAGCGAGTATCGGCATGTTACGTGTTACCCAAGTATCGTCACGAGTGGCCTGCCGGGTCTCTTGAGGCTGAATGGATAGCTATCTAGGGCATGATAAGCAAGTGAGGCGGAAGAGCATGTGGTGACATTGGCCACACGCTAACTGCTCGTTAGGGTTCGGTTCCTTTCCTCATCATACCATGGTTACGGTAACTGTTTGCAGTTGCGTTATTGCCGCTATGCAGGATCTAGTGCACAGTGATCGCAAGGATCTTTGTACGCTAGTACGAAGGGTAGCTGCTTGCGAAAATCCCGTAGGTACTGTATGTGGGATGTGTGTAATTACGTACAGCACTGTATATTTGCATGACCGCGTTACCTAAGAACTAACCCAGAGGACTAGCGTATGGATGGGGAAATGCGGCTGGTGGCATGGGCTCTGACAGGGCTAGTCGCCCACGAGGTGGTATTAGCAAGGGTTCAGCTCGGATCCCATAGGTGTATCTATTCCTATCTCATACATCCGATCGTCAGGGAAATGAAACCAGACCCAGATCGCCGGGACGAACAAACTGGGCACTAAGCAGGATCCAGGCGTGCGGTTCTTCCAACGACGTTGCATTTAACACTGTCTAGTAATCATTTATTACCCAGGTATTATTATAAATCATGAACGGATTGGCAGGGGTATCCTCAACGCTGCGGAACATACCTTTGCTGCAGGTATGTATGTAGGTAGGTAGTAGGTAGGCCGAGAATCGCACCTCATGCGACAGAGTAAGACGTTGAAGTCGGGAGGCTGGATGATATTACTTACTGTCTTAGTGACTGCCTCTACCCATGGATTACGTGAGCCGCCTACATTGTACCAGGAAGATTGAAAAGGAGAAACATTCGTCATGAATGCATGCATGCATGGGTCCGCTGATAGCTACGGTGCTGTACTGTAACCTACCTGCGGTTATAGTCTACTGGTAAGAAGTCCGTACGAAACAATACCATCTCGCCCTATTTTTGATGCACATGACCATCTTCTCAAGACTATTCTGTCTACTACCTACGCTAGATACCGTGCCGAATGCATCATCGCCAAGGCTCCCATATCTATAGAATAGCCTCAGGTGTCGGGTAATTACGCTACGCAAGACCCGCTGCCAGTTAGTGTATGTACCAAAGGTCGAAGTCGGGGAAATTAATGCTGTTTCATGCTCGACTTCTGATTTCCCATGTTTATTCCCGCATTCTGTATGGTAAGCAGAGGGGGGAAAGTGGACGGTTGTCCCAAGCTAAGTCTAGACCAGCGAATGCCTAGGCGCTGATCTGTGAATAGCGGCCTCATTACGGCATTCCCAGAGCCGTGGTTCTCATGACCTCTTTATTGAACCATGTCCTTGTGTGCCTTCAATTTAATACCGGGTCTAGGCGGTAGCTTACGTGCTGTCTAAGTAGGTAAGCAGAAGAATTACCGAAAACTGTATTTCTATATATAGCAGCATAAAATGAATATCTGGACGGATCGGGACGTGACACTCAAGTCGACCGGGCTCGTGGGATTTTTTTTGTTCGATCTTCGGGCCTTATGAACAAAACAGTACTTTTGGAACCCCTAGCGCTAGTTTCTCTATTCCTTGTATCCTCTGAATTATGGATTGACGATCTCTCATTCAAGGACGGGGGATTGCATGGATAAGCGGCAGGGAGCCAGCTTTCTGTCCGTAAATATTGGTAGAGGTAGACCCCAGTAGCATAAGTTCTAGGCTATGTCAATTCCACAGCACCTTTTCTTTTTCCGAGGAATCAGAGACTTGGCATTATCAAGTATGAATACGCATTTGCAATGATCCTGGAAGATTCTATCTATATTAGCTATATTCGTACATAAGATATGTGGGAGTTACGATACTGTGAGTGGTCGCTTGTTAGAAAACAATCCCACACACTTTTCAGGTATACACTAGTGGCTCATTGAGCTGATCCCATCTGGGGCTACCTACATCTGCTGCTTTATAGCTCATAATGTCATATTATCTTGCAAAGTTGGTTGCTTTGAAAGTTGAGTTGGCGTCATTAGCCGTCCTCGATTGCTTTTTCCTTACTTTCCTTGTCAACTATACCTCGTCAAGGCCTATATTGGCTAGAAGCAAGGAAAAAAACAAAATTTCTTTTCTGGAGTTGGAGTGCTTAGACGGCGAGAGGAACTTCATACCTTACGCATACTCTACGTGGTATTAAGGGTAGGGATATTGTAGCCGTGGGTGAAGTAAATGATTTTCTGTGCTGGGTATGACTGGAGGTTATGACGGATTGTAATATAGCTGAAATAACCACTGAGGCTAAAAAGTATGTGTTCATTCAGAGCCCCTTGACATTGCCCCTGAATGCATCATCACACATAACGATACCTTGACCAGCTGTGACGGGTGGCAAGTCACGGAGTGAGGGTGGACGAAGCTTCCGTGATTTGATGGTATCCTTTCCAGCTAAAGAGTAATCATGCGACTTGCGGGCATTTTGGAGGAACATACGATGATAGCTAAAATTTTCGAGGTCGCCTGTCTAAGTCGCGAGCATTTGGAAGTGTGCGATAGGTCTATAAGTGAGAGGCCGCCAAGAGATGGGCGGGTGGAGGAATTGTAGCTCCGCATCTTGGCTTAGCATCATGCATTGGCTAACCTCGGGATGTTGTAAGGTTTGAAACACTTTTCTTTCCCTCTCAGTTCGCCTTCGAATCGGCAGTCCAGTCATTGTCCTAGAACCGCTAAAGGCAATAATACGTTCGGTTATCTCGGATGATGTGCCCTGGCATCTCTCGGAATGAGCTACGCTGTGTTAGTTTGGTACTAGATCGTCCGTTTGGAACAGCTCGCTGTACCATGCCGCAATGGCAGATGTGCAAGCTTGCTTCGCGTGACACAGCGATTACGGACTAGACCTCATATGTTGCCGTTGTGCAGAGTTTGATCGCCCGTTGGTATAAAAGCTTTGACTACAGCCGTCGCAAATGTCCTTGTCGACTGACTTACCAGAAACCGCCGTCAAAAAGAAGCTACAATTGATCGTCCAACCGAACCAGACTATTCATGACTTGGTGTTATGTTGAGAACGTGTTGCGTAGAAGAGTGAGACGTTGTTTCTTCCTTAGCAGTAGGTAGGAGCTTGCTCAATGTACCCGGTTTCGTCGGGTAATATTAGCATCTTAGCAGCTTAAGCGAAGCCAAGAACTAGGAAGCCAAGACATTGCGGCGACAATTTTTTTTTTTTTGCCCGTCTATTTCCCAATTCAAGGCCTGGATGTTGCTGTATTGTAGCTATCTGACCACCTCTCGAGCCTAGACCTATGCAGACCAGCGGAGCCGCAATGACTCGCCAGTACGGCCACGCCGGCAACAAACGTCTCGGAGCGGAGGCAGCACAGCGGCCAGGCTCTAGGCTCGCTTCCACATGGTTGACGGATCTACTTAGCGTCATACCATAGGGCGGCGGGCGTGATGGGATGCAGTCGGCTAGTCTAGGCCCGGTATGCATGCGGGGGGCATTGGATGACGACTTCTTACATAGGCGACTTTGGCGAGCTAATTGATGAGGGGGGGCTCTGTGGGTGAAGGAAAGGCTGGAGCTGGAAGACTGACGCACACGCACAGAGCTCCTAGTATTGATCACCAACCACACTTGTATCAAGTTTTACTTAGAACGGAAAGGAAAAAAAAAAAAAAAAGTTGCTGTTGCACTACTGCTGCAGCAGCAGCTGCTAATGGTGTTGTCGATGGATGGATGGATGATGATGATGACGATGAGGCAACGTTGAACAATCAACGGCTCTACTTCTTGTCCTGTCTCAGATGCGCAAGGACCTAAGAGCGCAGGGACCCGACGTATCAGGGGATTTAGATTCGTGGGGGGGGCGGAGTTGACCACTGGACCGGAGAGAGGAGAAGTGAACCTCAACACCACGACCAGGTGCGCGGGTCTGCGCGGGCTCAGGCGGGATTGGTTGTGGTGTATGGGAAATGTAACCCTCACGATGGAATGTGAAATGATATGAATAGATCAGTCTAGGTTGGGACGGTCGGAACCGAGAGTCAGGTAGCGAAAGAGACATACAGATACCGCATTACCTCTGTCAACTTGGAACTGCCCTAAAGTTTGGGGTAGATGCCAAGGACAGCAAAGTCTGGTACAGATCTAGGTAAAACGGGATTGATTGGGTGCATCAAAAAACAGATCTTGGTTCAAAAATATTGCGCCACAGTCGCAGCCAATAAAAGGAGGTCCCGGAAGTTTAACAGCTCGGTTATATCCGGAAGCGCTCTAGGGCAGTTCCAAGTTGACACAGGTAATGCGGTACACTGAGAGAGAGGGGAAATAGTAGAGGGTAAGCGAGGTTGAGAACTTGTGAAGTCGGAGATTGTGGAGATTGTGAGCTGGAGGCCTGTAGACTTGAGGTTCACTTTCGATCATCGGACGAACCTACCTATGCTCATACATATCTACATTACAAGACAACCTAAGCCTAGAGGGACCCTACCTAAATGGATTTGACTTATGGCTTATGGTTGCCACATACGGTATGTAGTCTACCAGGTACAGTAGAAGTACCATAAGTTAGTACCTACTAATTAAACATTGTCATCACTACCTCTTCAAATAGGTACTTACTGGGTAGTTACCCAGAACTTTAGGTATCTATTAAACGTACTAATTAACCCGTTCAATGCTACAGCTCCGCTACGGCTAGTTATACAGGGAATTTATTTGCGATTAGTTCTTACACTACCCGGCTCGTTTCTCGCCCATTTGCCCACCCTCGTGTCTAATTATTCGGAGCTACAGCAGGCAGCCCACGTATTATCGATACTGTAGATACTCCTCTAGTCATGTAGGTATACTACCTATGTAGGTACCTGTCTAGGTGGTATTCCCAGCAAGGTACGGAATATGAGGTACCTTTAGGTCTTGGTAGGAGATAGTGTCCCGGCGGAGAGGCAGCCCCTGTTAACGAACCCCTGACCAGAACCCTAATAGTAGCACTTTCAGGGTCCTTTCCGTATCTGCGTGCACCCTGCAACTTTCCCGTCCCACATTACCTACCCGTGTCTTCTGGGAAGTAGGTACTGTAGGTCGTTAGCAGTACCGAATGCCATACGCCACTTACACCAATATATAGTGAGGCTGTTGGATCGACAGTCGGTCCCATCTGCGGCCGCCTCGTCCGTAGTATACGGACACTAGACTGACTGACTACCTCATGTTCACATGCATCTACTCACATAGCACTACACTGAACTGCGCGCTACCTACACCTAGTACTTACACTATCTACTGCGCTACTATGCCGAGCGAAGTACCGTACATTACCCAGCAGCTTACCTTACCTACCACTTAATTGTCTACCTAAGGTACGACGTAGCTCGACTATCATACTAATCTACTTTAGCCTTCATGTACGTATACCGACGTTGCACGCAGGTACCTCTCGGACCTCGTTTCCTCACGTCGCATCCATTGCCGCCTTCCCACATGCACGTTCGTCGATTATTCATCTTATCCATAGCAGTGTCCGTTTGCGCCTCTTAGGTAGTAGGTAGGTACTAGGTAGCATGCATATTTCCAAGTATAGAACTGTACTATAGTGTACCTCGTAGCCATCAGTCTGTCCGTCCTGCCCATCCTGTCCATCCTGTCCATCCTATCCATCTCTCTACGGTGCCTGCGTACTCGGGTTCGCCGTACGGTACAGGCCGTTGCACATTCGGTATTGTTCTCGCCGCTCCAATCCGGGGTGCAGCAGACACAACACACTATGATGTCAGTCCCAAGCCCCAAGCCCCAAGTCCCAGCACCGGGGCACGGCGTTCGTCTCTCGCCCGTTGCCTCATTTTAGCCCCCTCTCGCCTGTTTGATTAACACGTGAACCGTGCGAGTTCATATCCTGTTTGCCCATGCGCCGGCTCTCACGAGGCGCTTGCCTTGTTCCGTTGCTAGCTGGCCGGCTAGGTGGCTAGATGGATGAATGGATGGGTGGATGGATTACCTGGCCTGGAAGGGTTGGTTCCTGGATGGAGAAGCGCCTCTTCCTCCAAGCAAGCAAGCAAGCAAGACTTACTGGCGGACTAGCTGGCTGGCTGGATGGATGGATGGAGCCGGCCTGTGGGCGGGGCCACAAGCTACCTATAGCACTCAAATCGTCTCAGTATCAATCTGGTATTTACCTCCGGTCACTAAGGTAATTAGTCCTTCGACCCTTTCTCCAACGTGCGGCGCCGTCACCTGGGAACGCCGCGGCCTATGAAACCACTAAATAAACTCAAAGAGGCTTGATTCGGCATCCGACACCCCGTCGAGTGGATATGTAGCAACAGCGCCACCGCCGGCCGCCTAGTGTAATGTACCTAGGTAGGCGTGTAAGAGGTGCTCCTCGTCTACATACTGACTCTACTCTATTCTGCTCTCCTCTGCCCTGCTCTACTTTGTTCTGCTCCGCTCTACCCTGCTCTGCTCCGCTCTATAACTCGGTAGGTATAGGGAGGGGAGGGAGGGAGAGAGAGAGAGAGTTGCAGGCAGGCAGACAGGCCGCTCTGAGTGGATGGGTGGATGGATGGATGATGACCGCCAGTCCCGTCCCATATAGTATGAAACTAGGGACAATGGTATAGCTCTCTACCTATTCCCTGGACCCCTATCTATATTGCCTCCATGTCCATCTGCCGCATTCGGTACCAAGCTCCCCCCGTCAGCCCTGATCGGCCCCCCGCAAAGCCACGGTTTGGCCCTGTCTAGTGTAGTGTCGAACATACTCCCATCGTACAACACGAACCCGTCTGTCGACCTATCGGCTTGCACACGACAGCCCATTGGAGTGGTAGCCCGTCTCCTTCAGCTCCCGTGGATCCGCTCTTGGGACCGCCGCTGTGACCCGGTTACATCGGCCAGTGTATTATGTCTGCGTTCTCTTCTTGTTGCTTCCATGCTTGCTCTCATACCTTCCTGCCTCTCCTGTCCTTTTCACTTGGCCCCGCTCCCCAGAAGCTATAGGGCCTTTCTTCTTTCTCTTCCTCTTCTATTACCCTTCCCCCTAGCTGCTTTCTAACTGGAGGTGGGTTGGCCTTGCAGGATATTGGCCAAGGTCACGGATGTAGAGGCCAGCTAAGAACTGGGAACCCGGAGACCATTTGACGAGTATTAAAGACCTCGTCGACCCACCGCTCGCTACTGTCACCCGCTCTAGTCTCCGTGGCCCATCTTTCAGCTGTTCACGCGAACTGATTCGACTCACTGGAAATTTCATAAGCTTAATCCCGCACGTCTTGTATAGACTACTGAATTCAGTTTGTGTGAGTCCCGAGGCCTGCCGAGCTATACCCAACAACCAGCAGCAAGCTCTATGATCGATCCGTCTAAGCGCTTCCACGGAATCTGTCTTCGATACTCCTCGAGTCTTCTCCAGTATTAGTGCTTTTGGCGAAAATTCGGGCGACAAGTCGAACACATGTTTGCTTCGAGACCGGTATCTATGCACGCTATGTCTTACCGTTCGGGTAGCAATGTATCCCAGCCGGGAACCAGCAGTTCAGCGTCTCAGCAGTCAATGTCGGCATTTCCCATCGAGATGAATCCTCCAGCCCGTTCCCTTTCCATCCAAGATTCCCAATTCGATATTCTTCAGTGGTACCCCCATTTTCAGTCTTGTGTTCGGTTCTTCTTAGATCACGCGCAGTACGAACCCAACGTCCAGGCAATGGCGGCCTTTATCAACATCCGGCTTCCCTTCCAGAAACCACAATCTCCCATCACCTCGTCGAGACCAGCGGGTTCGCCGCCTGCCATACCATCTCCTTCCTTGGCAGCAGCCGGAAACTACGCAATCCCAAGCCAGGCCTGTCTGTCCATCAGTCTGACCCCCTACATCCGTCGATTAGTTGCAACAGGATACGACTTTGACAGCATGCTGCATGGATTTTTCGGGAACGATTGGGCATTAGGCATAGGGAATCTTCACGAGGAAGAGCGAAGAAACTACCTCTTTGCTGCCAAAGCTTCAAACTGGCTCCATGTCAAGTCGCAGTACGACATGCCAGACGGACAGACTATCCCCTTTCTACGGCCATTGCGGAATGCTACGGAGGATGAGATCCTTGGTGCAGAGAAAAATTGGAGTCAATGGCTCGCTATGCAGGATTGGATGATTGGACCCCGAAGCCCAGAAGATATACCCCCGATTATTAAAGAGGAGGACGCATGATATTTTAATACTGGAACGAGGGTGCTAAGATGGAAGCGTGTGCTATAATACCGGATCACAATATCCATACCACGGTTGTGCTAATAATGAGAAACGATATTATCGGAGTGTGAGAGGTGACTTAGGACGAACGGGCGCCTATTCTCGATGCCGGAAGTTCTGGCCGCCCGAATATTTCTACCTAGGGCGTTAATGAACCGAAGACTGCCTCGACTTTGGATTTAAGCGCATGCTTGGGAATGGAGGGAGATGGAGAATAGTTTAGCTCGCTTGCAGCTGCTTGTAAGACTCTAGGTCAATGCGAGCTTTGAGGTATTGTAAAATTCTAAAAGGAGCTTGCACCAGAATGAATAACAAGGTGATGGCGATTGTCTGCATGCTGCTGTCTTCATTGGTGATTGCTATCTCTGTCTCTCCTCCTTCCCCCCCGAGCACGTAGAATAGCACATTAACTACCTAGGTTAGGTAGATTAGCATATGTATATTATATGTAATACCTCAACATAAACATTGTTCGATTCTAGTGGACTGAGAACTAATTGTATATAGAATCTATATTAATCCTACATGGGACAGACTGGGTATGGTTCTTGACAATATTTGCTCATGTGCTTTATCTAACAGTTGTAATAGTATTGAGGTTAAGAAAGCACCAAACCAAAGAACCAACATTCTGGGCCATTTATCGTCGAATACACTTCTTTTTGTCTCTTCCGTACGGGAAAGCTAAATGGTATATCCAACCTATTCATGTCAGGCGTTTTATCAGTGTTGACTTGCACTCCGATCGCGTGTCGAGATACCTAGGTAGGGCATGATCAACATTTCTCAACGCTGAAGGCCGATCGTAGTCAAGTCTACCAGGCATTCAGACAAACACCACTAGGTATTGTTTGTACGCTTAGCGTTTGCCCTTGCACGGTTGTTGCCTAGTGCGTGGTCATATTAGTACGGTGGCTAAATTATTGGACGTTTGTGTATGTGTCCGAATAAAAGCGAAAAGAAACCCTGAATCACAAGCAAATAGTTATATACTTAATTTTTATTTACATGAATAGTAGCTTAGAGTTACTGATTATTTATTGGGCGAGTAGAAAAGAGGCTATTTTATTAGTCTCTGTCTTGCATTTTGTGCTTATAGTCTAGGGTTTTGTTTGGCTCATCCATGCTTATCTGTTTGATAAATGCTTGATTAATTAAGCATACAATAATCTTACTCTCCAAAATCACATTGAGAAGTAATGCCCTTTTATGGTAAGTACACTCGTATACTGAAGTTCACCCAATCTTTATTTCTATCTTTCCCTTTCGGGGCTCTACAGTCGAATAGAAATTTATTCTAAAACCACAGTAACCAGCCGTTTCAAGTTGGATAGAACTGTTGACTGTTGCACTAAGTCTTTTTTAGTAGACTGCCTTCTCTCTCCGCCAGATTATTCATCTGGAAACCTATGCCCACTTAATACGTGCGCCGTATCACACTGCAGCGTTGTATATAAACTATTACTAATAATTCACAGTCGAATTACATAATCCTCAACACTAATATTTCTTTAATGGAAATGTGCATCTACATAACTAATACCTAAGAGAATAAAATGTGATGGCTCGCTCTACTACTAATATGAATGCTGAGCTTGGTACAAGGTAGGTATCTATCATTGATGGCAGCTAGAGGTAAGTGCTTATGTAGTTATAGGTTTCTAGGGAGCACTCTAGGGCATATAATTGGCTGCTAAAAATAGCTAGCCTAGGTAGAGAGTCTGCCCAGAGTTCGGGGAATTGTTATCTTATCAGTAGATGCGTCACTGCTCAGACACCAAAAGGTTACCAAGGAACAATCCACTTTTGTTATTGATTGGTGTTTGCTCCATTGCTTCATCTGCCTTTGCTAGGCAATCAATGACTTGCAACATAACACAACGGATATTGTACGTAATGACCCATCGACGCCCATTTTGATTGATACAGATGGACAACGACAGGAAGATGCAGTTGTCACTACGTCGCCGCCTCCTTCGAACGAGAACTTGACGACCTCTTCCGCTCTCCAACTCTTCAAAATGGACATAGGCATGGGTATGGGTATGGGTATAGGTATGGGCATGGATATGGACATTGGGATGGACATGAACATGGGGAGTAACATGCGGAACGACACGGCGACTGGCGATCCGAATGGCGATCGGAACGGCGACCCGACCAGCTCGCGCAGCCAGTGGGCGAGGTATCTCACCCAGTGTCTGAACTCGCGCCTCGATCCGGCCGCATTTGACTCGTATGTCCCATTATTGTACAACAAGTATCCTTTGCCTCCGGTTGCCATTGCCGACGTATGCCTGCGACCGCAGCCGTCCAACCACGAGAGCCTCGACCCGCGCATCTCACGCTATCTCGAAACCCTAACCCGGCGCGAGCTTGTCGACACAGCTTCGATCCTCACCGGGCTGTACAAGTATTCCACGTCCCAGATGTACTTGCACCCTGCTGGCACCGGCGACCAGAACCAAGGCCCAGATCATTTCCCCCTGCGATGGGCAAGCTCGTATAGCCCTGAAGAGGTCCTGTTCTACCGGCTCTCGAAAGCCGTCAGGCTGGGAGTGGGAGTCAAGACCACGAGCCAGGCTCTGGAGATCTGTGTTCTTATGGCCCGCTGGATGACTATGTTTACGACCGCTTCGGCCGCGTTTGCACAAGACGTCATGGGCCAGCTCCAGAACAGCTCTCGAGAGGAGATGGAGGCTGCGCGTGCTGCGTTTGTTATGCTCCTTCTCAGCATATGCGAAAACCCCATTGCGTTGCGTGGTTTAGGTAGGCCGACTGCCAAAGGTACGGCTCTATTATTACACGTGCTGCCTTTGACCAGTAACTGATACCTGTTCTTAGATGTGCGACGGGCCTTGTCAGAGAGCCTAACTTCCTTCATTCCTTCAATCCTACAGAGTGCGTCGCAAATCGCTAGCCGGCTGGAGCTCTTCCGTACAGAGACGCTCGCTTCATTCGAGCCGGTTGATAAAAATAAAAAGGAAATTCCCAATATGGATATCGACGACCTTGAATCATCCATGGCCCTCGACAGTATAGTTATCCCTGAGTTACCGATTTCCAACTCAAGAGCAGGTTTATATATTTACCTCAATGCATCGGTAAGTGCAAACACTCGCAATCTGTAGAATACACTGTTAATCAAACCAGCTAGTCGGAAGGCCGCTCATAGACGATGCCGCCCTTTTCAGCTATCTACACAATCGGTATCAGGTAGGCCACTTGACGCACTTGTCTAAGAAAAGTTTCTAAAGAAATCCAGGTTGATATTCAAACCACTGCGATCGATCTAATCCTAGCGTCCTTCGACGTGCTTGCCAACGCGGTCTTTCGGAGGGAAGGTCAGAAGACTGGACACCTGCTCCGATCCTATCTAATCAACAAACTCCCGCTGTTGCTCGCTACCTTGGCGGGCTCAATGTTTGCTCCTCTAACTCCCCAGTATTGTATCACCGAAGCACTTGCTCAGGTTGACACAAACGCCTTCCCCACCTTGTCTTCCATGTTCGACGACACAAATAACAATAACATGTTCACGGATAGTGTGCGACAGGATTTCTGTTTCGCATGTTGTTTACATGGCTTAATACCAGAGTCAATCATTGAGAACTTGCTAGGCGAGATCACGTACCAGAGCTTACCACCAGATGGCCGCCAAGTCAGGGAAACGCTAGTCGAGCGTTGCATTGCTGACCCAGAACGGATCCAGGAGCTGGTTCGTGACATCGACAACATGGATGGTAATGTTGGAGCTGTCTGCCAGGCCTTGATTGAGGTGAGCACATGGCTGACCACGAGTTACGACGCTAACACAGAATAGATGATCAGCCGTCTTTGTACAAATAAGGAGACCATGTCTCTAAAACTCCTTTGCAGCCAACTTGCCAAGAAACCGCTTTCTCTGGATGTCATGCTTCTATTTGGCAAGCCAGCAGAGATACTGCATCCATTGTGCGAGGTCTTAGATAACTGGCGTTACGATGAAGACCAAGGGGAATACCAGCCCGTCTATGAAGAGTTCGGCGCCATTCTTCTCCTTGTCTTGGCATTTGTTTACCGTTATAATCTTACCGTCGTTGATCTCGGAATCAGATCGTCAGACTCGTTTGTCGCCAAATTACTCAATCAAGGCCAGCTAAGCAGGCCACTGGAAGAGCTGACTGACTTGGAGAAAGTCCATTTGGATGGTTGGATCCAGGGTCTCTTTGACACCGAGACTGGAGGTTTGGGTGATGAACTTATGTCTTCATGCCCACCGCAAGACTTTTATCTTCTCGTTCCAACTCTGTTCCATAATATTATGCTCGCATTAGACGCGAAATATCTTGCCGACGAGAGTTTGAAAACAGGTGTTGAATGTGAGTACAGTCTCTTGACTACACGTAATGTCACTGTGCTGATCACACTGCTAGATCTGGTTGATACTTTCTTGCTCCCTTCATTGGTAGTGGCTATTACATATATGTCAAATCAGCTATGGACGGAAAATAGACCGGACCAGAAAGCTGTGATTACCATCTTGCAGTTAATTCTGCTCAATAAGAAGGGCTCGGATGAGGCACAGACCATGCTTTCAGCCGTGCTCAATATAGTAGCTAAGCCATTAGAGCATTCTCTTCGATCTTACCAAAGACAGGACCCCAAGTGTCAGGAGATCGAGCCACTTCTTAGCGCAATTAAAGACAATATACGCCTATCTCGACGCACAGCAGGCGCCGGTCATAATGAGCTTGAAGCTTGGGCTAGCACCGCAAATGGCGGCCTTGCTGCTTCGGTGCGACACACAATACAAGGCTTTGTGCAATGGAGCCTGCACCCGGGTATCAACGTGATGCCGACCTCGTACACGCATCGCCAAATTCTCGCGGCTCATAGGATACTAGGAGCTAGGAGATTGTTGCATATTATTTTAGACGAGATCAAACAACAAATGGATCCTAGCAGCTGCAGCATCATGTATGATATAGCTACCGCACTTATCTGCGCCCCGGATGCAACCAGCGTGACCCCGCCCGCTGTCATGTCGTTACTCATGGACCCAAACAATCCCACGGTGATCCCGCAGACACGGATTTCTCTCCGAGAAGCGCTGAAGTCTGAGGCTGAAGACTTCAAAAGCATTCAAAAGTCAGATCCGACACTAGCGGAGCGCGTGGTGCGCTTATATCGCCGCGTGGAGACACAACTTATGATGGCCCAGCCGGCGGAGACAATGCTACAAGGCGGGCTTGACCTCGACCTAGACGAGAACGCTGCTGCTGCGTTAGCCGCCGCGCAAAGTGATGGGTTGGTAACTGGCGACGGGAGTATAAGCCTCAACCTTGGTAGCACAGGAGGCGATATGAATCTCACCGGTGGTGCAGATTCGGGCGGGGGGCTTGATTTCGGAACTGATGACGATATCTTCGGCAGTCTAGGAGGCGGTGGAAGCAACGCTGACCTGCTTGAGGGTTGGGGGGATGGGATGGATCTGTCATAGTAGACTGTTCTGTCTGGGTGTCTGGATGGTATATGTGTAACCGATCAAGAATGCATAGTGAGCAAGATACCCAAATGCTAGTTGTTATTGAGTCCGGGAACGGCATAGTTATATGATTAGAATGCAAAAGGACTGCGATAGGCACTAAAATAGGTAGTTTCTGGCCCGGGTATGAACATGACGACTTTGGCCATGATGAACGATGGCTTTTGTTGGTGAACGAGTAGCCAATGTCCCATTAAGAAGATGAGCCAGAAGGGCTGCTTAACATCTTTGCGGGCTCCCAGCTCACGCATGTACGCGCCCAATCGAAACCCGTTTGCTAGTGCATATCGGTATGTGGCTGACTTCTAGGACTCGTAGAGCACTGCTGAATGTTGATATAAGGGTTTAAGGGCCTCAGATAGCGAGGTCGAAATGTCTCATTTTTTTCAAGTTTATCCATTGAGGCCCTGGGGCCGATTTGTCCATGGTTGTATTATAGATCCAGTAACGGACGGAGTTATCAGACCCGTCATAGAGCAAGACTCTCATAGTATACCGTGTTCAGATAATACGTTACTATTTATACACAGCTCGTTAAATGATGAAGTCAACTGTATATAGAGATAGTTCACATTTTCTTCTTTTCTTTCCTGATGTATACCACAACTAGATAATGATTGCTTAATTGTACGCGTCCAAGACCGAAATACTGTAACTACAACTTTTTAATGACCAAGCTTTTTATCGCTTATATTGACTCATGGACATAATCATCTACCTTTTCTCATAATCCAGTCTCGAATCCAATGTTCAATTTTCTACTATAATTACCAATCGCGATGAGGGGGAAAGGTGCTTCATTGATGCCATATGAAAACACAACTTGAGATAAACTAGCCGAATTGAGGAGTTTATAATATCTATAAATATATCTGTAGTTATTTGCATCAATTCACACTGCAATGTTGTTCCCTTGTAAAAGAAAAGCCACTGTCAGGGGCACCACATACAAAAGAAAATTTCATACTGTCTAAGTAATCATATAGACTTTCTTATTTTAACACGGAATAACAACATAAATAAAGCTATCCATAATGCGATAATAAGATAAAAATTAATAATTATTTTATTCAATTTTCTCTCTCTCTTATTACTTCCCTACGCATATATATTGCGATATAATTAAAGATACCAATGTATACCCCTAGGTTGTGAAATTCTCTTCCGGGACGTCCTTCCGCTCATATTATATTATGAATTTTCGAACTTAGGACTGTGGTATTGTGCCATAATATTTCCTCATAGGCTCAATTACATACATCTTGCGCCCCCCTAAGAATCCTCGGCCGTGCTGAAGGGCCCAAAGCTATTGTATATATATATATATATATATATATCGAAGCCCTTCGTATTTTGATTAGGCGCAGCCCCCTACAATGCCACGAGATGCCGAGATATACTGCACGATAGATACATAATCTAATACATACCTACCTAGGTACCTATCGAGTTAGTAGGTAGATGTAATAAATAAGCCCACTAACCTAAACTGGTTAGGTTATATCAGCATAGGTAAGCCACTCGCGTCGTCACCTCAGGCACTCATCGTCTACGCCATTTTAGGATCTCAAAAGCATTTAACTTGTCTCGTTTTGGAGACTTCTATACCAACTATTTAACATTTATCGCAATCGTCAGACTTATCAAGCTTGAAATTAAATTGTTCCGTACGCGGCTTTCTATTTTGCGGGGCCCTCCATCACCTTGGTTTCGACGAAATCCGCCATAATCGCCAGCGACTTCTGCGGGCTCATGATGTCCAAAAATGGCACGTTGACTCGGAACACGGCCCAGAACCAAGACCGGAACTCGGACGCGATCATGCTGTCGACGCCAAAACCAGGAAGTGGCTTGTGCTCATCGACTTGGTCCAGTGGCAGCAAGATCAGGTTTGAGAAGCGTTTCTTCATCAGGGATACGATGGCATCTTTCATCGTGTCTGCGCTAGCTTCGGGCGCAAAAGAAGCTGCCAAGGCCGCAGGCACGTCTTTGAACCAGGGCGCGGCCGCTTTCGAAACTGCGGCGGAGTTCGCGTTGTGGGAATTGGATGACGCCGCGTCGGCCGCCTCCTTCTCTGCCTGGAGCGAGGCTAGGAGCAATGATGCGCGTGCTTCTACGAGCACGCCGTGACTTGTCACATCAAAGCCGCGCGCGGCTAGCTCGCGAACTGCCGCGGGCTCTAGACCGGTAAGGATGTGGGCGGCTCTGGCACCGCTGCCATCCGTTTCACTTGCTAACGCGAGATCTATCACCTGCAGGAACTCGTCTTCGTTCAGGGGCTGTATTCCCTTGCGCAGGAGCAGGGCTTCGATCTCTGGGTTTTCGTGCAGGTATCCCACTTCTGAGATCATGCCCAAGCCAACGGAGACGCAAGGTTGGCCTTGAGACCGGCGCCAATGTGCAAACGCATCTAGGAACCCGTTTGCTGAGCAGTAATTGCTCTCGGTCGCTGTGCCTACGGTACCAGAGACTGACGACGTGAGAAGGAAGAAATCGAGCTTGTGGCCTTCAAGGGCGTTGTGCAAATTCCATGTGCCCTTCCATTTGGGGTCGATTCCGGTATGCCACGCTTTGTTAGGCATACGAGTCCAGAGAGCCTCGTGCAGACCCATGGCGGCTTGGACTACACCTCCAATCTCCTTTCCTGTAGAGACGCAGGCAGCCACTGCGGCTTTTATGTCTGTAGTGTTGACGACATCGCCGCGAACCACCCCGACAGTCGCCCCGGCTCGTTCTAGACGAGTCACGAGCTCCCGTGCGCTTGGTTTATCTGCACCGGAACGTCCCAGGAACACGAAATGCCGGGCTCCTCGGCTCATCATCCATCGACTCAGACTACGCCCCAATCCACCCAGGCACCCGACTAGGAGATACACCTTGTCGCCAGGGAATCGAGTAAGGAAAGGGGCTGGCACGACTGGCACGCGGGCCAGGGGGTCTTCCATCGAGATGACGACTTTTCCCACACGGTCTTTGTTTCCGAAATATCGGTAGGCCTGAGACACCTGGGTGATATCGAACACTTTCATTGGCAGTTCGCGTATCTCTCCAGCGCGATATAGCTGGAGCGTCTCGACCAGGAGGCGATCCCAGATGGCGCGGTTGAAGGGATCTTTGGCGTAGAAGAGCTCGGAGAGGTCGAAGGCAGTGAATGTCGCGTTGCGGAGGAACACGCGCATGTCTAGTCTGCCAGCATCGATGAGCTCGCGCTTGCCAATCTCGACGAAGCGGCCGAAGTCTGCTAAGCATTGTTCCCAGCTGTCGTGCATCAAGTCGCCAACCAGAGAGTTGATGATAACGTCAACGCCACGGCCGCCGGTAGCGTCGCGGAGGCTTTGCACGAAGGAGGCATCTCGCGAGCTGTATATGTTTTCCGGGGCAACGCCGAGTTCGTTGATCAGGTAGTCGCGCTTTGCCTGTGATCCGCACGTCGTGTACACCACAGCGCCCATATTCTGGGCTAAGGTAATCGCCGCGATACCGAAGCCACCAGAGCCGGCGTGGACGAGAACGGATTCTCCGCGCCGTAGGTGCGCGCGATCATTGAGTGCGTATAAGGCGGTGGCGTAAACAACCATCAAGGTGGGCATCACGGTAAACTCTTCGTGGTCCAAGAGTCGGTGCACACATCCGACGGGCACTCGGGCTGTTGTTGCGATATGGAAAGGAGCATATGCGACAACGCGGTCGCCCACTTTGAGATCGCTGCCGGAGTCTACGGCGACTGCCGTCACAATGCCGGAGAAATCGAAGGCTGTGGTCTTGTTGCGCGTCTCCACACGTCCGTTCATGGCATACACGTCTTTGGCGTTGAGACTCACTGCCTTGACCTCGATATCTACGTAGCCCGCAGCTGGTGGCGCGTCATCGCCGGGCTCACATAGCTGCTGGAAGTACATGGAATCAGTTACGCCGGGCTGGCCGATGGTCAACCTGGCTGGGTTGGCCTCTGCCAACGTTTGCTTTTCTACTTTGGTGGTCGCCGGGTCGAGTCTACGCCGCAAGAGGGAATTGAGGCTAGAGTCTGGGCTGAATCTGCTTACGTAGGCGAGGCCGTTTGATAGTATGAACTCGCAGTCATCCTTGTCGTACCGAGGGACGAGGGCTCTGATTACGTGGCCCGCCACGATTTCAATATTGGCAGGGTCGCGTAGCTGCGCTTGAGCATGTCCAACATCTAGCACCGACCATCGCGTGGTTGGCTGCTCAAGCATCAGGGCACGGGACAGACCGTTGGAAAGCGTGAGGTCTGGGTTGGGATCCTTGCCTAACATATTGGCCCCCGTGAGCCAGAGCAGGTCTGTGACTGTATCGGTGATGACACGTAGGTGATCCATCGCCTGAGGGCTGATGGTCGGAAGAAACTCTCGTTCTAGCTCTATTAAAGAAATGCAGATGTCCTCCGCTTTCAGTTTGGCGGTTTCGATCTGCTCTAATCCGATGATCTTCACGCCGGACATCCCAGCTGCCTTTCGAAGATACGCCGCTAAGGCTGCAGAGAAGTCGACTACTAGTTTGGAGGGCTGATCGGCTTGCTGAAACGATTCAAGAATGTCAGTGCCTTGTGACAGCGAGCTTAGACGTTAATAAGAAACTCACCACAATCAGTGCCTTTCTGCCATGCAAACTCGTTTTTTGGGGTGGCTTCACCGCTAGAAGGACTTGATTTTTGACGTCCAGAACGTCGAAGCCCTCTTTTTGCAAGCCATTTGCGGCTGCCTCTGATTTTCGAGTTATTATAATGCCATTCTCGGAGACTAGCGAAGCTATGTGTGTTTCATCGCCTGTCCAAATACTCTTCGACGTTGAGACGGAATGCTATTTTGAGACTTGCATCAGCATACATTCGAATTGGGAGATCTATGGTCGAGGTATTTATACCAACCTTTGGGATCAGAACGACATCGAAGGGGCCTTCAGCCTCGTCCTGGATTAGAAATTCTCCCTTCTCGCCAAGCTGACACGCATGCCACGATCGAGCGCGTGAGAAAGCCGTCTCTTTCCCAAGCATGCTGAGCCACTGTCTGGCTTTGTAACCCTGCGCATCACCGCCTAACTCCAACACGCGCATGTGTGGATTCTTATGGCCGGCGAGCTCGAGGAGCGCACCAATCACCGCCAGACTCTCGTCGTCACGTATGTCTGGGAGCTGCTGCTCCACGAAACCGGACACATACTCACGTAGCTGCGCAGCGGCTTCCTGGCCAATCCGTAGCACATCGGGCTTCCACTATTCGGACATGCAGAGTTAGTTACCCATCTTCTCTTGAAAATAAATTGCAAGCCGACATTAGGGTAGCTGATCTAAAACAGCATTGTAGTTTTCAAGGGGGCGGGATAAACTAACATTTACTCTTAGAGTAGGTTGTCGTTGCAGATAGAGCTCTAAGGAGTTGGTCAAGCTAATGCTGCCAGACTCAGTGCTAGTTGCCTCAGTCTCAGGTGTCTGCCGCGCGATTGTCATCCCGTTCTTGCCGCTGTATAGCGCAATCCGAGAATCTTTGAAATCGAGGACCAATGCGCCTGCGCCATCTCTTATTGACTGTGAGAGCACTCGGTCAGCATCATTTCTCTGCTCGACGACGTGCGTGTCTGTCTGGCTCTATGTTGTGATTGGGAAAAGATGACGGGTAAGGGAGACTAAGGAAATTACTTACAGCCTCGATGCGTTGGCTGGTGAAGCCCATCACTTCTGACCTGACGTGAATCTCGCCCTCGCCGTCATATGTAGATGGTTGGATGCGGCACTCAGCGATAAACACCGGAAGCCAAGTCTTCAGCGCCGCTACGTGGCCAGCTGTCCCACTTAGGCAAGCGGCTTGAAGTGCAGCATCAATGGTAATGGGGTGCACTGGGTAGTACTCGTATGTTCCACCCGACAAAGAAGGCAGGATCTTGGCGGTAGCGATGGCTTCGTGTCTTTTTCTTGCGCTGTCGGTACGCAGGCTGGTCAGAGACTGGAACATTGGTCCGAAGCAAAGCCCTTCCTGATGCCACTTCGAATACCATCGGCTTGTCGAAGCCCACAGGTCGAAACCCTCGGCGTTCTCGACACCCGTGCAAGTGCTGTCAACCTCTCTCCGATTCCCGGTCACTCGAATACTGCCCGTGCAGTGTACTGTGGCTTGTTCCGAAGTCCAAAATAGAGATGAGATGGAAAAGTCGTGCCAGTCAGCCGACACATTCGCCCCTGAGATCCTGCGGGGGGAAATGGTGGTATGCACCTCTAAGTCTTTGCCTGCGCTGTCGTTCTCTTCGGGAATGTTAAGCGCAGCGCTGATGTTTACGTTGCGGAGCTCGAAGCTGATCTCGCTACCACCCTCCTTGAGTTGCTTCTTGATCCCTGTAACCTGTGAAACTGCTTCGACGGCCATTGCTATGTACCCGGCCGCAGGGAACACAACTTGTTCTTCCAGTTTGTGATCTTTGAGCCAGGGCATTTCGTTCGGCTGCAGGATATTGCGGAAAGTGTAGTCAATACCGTTCCCTGCCAAAGCTCCCGTACCGAGTAGCTCGTGGCGTAGATGCTTCCTGTTCCGCATCTCGACACTTGGACGAGGTTCGCTCCAGAGTAAGCCTCCCGAGTAATCCCATGGATAAGGTGCTAGTTGGTGTAGTACTCGCCGTTTTGCCTGCCCGACCGAACTACCAAGACCATTTACGGAGTCCCAATCTAGCACGTGGCCTCGTGTGAAGAGTGTTCCGGCCAGCATCTTTAGGCGGAGATTGGCGTCTTCTTTCCTCACCAGCGTGGGAGAATAGGGCAGGACTTTCTCCGTCAGGCCAATTGCCTTGCGTATCTGCTGGACAGGACCCTTCAAAGCGGAGTGAGGGCCAATTTCAATCAAATGGATCTGCTTTTGGTCCGCTGCTAGAGTTGCTAGGGCTGCGCTGAACTGGACAGGTCGTTCGAGGTTGTGACGCCAGTAGGCCGGTCCCATGAGCTGGGAATCAACAATACGGAGATCTGCAGGGGTATGGCCGACTGACGAATACATCTTGATGTCGGAAGCAGCCGAGGGACACGAGTCATAGGTCGAAAGGGGCTGTGTTTTGCCATGGGTGCTGTGGAATGCCGCTGCGAGAAGTTCTTCATATAATTGACCGATCTCTTCCATCATATGTGAGTGGTACGCACGCCCTCCAGTGTCCAATTTCCGCACGAATTTGTTCTCGCTCTGCAACTTAGACTGCAGAACCGCAACGGCCGATGGAGAGCCGCTCAGGGTTACGCTATCGGGAGAGTTCACGCACGCCACACGAATCTCTGCTTGAAGCGCATTCTCCTCGATGAGCGACTTGGCCAGCTCCGTGCCAATGCCAGCTGCCATCATAAGGCCCTGCGAACGCAACTCGCCGACCGCGTATCCGCGAAAGTAGGCCACCTGTATAGCCTGTGAAGCGTTGAGTAGACCGGCGGCGTACGCAGCTGCAATCTCACCAGAAGAATGACCAACTACGGCCGTAGGCTGGACTCCGTAGGTTCGCAACAGATCGACCAGCCCTATCTGCACAGCGGTGCAAATAGGCTGGCTGCGAGTTACGTCGTTTATACGGCTGGTATCCGGGCTGTCGAGGAGTGTCTGCTCAAGCGTCCAGGACGGAGCGTATGGTGCGGGGAGTGCTCGAAGGACGGTGTCGAGGCTGCGGATTGTGTCGTGGAAGTGTCGACTCTGAGATAAGAGCTCCTTCGCCATTCCAGCATACTGTGCTCCTTGGCCTGTGAATACGAAGGCGAATGGCAATGGATTCGTCGTTTCCTTCGGAGCTGTGTCGTCCACCGAAGTCGCGCACTTGCCGGTGGCGCTGTCGAAGGTTGCTTGCAGAGAACTGCGGTGTCGGAAATGGTCGCGGCCTTTGGAAAGGGTATGAGCCAGGCTTTCCAACTCCCCAATGTTGTCCATCTGTGCGACTGTTTGCGAAATTTGCTGGATGACCTTCTCGAGCGAACTCTTGGATGCTGCAGTTACGGGCAACACGAGATGTTGCTGGCCGCTTTTCTCTGGCTTCGTGACACCGTTTGCATGGGCACCATTAGTATGGTCACCATTGGTATGAATACCATTGGTGTGAGCGCCGTTGGCATGGACGCCGTTGATCCCATTTTGGCGGTCACTAGGCCCAAAGTCCCGGCCCAAATAACTATCGATTGATTCGAGAATGATGTGTCCATTTGCGCCGCCTGCAATAATTGAAATTAGAAGATATGCAACATCCAATGTGGGGGGTGGAAATACCATATCCAAATGAGTTGATGCTGGCACGGCGCAAAGATCGCGGCCATTGCTCTACCTGAGTCGCGATCTTCATGTTTCGTTCCTCTAAAATCACTAGTGCAATGTCAGTCAACAACATCAGGACGCCTGATCGAAATTCAATTTACACTTAGGATTTAGTTTAACCACGCCATACGAAGGGGGTATCTGGCCCTTCTCGAAGGCCTGCACGACCTTGAGGATGGAGGTTAGGCCGCTTGCTCCTTCGCTGTGGCCGACGTTTGTTTTGACCTAAATGTGCACACCAGGCAATCAGAATTCATCTCTTCACTTGCGACCATATGTGCCTAATCTACTCAGCCTCTAGGTGGGGAGGTATAAAAGAGAGATAATGTCATTACTTACTGATCCTATCAATAGAGGCGGCCCCTCCCGCGGTGAGAAACATCTCCCGACACCATCAACCTCAATGGGGTCTCCAACAGGCGTGCCCGTGCCGTGGCATTCCACATAATCTGTGCCGGCGAAGTCTAGGCCAGCTTCTCGATATGCCTTGCGCATGACTACTTCCTGCATTTTGCCGCTGGGCAATGAGATACCCGGTGTGCGCCCGCTCCTAAATTCACATTGTGGTAAGTAATATGGTATGAAAAGAGGGCAACTATTATCCCTATGTCTAGAAATAGGTGCTGATAGAAAAGTATATGTTGACTGAAACAAGGCACATGAGATAATTGAATACTTACGCATTTACAGCACTGCCTCGGATGACTGCTCTTACGGGATTTCCATCTCTGAGCGCAGCCGATAGACGTTTTACGTAGATCGCGTTTACAGCCTCTGCACGGCCGTAGCCATCAGCCGATATATCGAAGGTGTGGCATGTTCCCGTCGGTGAAAGCACGCCGCTCTTTGCCGCACCAATGTGCAATTCAGGAGACATGATCAAGTTTGCGCTAGCGACGATTGCGCTATCGCAATCGCCGGTTTTTAAAGCATTCAATGCTTGATGGAGTGCAAAGACTGAAGAAGAGCATGCCGTATCTATTGTAAAACTTCAAGTAAAAGTATTCATTAGTATTATGACTTTCGGAAAACCGGCCCTTCACAGCGAAGCGAGAAGGGGAGGACGAGAGCTGGGCACTCACCTAGGTCCTAGGAGATTGAATACGTGACTGATTCTGTTTGACATAACTGTGGCACCAGACCCTGTCGCTGTGTATCTATGGATATAATCTGGATCGCGCGTTTGGCCCGGCTGATAATCGACTGTGAAATTCGCTACGTAGACGCCGGTGGTAGAGCCTGAGATACCGTCCATCGTCGTACCGGAGCTCTGGAGGCATTCGAAGACTACCTCTAGCAACTTGCGTTGCTGTGGGTCCATATAGGTGGCCTCGAGATTATTGATGCCGAAGAAACTGTTATCAAACTGGCGTATATCTTGGTTGATGAAGTAGCCTCCGGGGACGTTGGTGCTTCCACTACGGTTGCCCCCTTCTGGGTGATAAAAGCCATCGATGTTATAACGCCCAGAGGGGACGGCGCTCTGAGCTGACCTCTGGTCGATGATGAAATTCCAAAGATCTGAAGGCGTGTATATGTCTCCGGGAAGACGACATGCTGCAATTGATTAGAATACTTCTTGCTTCTCAGTATGCCACAAACCGAGGACGAGACATATATATGGGGCTAGGAGATCTTGGTACCGTACCCATTCCCACGATACATGGTGGATCACTCTCTAAAGACTCCATGCTGCCCTCGCCGTCAGTGTTGTTGTCTTCCTCGCAGTTAAGGACCACAACGCTAGAGTCGCTGCTAGCTGTAACAAAGGATTCGACAGACATCTCTGCTGTCGTATAGGTCTAATCAGGGGAAAGATAAAGAAACTCAGAGTCTATACGTCTATGTGAAAGCCGAGTTTGCTTTAATAGGGAAGAGTGAAACTGGGGCGTGTTAATCACGATTACGTCTGATAGCTATTCTATTTATCTTCTCTAGGGCTTTCGGATGACTTCTCTTAGGATTTAAACCCGATATCATATTGTTGACCCTACCCCGCGATTACCCATAAGCAAAAACCATGTTCCTGCCGGTATTCCTAAAAGTCTCTTGGAGTCAGCTTGCCTCTCAGTAAAAACCGCGCCAATTGATACTCGTAGACATCAACCCCTATCTATCTAACACCGTCGGGACCAATTAGATAGAGTCTAGAACTTAACCCCTGAAGTCATCATGGTACCATACCATGACCCATACAATTGGAGGTATTGCTTCAGTTTGTAGTTACAAGTACAGGTGCTCTGTTACCATCGAAATGACAAGTATAGTGGCAAGTAGACCTTGTCATACAGGTACGTAATGATAAGGGAACGAGGCGTTCTCAGTTTGAACATTGATCAAGACTAAACAAGTACCGATTTTCAAGCGGTAAACTAAAAACAAATAAAATAAAAACAAAAATGTGATATTAATTGAAAGCATGCTTGCTTCTTTGGTCCCGTGTAAGATGCGAGTATCGCCGGCCTCGGTTCAGGGTGCATAACGAACCTCTGAGCGGTCAGCCGCATTCCGGGGCGGACAATCCGGGGGAGAGGGCCAAGATCGTCGGACATACTCCTCTCCGGTCGTCGAAAAAGATTTCCCCATACGAAAAAGATAGATGGTCATATCAGAGGAGACGTGTTGGCTGCAGTCATGCTGATCGCTATGAAACCCCTTTCTAGGACTTTGAGGTAGCTGATAGTATCTACTGACTCTTGAATGTGTTGCTTATCTCGAACCTTGCTTATCTTGGAGGCACGTCTAACCTCAAGACTGGAAGCCCGTGGTAAAGTCAACAGAATAATGTTTGAGGTCCCGGAACTTACACACTAGCTAATCTTCAGGCGGTTCCTATAAATGTATTGCCTAGCTACGTCGGCTAGATAATGCACTTATCATACGGCCGTCAGCCTGTCCTTGCAACCTCGTAACTAGACAGATAACGCTACGGAGCAACAAGGATGGATATCAAGGGAAATGCTTTGGTGGTGGGAGGAGGTGAGTAGCCCCCGCGAACACTTATCACCCGCACTAGAATGACCTTCGTTGTCCTCACAGGTGGGGGCATTGGAAAGGCCTGTGCCATCCTGCTTGCTAAAGAAGGGGCCGCTGGAGTTTTTATAGCAGACTTGGATTTCAGGGCCGCTTGTGAGACACTGACCGAGTGCCAAGCCATCACCACAAGCACAGGGTTCAAAGGCAAAGCCATCAAGATCGACGTAACTCAGGAAGACTCTGTTCAGAGTGTCTTCAACGAAATGATCCAAGAGTTAGGTCGTATTGACTATTGCGTTAACTGTGCAGGTGTAAGTAAAATCAGGGCACAAATATATCAACCGCTGACTGCCTTGTTGCTGGTTAGATCGGTGCTCAGGAAACCACGGATATTACGAGCCTATCTATGGGCGAATTTCAACGTTTCCTTGATATAAACGCGACTGGTATGTTCCTAGTTACCAAGGAAGCATCCGTCGTTATGAGATCCCAAGAGGACCAACCAGTCTCGGCCACGAGCCCTGGCCGAGGAACAACTCGCGGTTGCATCGTAAACCTTGCTTCAGCGTCTTCTCTGATCGCTTCACACGGGGTCCTTCCATACACGGTTTCGAAACATGCGGCCGTCGGTCTAACAAAGAATAGCGGTGAGTCTTTCGGCGCTATCGTATCGTGACTCTTGACGTATGCTCATATAATCATTAGCTCTTGATAATGCAGCTCATGGCGTGAGAGTTAACTGTGTTTGTCCTTCGTGGACTAATACACCCATGGTTGAGAAGGCAGTAGAGGGTGTTGAAGGGCTTGGGGACTTGATTAAGCGGGCGGTACCTATGGGCCGTATTGCTGTACCAGATGAAGTCGCCGATGCGGTTGCCTTCTTGTGTAGCCCTAGGTCTAGTTATATCACCGGCTGTAGCCTTATTATTGACGGAGGCACTACGTTAACAGCTCATAGATAGTATTAAAAAACATTTTCGCATCTTTTGGAGTGGAGGGCAGCTTTTCCACGTTGTAGGGCAGTTTTGGTATCAGGAGACAACTCTGTTGATACGGATGCGTTTTTGCAGCAGAGAGCTGTGTTGATTCTGAGAAGCGGTAGCGAATAACACGGGAGAATTAATTTTCTTATTACCTTGACTTGCCTCAAGCCCCTAGTCAATTATAACTGAGTAGAGGGCAGCAATTGCCTTTTAATTATTTGGCCCTTGAATTCGACAGCGGTGCAAACATGTCAACTAAGAGGCTATTTAGATGTTGGAAATCTTCAATTTACGTCTAGACTGTTTTGATCATTCTGGTCTCTAATAGATGCCTGATCATCAATAGAAAATCCATCATCAATCGTATTTCCGTACGACTGGTTTAATGCAAAATACCCTTCTTGAAGGAACTTGTATAAGCCTCTTTCAACTTCGCCAAATCAAAAATTCTCCACATTATGCCATCCTACGCCATAGTTAGCTATTTTAGCTATCATAGCTATTCCTAATAATACTCACCCAAATAGTGCGCCACGCAAAAGTGTCGTAAAACCGGGTTAAGGTGGTAAAGCTGCCGTACCAGTACCACGCCGAAGGGGAAGATACCAGAGTCTGCGCCACGACATTTGTCGCATATTTGAACCGATCAGTAGCACCGGCTTAGCATCTTGTCAGCACGATGAACATCTACCTCACTAGCGAGACTTGGGTGTTACATACGTGGAGTACGCGTTACATGCTTTTGGAAGTTCTCAGAAAGTGGAGAGTAATATGATCCTAGCGAGCAATTGGTTAGATTCGGGCCATAGAACGGGCTTGAGATCGATAACAAACCCTCTGGGAGCGTCCTATGAGCGTCGCTTTTCAAGATGTTTGTGCTCACTTCCCCCGAGATAACCTACCAGTGACCAATCAGCTCGAGATACTGTAGCGACATGTGCCTTCAACAAACCGTTATCACTTTGACACTTTCGTTGACATTCCCATTAGCCCTCCATTCGCTATACGATGTGACGAGCGAACTTACTCAAATGGAGCCATTTCAACACGCAAAGTGTTTCCCCAATGATGGAGAGCGGCCTTGCTCGCATTATACGATGCTGGTTGTTTAGAAGTCGTCAGTAATTAGCTGAAGCGCACACCAAAAGAGACTGGGTACGACTCACCTCCATATACAAACGGAATGATCCCTCCAATAGAGCCGATGTTGGCGATGGTACCTTTTGCCTGTATGATCATGCTATGGAAGGTTCTTACCATACGCATGGGCCCAAACAAGTTGATATCAAACATGCGCTGCACGGCACTGACGTCGGTGTCAATGGCCGTCATGGTATAGGCGATACCCCTGACTCGGAGTCAGTCAAAGCTGAATGTCAACACTAGCGCTTTCACATACGCGCAGTTAACGAGGATATCAAGATAGCCTCCTGTAAGCTCCTTCACAGACGCTTCTAGGTTCTCGATAGACTTCTCGACGGTCACATCAAGCGGAAAGAAGGTGATGCCCTTCTCGGATAGATGGTCACTCGCCTCATTGGGAAGCACAGTTGCGATGGCATGAACTCCACGGCGGGTGTACTCTGTCACAAGGGCTTCCCCTATTCCACCACGGCCACACCTATGCTAACGTAAGCATCCGAGCTGAAGGGAAGATCTGGATTGTATCCTACCCCGTAACAAGTGCAAACTTCTTCTCTCTAGTCATGGTGCATAGGACGCTAGAAAGAGAAACTACCCGCTGAACCTGGAAGTTTGAAATTTTTTTTTTCAATGTATGAGATAACACAGACGAGCCACGCAGTTGTTTTCGCGGCTACAGCCCTCTGGTAAGAGAGAGGTTGCTGGTAGAGACCCATTTGAGCGGAATCACCCCGCTTGAATCAGGACCCCTGTAGATAGTCGGCCTCCCAATGAAAGTCCCTCTGTCCAATGATCGGCAGTATGAGTATGCGATGAGATTACTGCAGATTGTAGTCCGGATTTCATATTCTCAGGGACGGAAAAACACACACGAATCATGCTCGACGGAGCTTGTCTCTGCCTGATCGTAGACTCTTGCTCTCGAAATAACTCCCAGATGCAAGGTGAGCGTCCACGAGGGTGGTGCGCGACATGCAGCCAGAATCGATTTCGGCCGAGGCCTGACAAGCCGTCATAATAGACTTGGCATCGTGTAATGATGCAAGTAAGATTTCCTGGATGAACATGGGCAAGTGGAACTACAGCGTTGGACTTTTGGTAACACCCCCACTCCCCTAAGCAGTCCGAATACCGCCCTGCAGATCATCACACATTTGGTTTTGTGGGTGCGAGTTAAATATTGGTGCTTCGATCGCGCCTTGAAGTCGTCATGAAACATCTAGACCGAATGCGAAGGTCCAATGCGAAAGAGAACACAACATGTGTGAAGATGCCGGTTGACGGTCATATCATTACTGCAGTATTAAGGTCTTACATAGTAGCGGTGGAGACGACGAGAATAAGCACTTGTCTGCATTCGCATGTCACATTTCTAGCTAGGGTCTGGCTAGATCGTTACAACGTCGATAAAGGCTATCGTAGGTAACTTAACGGCAGAGGGAAAAAATGACCCGATAGGGGGAAAAACCTGCCGTACGCAATAAGCTAGCCACCACATGTGTGCAAGTCAAGAGCCGTCCATGGCCCGAACCGAGACCACGAGGGTCCCCGGGGATTCCTGCTGCAACGGATTTGCTTAGACCTGCCGAGATGTCATCGTTAGATCGTATGTGTGTAAGTGCACCCTCATGACTTGATGAGATAGCTCATGGTCAAGAAGTTGACGCGAGGCTTACAACCATTCAATGCTTCTTCCGATAACAAAGGGAACTCGGTTACTGGCCGCTTCGAGCATGTGGACCGCCGATACAGCAAATCGCAACATATAACTTCGAAGGGAAACCTGAACTTCATCTTGCGACGCATCTTAGAGTTTGAAGATGCGAAGGCAAGCTAGCTCTTAGAAGGGTCATGGTTAAAAGTATGATTAGTGGAGTGTAATAGTAATCCACGTCATGTAACTCTGCATACCTAACAATAATATGGCAAAAGAGAGATATTGTGGATTATGGCATAAGGTAAGGGGTGCTCTAGTATCAATATGCTATCAAATAACCGTTGTCGGCCTCACTATTTCTTGTTCGGCCCCTCACCCTCGGCATACTCCGCATATTCGTCCATGAGCTCTCCCATCTCAAACTCGAGTGTTTTACCGTTGACAACGATGGGTTCCACATCCAGCATGGTGAACAGCATCCGCGCAGGCTTCTCGCTAGACACGTTCCGCCATTTGTGCATGGCGCCGCGGTTGATCGACACATCGCCGGGGCGAAGAATCCGCTTCTCCCCGCTTCCTAGCGTCAGCTCAACCTCCCCCTCACAGACCGTCCCGATACCAAGACAGAGAGCTCGATGCAGGTCCGACGCCCCACCAGGGCTGAAGTCAATCATCCGAACCACACAGCCGTTGGGAATGTGGAGAGAGGGCTAGGGAGTGGGTAATTGCCAAGACGAATTAGCCGCTTGTACATAGATGTTCTGATATACATATATGTATAAATGTATATATGTTTCCAGAATCATACGATGATGAAGGGCCGCAGACCAACCTTTTGCTTCGCAAACTCGAGATCTGCGTTTCCGTTGACATCGATTGGGTTGCTCCCGCTGCTGTAGAAGATGTTCTGGGCGCCGATACCGCCTAGCATAATATCACGGTGGTCGCCATGATCTGTCTGCTTACGTCAACAAGAAGAATACGGCGAATACGGAGGCTGTGCTACCTACTTGCAGAAAGACCGAATCACCTCGAGAATTGTGCCCAGTGATGTAGCGAATTGGATTTCGTAGTCCAGGAGCTGGGAACTCAGTGCAGAGACCAGAGGCAACGGCCATGGTGGACGTAGACTTCTGGCTCAGAATATGTTAAAATTCAGAGACTTAGACCAAAGCAAGATAGAGCAGCGTGGGCTTGGGTTTGAGAACTACACAATGGATACGACAGCACCGACGACTTCCGCTTGAAATACAGCAATATAATGTGTCTTTTAATATACCTTGCAAGCCTGCCCCTGAATGCGGGCGAGTAGCGGATTTGACTCCGTACCCATCACCAAAGAACATAGTGTTACTATAGATCAGTGGGATAACACAGAATCCCCGCGACATAATCACGCCGCCACACGGCGACATACTCAGAAGCACCGGTGCCGCAGAAACTCATCACAATGCCGAGCTTACGTTAGATGACTTAGGGGTTCAAGGAGTTTCTGCTGCCTTTGCGCCTGCGCTCCGGCTTACATGCTATCTACGCAGTAATGTACCAAGTATGCAGTATCCCACAATGATGGGAACAGAGGCAAGTGGGACATGGTTTGAAGGCTAGTTGTCTGCAGTGAGCCTCTTGGTATGGCCTATTACCAAAGAACATTAGTCTGGGCCTATCTTTAGGCACTTTAACTTTTAGCGTCAGCCAGCAGGTCGAAGCTTCGGAGAAACTGGTACAGGTACCTTGTAGGTTAGATTGGGTTGCATGGGGTAGGGGTACCGGAGTGCTGGGTTTGTGGGGGCGGGGCAGATACGCATTCAGTCTCAACTACCGTACTAATACCTCCTACTTACTTACCTAAGTTACCTACTGTATACACTGGTATTAACTGGAGACTCGAGAGACCAGGCAGCCGGGTATGGGGCCAGCTGGAACTTGCATGAAGGGCCCGGATCACTCCTAGGGACATGGAGGCTAGGTCTAAGGAAATGAGATGCCCAACGCTTGTTTCCAACCGGGCAGGAACCGGAGTTCCGAGCCATGACATCGTGAATAGGAATTTTTCTTTTGGTGGACGCCTCATATTTAAAAACAAGGCTGATGCTAGGTAGGTGGCGGCCCGGAGAGCGAGATCAACAGCCACATCTAATTTAAAAAATCTTATGCATGATCTCGATTAATATACAGCTAGCCGTGGGTGTACGCCCCAAAACCAATTGGAGGTAGTATAGATGTCCTGCCTGGAGCGTCAGGTAGACTGCAACAAACCTTCCACCACGAGGCTTAAGCCACGATAAGCACTAATTCCTCATGGGACCAGTAGGACTAGATTGACGAGTAGTTATACCGCTTCTTTCCCGAAGATTGAAGAAAAAAAAGTCTAGGACTCTACAAGTGGCAAGGTTTGTTCATCTTATCCTCTAAGTTTCTACCTCCTTGTATAGAGTATACTTCATAAGAGCCCTCGGCTCAATTACTCAGCAGCTGCACGGCAATCTGTGCCAATGCATTGAGACCGGTAAGTCCCTGCAAGGCTCCGTTGACGTGGGGTATCAGGGTGCTGTAGGACTCCTCATGTAACCGGTTGTGCGCCAAGCAGAATTTGGCGATCAATAGTAGGGGTATGGGAGTGAGAGGATGTGTCTAACGTTCTGTGATTAGGTTTATTCTGCCTGCTGCGACGAGGGAAGCAGGCTCACCTGAAAGTGGTTCAGCTGCCTAAGTGTCGCAGTCAGCGTGCTCAGATCATTCACAGCGTCTCCCAGCTGCTGTTTCTGTTCTGTGGATAGCGCATCGGCGACCTGCTTTGCCTGCACCTCGGTGCCTAAGAGTTTGGATTCGATAGTCTCATAGAGCATGAAAACCGCCATGTATTCGGTTAAGGCAACGAAAATAAGTAGCGGATCAGGGTGCTCGGACAGGTTATTCACTGAGAGGAGTTTTTGATGTTGTGCTAGTAGCGCATTGATGGATCTGTGTCGGTTGCAGAATTCGTACATGGCGTCCCGGATGCGTTCTGGGTGGCGCCCATTCAGGTGGAGTTGGTGAGCGACCGGGGACCGGTGCCTATGCTCTAGCACTCTTCCGCATACCGTCGCCGCGATGATGGATTGGGTGAATGGTGATGTGTTGTCGATCTGTCGTTCGTTCTCGATGGCGTTGATTGTCGCCGAGAGAAATCCCGTTGTTGCGGGTCGCCCGCTGGCAAAACAGGCATCCGGAGCCGGTAGACGAGTACGGATCTATAAGTTGGGATACTACCCGTTACTACATCGTGATGACATAAGACTCGGTCGAGTTTGCGGGGGGGAGGGGGGGTAGAAGGTGAAGGAGAAATAAGGGAGTCATACCCGCCGCTCATCGAAAGTAAGAGGCAAACCGTCAATCGCGCTTGTAAATCGGTCAATGGTAAATGCTAACCAAAACGCTGAGCAAGCTTCGAAGTCAGTGGTTGTGTCGACCCAGGAGAATTGTCCGTGAAGCACGAGTCTTGGGCACGGAGAAGCAAATATGTCTATACCAAAGGGGGGCAGTTGGCCATCCGGGTTTACGTACTTCGCCGCATAGACTCGACATCGACCCAGTCCCGCTGGGTCTGGTCATGGCCTTGATTGCTTGCCTCGGGATTCTTGTGCTCGTCAATATCGTAGAGTCGCATCAATTGAACTAGGCGGAATGCTCTTCCTGCAGAGACCATGCCGCATTGGTAATTGCCGGCATGGCTCATCCATTCGTACATAGCCAAGAGGATCCACGCCTGGACCTGCTCGAGAGAAAGGGAGTATGCGTAAGCCTGGTTATCTTGGCAGTCTGTCTCGAGCGTGTCTAGTAGTTGCCGAGCTTGTCTGTACAGGTGATTGCGAATGAGCTGAAACTGGCTCGAGAATGACGCTGCCAGTGTTCTCATGGCGTATTGGAGGCACAACTTCTGCTTGCTTTTGTTCGCGTGCTGTGACCAAGAAAGATACCGAAACTTTTGTATTATGGGTACAAATGGATAAACCCGATCGAAAAACAGTTGATCACTATGGGCGATTATCAGTACGGCATAGCAACCTGAAGAGGGCATCCTCACCCACAGATCAGTGCAGATCATCGGAGTCAGATGCAAATCGATTGGTGGGGATGTTTGGGATGTCTGTGGTTGAAGGTCTGATATAGAAAATGGCAGACTTGGACGTGGGATTCCTATAGTCTCCATAGGCGCAGGCGGTAGCACGGGCAGCGACTCGACCATTCGCGGCGACCAGGACTGAAGATCCCCGAAGCTCGGAATCGGCTCGGCCAGGGAATATGATAAAGAATACTGAAACTCGTTTCCCTTCTCACCGCTGCCATCTTCGTTATCAGATATTAAAGCCGGATGAGACGCTTGCCCGGCGTGGCTCCCCGTGGTCTCCTCTACACGCTGCTCGTTCAGGCGAGTTTGCAAATCCTCTATCATTTATTTAGCCCCGGTGATCAGTCACGTATTAGATGGATGAAAGGTCGTCCTAGGGTGAATATAGATGCTCTCACCGACTTGACGCTGCAGTGCTCGGATATACCCCTTTTTGGGCCCTCGAGGAGGCGGACTGCTCCTCACAATACACTGAATCCCCGAGTTCGCGCATGTCTCGCATTGCGGAACCCCCCTATCACAGCGGACTCTTTTGCGTCTGCATTCTTCACACTGGGGATTCTTACATTTTAGCGGACTCGCCCATCTGTGCTAGGACGTCCAGTATAACTTACGGCGGATCCCGGCAGCTGCCGTGGTGGTCGTTGAGCCGACCTAGAGGAGTCAGTGTTGAATCCCGCCGTTGTGGAAATGGCGTGGTCGACGGAGAAGCCACTCTCAGAACCAAAGGACATCTTATGATTGGCTGATCATACCGTCAGGTATGCCCGGAGATCCGATCCTTCGGGGGTCCTGGGGCAGCTGTGCCGTCGTAGTAAAGGGGTTCAAATGCTATAACGGGTATACATATCTGACGAGGAGAAGAAGCACATAGGCTAGATCAATGATGATCGAGGTATACTGCTGCTTCTGACCCGGATATCTGAAATACGTGGAGAATGGGTGTTTACCTATTCTTATACCTTATTCACAACTGCATGAGACGATAGGTCCCTGCTATGTCTGATTGGCAAAGCGGCTTCTTGCTCCTAAGAGGCGTGGCAACAGCCGCATAAAGCTTATACCTTGTATAAGGGGAGCAACAGGATGACTGCAAAGGTCTTATGGGGCACTTACGTTCGAGGAACAAGGATAACGGCTATCTGCCGGAGCTCTGACACCCCATGCTATCTATTCACATGCCGCTTGACGAGAGGCGCGGTTTGCTCGCAGCTTCTTACAAGAACAAGAAGGCCAAGAGCGCGTGGGCTTGAGACGATGTGCCCGCACTTGGCATGACGTTGCAGCAGAGCTCTAGGCGTCATCGAGTATCGCAATTGGAGGTGCTCGCTCCTTGCAGATTCGTATATGATGGTGAGATTTATCGCGATAGTATAGCGTCAGCAACGGTGCAGTGCAACAATCTCAAGCCAATCCCGCCGGGAGACGAGAAAGTGCAAAGAATGGTGATAAGAATCTGAAGACGCTGTCGGGACCTCTTAGTCTTCTGCATGTCAGCTTACTAGTCGCCGGGGTGAATAGCCATACCTTAAAAAAGGGTGGGTTGATTGTAAGAAGATCGGTTCCAAAGGTGGCAACGAATGCCGTAAGACATCTTAACTTGATACCCTCCCACCCCTACAGTGAATCCTCAGCTCTGGCACCATTGGACGTACACGCGGGCAGGACTGTGAGGCGTGCTCACAGTGCTTACAGTTTAGGCAGTTCTTGATGGGTGTCTAGACTACTCTATACAACTTGGGCAACGAGGCCTGCAATACGGCAATACGGCAAGGCTGCCTCTTGGTTCGGAGCGGAGAGAGGGAGAGGGGTTGATGCACCTAGCCGAGACACGTACTGGCATTGAGGTCGCGTATTTCGCTATCTAGATCGCATGCGTCGAGGTCACATTTCGTGTAATACTACGCCCATCATATCATTACCTAATGCATCTACGCCGTAAATAGTACCGGGCATTGCCCAATAGAACTACCTGGACCGATATACACGGTTTCATCACACTAAAAGTATGCTCCCGTCATATGAGGGGCCGCCTAATCAAGTCCTCTAAAATCCGGCTCACGATCTCATCCCTCACGAGCCCATTAAACTAGGTACTTTCCCTTCGGTGCATACCCTAACATTTTCAATTATATAGCAGGGTTAACATGTCTAATGTCACCTCGGTAGTTGACCTTAAATAGTATGTGCATATGTGTCTCTGTCACGATCTTGACTAAGTACCTACGACCACATACCTCCGCCTCCGAGGTACAGAACAAAGAGGCTATTCGTATATAGATACCCAGCTATTGGAAGTAGTAGTTAGGGCTCCTCGTGCGTCAATAAGTATTCGAGACCCACCCATACATTGCCATTCGTACCTAGAAGCCCGTGACAGTATCTGAATGCATCGGCTCCGGATCAACCTACGTGTGCTGAACCACGGCACCCGTTATCACACAATAGCCTACAGCTTCACTATAGTATGCTACATATATCCAATTGATAAGTAATAGTTCCATCTTGCTTAGATCAACTTGTCCTCGAAGAAGCGCAGATGAACACCCTGGCCCGGCCGGTTCACCAACTCCGGAATATGGTACTGCGCGGACCAGTCTCCCACATACTCGAAGCGTTCGTACTTTTGTAGCATACGGATAACTATACTCGCATTAGAGCTTCTCGATTGATTTTTCTTCGTCATGCAAACCGACTCAATGTTAACCAAAAAAGGGGGAGGGGGCTTGGGGGGACTTGCCGACAAACGCCATCTCCGTCATGGCGAAGTTCTGTCCAATGCAAATTCTCGGTCCACCACTGAAAGGTATGTAATGCCAGGCTTTCGGTATCCAGTGCTTCCAGCGCTCGGGGCTGAAGACAGCCGGGTCTTCGAATTGATCGCTGACGGGAGGGTAGAGATCATTGCGGCGATGCATGGACAATGGCGCGTAGATGATCCCGTCGCCCTCGACAACACTAATAGGGGGTCTCCCGGGCCCACCAGGAACTGCGCCCGTGTCAATTGGTATCGGCAGTGATAGCGAGAGTAGAAACGAAAGCTAGAAATGAACTTACGTGTTGAATCCTTCAATGCCGTCCTGATACTATACGGTATAGCAGGGTACATCCGCAGCGTCTCGTTGAGCGTATGACGCAAATATGTCATGCTTTTCAGATCATCGTACGTCGGCGGCCTATTGCTGCCTACGACGGCCAAGATCTCCTCCCTTAAGCGGCGAACCTTGTCGGGGTATCTTGACAGCTCGTAAAAAGTCCATGATAATGTCGCGGCCGACGTGTCTCTACCCGCAATCAGTATGCCAACGAGCTGGTCCCGCAATAGTTTCTTGTCTCTCGTATACTGTATGATACTATGAAGAAAGGTGAAGCCCTTGTCGGACTTGGTAACCTTCTCGATCTGGTCGGCTGGCAACGCGAGCGCGGCGTCGATATAAGGCGCGACAAACTGATCTATGGTCTTGATGCTGCGATAGTAAGAGGCTTTGGGTAAGAATTTGGCGAAAGGACCCAACATGGAAATGATCATTTGCACGCGCTGTGACTCGTTGAAAGCTATAGCGAACTCGTTTGCCGGGTAGTCTAGGCTGTTGCTCGTAGCGCCGAACAGAAAATCCGTGGTTATGTCGAGCGTCATCCGATAAAACAGATCCATCATATCGATCTCGCCCCCATTGCTCGCGATTTTCCCGATCATTTTCATCGTATGGCGCTCGAAGATGTCCAGGTCACTAATACGGTCTTTCAGAAGCATTGGCCGGATCAGACCACGGTTCTCGTGCCATCGCTGCCCGTCGCTCGTGAACACGCTGTCTCCCAAGAACGGCTTCCAGTCCTCATAAACCTTGGGTCCTTTACCAAAATCATTGAACTTGGTTGTCAATATGGTCTTCATATGCTCGGGCTCGCGGGTGATGATGAAGCGTTCGTGAGTTCCCATCTGAACTTCAACCACGCTGCAGCCCGGTTCCGCCACACGGTCGAAATTCTCGTTGAAATACTCGAGCAACTGATGTTTCGCAAAGGCGCGGACCGCGCCCAAAGACCACAAGGCTCCTACATGCTGCTATGAGCATCCGAACACTGGGAATAAGAGTCGATACGTTGTGTTAAAATCAACGAGACGCCTACTTACCGGCTATCGGGGTCCTACCCAAGGTTGGTGCTCGCACACCTCCAATCCTGCGGATGCGTAGTTCATATCTGATGTATTGGATCACGGAGAGGACGACAGCAAACAGTAGCAAAGAGGCCGATGCGAGCCCTAGGTTACGGAGGGTGGGTTTCAGATCGACAAGCATCTCGGCTTCATAGATCACACCGAATTATTACTGCTGTCTTGTTTTGTCTGTTTTCCCTCCCTAAGAAGCGAGGCAGTGTCGTTTCAATGCCGCTTAGGAATGGGGACGTCGTGTTAGTCGGTGCGCAAAAGTTGCCGAAGACTCCCTCTTCCTGTCTAGAATAAGGCTTCTATGTGCAACCCAAATATCACTTATCTGCGCATACCGGATAAAAAACCAAACGGGTCCCAATTGCTTAGTGGGAACACGTTTGTCCTAAGACATGGCCTGCGTCTCCCAAAGCCCGCAAATGGTTCGATGATAACTCGGAGTTAGGAATCTCCTTGTTACGCACCTAGCGGGCTTTGATTTCTAACGGGGTATACGCACGTTCCATCTGACATGCGGTGCAGGGAGCTGTGGTATTCGGGAAGAGCGGCTAACTAGTATTAGAACGGAACTGCAAAAAGTGCTTGTTTACACTTTGGTCTCGGCTACGAAAGACTTGGCGATCGATAGGTGCCGCTAGCGTCCACGTAGTCCTGTCTTATAAGGAAGAATTAGTTGCATCTACTCGACCGCCTTCCATCTGAATAGGCCAGGCATTCCTTCGGGAGAGAAGAAGCGATGCAAGGGATGCCGCCGAGTTGACAGATATTAGTTGCTGCTTGGCGGGCACTCAGTCATAGAACTAACTCTCTGTGCCTGGACTGTGCCAATTTTGTGCGGGTAGGTTTTGCTCCGAGCTCGGTAGATAAATGCCGTAGTTCCCTCGCTACCACTGCTAGCCTCCCTTTTTATAGCAGCGCGTTAGGATTGTATGCTGAGAAAGTTATACGGGCTTTGTTCAAATATCAGAGAAGACAGTGAAGGTTGCCTTGGTCACCATGCACGTTTGACTTCGAATGCTAATATGCTTCATTCTGCGATGCAACTGCATCCCTGAACCAAGAGATATCACTAGGCTGGATATTTGAGACGTCCAGTAGTCAATTGATACGCAGTATTTAGATGATAGCAAGTTTGTTGTGAAAAATAACCTTGGTGGCTATACTGCTATTCTATGTGAAGTCCTTCTAGAATTACAACCATCTCTTGTTACCCCAGTGTGACAAAACGTCGCCCGAATTGCCCTTTTCAATAGTCGCTTGGCCCATGACGTTGATAACATCGCCAACGGCAGAGGGAGGCTTAACAGGGCCCTTGAAATGGGGGGCATAAGCCACGAACTTGCCCATCATACCCTTGACCGCCTGAATCTCCTCCGGAGTAACTGGAAATACCATAGTTAGCCTAGCGAACACGCAACTAGCGAGGAGAGTCTCTTACGGTGTTCAAAGTGGCCGTTGTCGACTGATCCGGGGCAGATAGAGAGGAAGAGAACTCCATCCTTCTTGTACTGCGCGGCGAACTTTGCGACCACCATGTTGAGCCCTGCCTTGACGACAGCGTAGAGGGCTCCCGTGTCCAGTTCAAGCTGGTTGACTACGGCGATGTCCGACAGGCCGCTTGTGAGAGCAATGACCTTCTTCTTCTCGCCTTTGAGGATGAGTGGGGTGAACAGGCTGAAGAGGTTTATGTTGCCAATGACGTTGGTCTGATAGAGTTTCGTAGTCTCTATCTGGACCCGTTCATAGTCTTGGGCTCTGCGCAGTGTCAGTCCATCTACTCCACTAGACAGATAAGGTGCTACCGGAGCTTACAGGGTTCCAATGGGATAGAATGCATCCCAGTGTGCCATGTAGCCGGCATTGGCAATGAGGTAGTCAAGACCTCCCCCGGTGATGGCGGCGGTGTCAGCGGCAGCTTGCTGGAACGGCTTGTTAGTGTGAAGTCGGGTTGGGCTTCATGACGGGTGAGAAGTCTCACCTTCAGACTTTCATAGTCGTTCAGGTCGCCGGTGAGAATCCGGATGTTGGACCGCCCTGGCAGCTCCTCGGCCACCTTCTTTTCGGTGGCAGCTTTGTCTCGCGCAAGCCCAATGACTAGGTTTTCCTTGTGGTTGGAGATCTGGGTAAGGAACTCAAACTGTTGACTGGTTAGACGAATGCTCGAAGGGCTAATAACCAGTGGCACTTACTCCCAGTCCTCTCGAGACTCCGGTGATGACGTATGTAGGCATGACGAATGGCTGGCTTGTGATCTGGATCTGGGTTTCTGCAGGATAGCGGTGATGGCATTTCAACTGGCACTGCGGGCGTATGCCGGCGTATATATACGCATTTCATGTGGATGGTACAGCATGCGGAGATGATGCCACGTGATCCAGCCGCAGCTGTAGCACTGGGGACTTTTGATGACCAGCCATAGTTTGCGGCCGTGAGACAGAGCAAGAAGAGAGCGGTAAGGGAGACGACGGCTGTCTGGATTCCAGGCCTCCGACACGGGCTGTGCTTACCAAGCAGACGAAAATTATGAACGACTCGAGCTTATCAATCCCAGCCACGCCTGGCCTCAGCGAAACAAAAAAAGTTGCCCTGAGTTCGCAACAGGCTCTGATTCGCATTGTCCTCATCCTCATCCGTGATTGTTTTTCCATCAGGGTTCATCACAAGGCGCAAGGAGGCGTCCAGGAGAATCCGCAACAGCGCCACACTAGGACGTAATAGGAAATATCATGCAGCCCCACTTGCCTCAGAATTTAGTGCCGAGCTCACCTGCATGAATGGTGGGGTCTGGTGGGGTCTGGTGGAGAGCCGGGCACATGCTTCGCATCGGGAACTAGGCCGCTTGCGTACTGGGCGTAGATCTGGCTCTGGGGTACCCTGGAACGCCAGAGCGAGGTACCGCCAGGTGCCTTTCCCGGTCTAGACGCTACCTCTTCAACCCGTCCCTCAGTACCAGCCCTCCTAGATACATGTCGCGATGTATTACTTAGTAGCATGAGGCAGGGAGCTATTAAGATCAGAACCTACATATAATCAAACGCTTATCTCCGGCTACCTACTGTCATTAAATTACATTGGCTGAGTCTGGGTCCTTTTGGACGGGACAGTAAACAGCCCTAACTCCCGAAGCTGAGGACTGTAGTAATGTATTATAGATAGAACTTAGTAGATGCTCGACTGTAATTAAAATATCTGTCCAGATATGTCACACGCGAACGTTCAGACCGAAACACCACGTTGAGAACAGATGTCGACGATTACCAATCCGCTGGTTCTGGGGACTTCTAAATAAATTCCAATAAATCCCAGTCTACTTAGACGCAACCAATAGATAACCGAACCCAGGTACCTACTTCATAGTAGCTGCATGCCAAGACATGGACAGTTAGCTGTCAAAGCGCCTAGGTATTCTACACTGCAACGCACCGCATAGTCGACTTGTTCGACGAAAACCCAACCCAACAGGAACTGCGCGATACAAACTATGCAGGCATCCCAAGGAAACCAGTCTCCTCTGGGGCGGGATCAGGAACCGTCGCTGTCGGGGGAAGAGACAGAGGCCATCACGCATGCCATGGCCTCTCCAAATCCTGGCCCGGCTGCCCAGGAGCTCTCCAAGCCAAACGGGCCGGCCCCCGTCACCGGCACCCATTTGGTGTTGATGCTGGGGTCCCTGACGCTCGCCTCTTTCCTGATCTTCCTAGACAGCTCAATTGTATCAACCGTTAGTATTCTCGTCAAACGTCCGAGTCGAATCTTCTGTTTTTGACTTTTGCAACGGCAGGCCATCCCAAAGATCACCGACGAGTTTCACTCTCTAAGAGATGTTGGCTGGTACGGAAGTGCATATCAGCTTGGAAGGTGATTCTATCAATCCGACCCGATTCTCTTTCCAACGAGGCGAATGCTGAGACGAGTGCCCTCATAGTGCTGTGTTTGTCCCGCTGTCTGGAGGTATATACAACAATTTCACGTTGAAGGTAGGAAGTTCTTTCTTGTTCTCTTTCATTTACACACGCGGCATCGGCGGAGTGGTGATTCTGATAAACTATATGCTAATAATACATGGCTTTGGCATAGTGGTCCTATTTGATATTCTTCGCCATATTCGAGGCCGGGTCTGCCGTCTGCGGAGCGGCGCCGTCCTCGGCTGCTCTCATCATCGGTCGCGTTATAGCCGGTATTGGCGCATCTGGTCTGAATAGCGGCGCATTCACAATCCTCTCGTGCTCGGTGCCCATTGAAAGACGGCCCGGTAGGTCCTGCTCAGCTGCCCGTTTCATGCTCAAGACTAACCCGGCTCCAATCAGCTATTCTAGGCATGCTCTTTGGGAGTGAGTGCCCCGGTATCCCATAGCCTAATGATGGAATGTCTAACGCGCGCATGCAGTTGCCCAACTTGGAGCAGTCTTGGGGCCGCTCATCGGGGGCGCGTTTACGACAGGATACACTTGGAGATGGTGTAAGTGGAGTGTCTCTTACACGTAATTCGGAAGCTCATTGCTTTCTAGGTTTCTACATCAACCTCCCCCTCGGCGCCCTAGTCGCAGGGCCCCTACTCTTCATGCGCGTGCCCGACCAATTCCCCAAACAGAACCCAATGACCATCGCAAAGAAGATTCATCGCCACTTCGACTTGGTGGGCTTTGCTCTTTTCACCTCGGCCATTGTGGAACTCATCCTCGCATTGCAACTTGGTGGCAACCAGTTTCATTGGTACTCGTCGCAGGTCATCGGGTTGTTTGTCGGTTCTGGCGTCACCTTCATCGTCTGGGGATTCTGGAACGGCCGCCAGGGCGAGATCGGCCTCCTTCCATTCCCTCTCATCAAGAAGAAAGAGGTCCTCTCGAGCGGCATCAACTACGCATTTTTACTGGCCACCGTATACGGATCGCTCTACTTTCTCCCCATTTACTTCCAAGCCGTCCACAACGACAGCGCTATTAAAAGTGGTGTGAATCTTCTAGCAATCATCCTCCCACAGCTCTTTTCAGCCGTCGTTGGCGGCAAGTTGAGTAAGATCTTCGATGGCGCCTCCCGATGACAGAGCACTATACTAACATGGGATGTAGTGGAAAAAGTAGGTTACGCGGCTCCCTTCGCCCTCGTGGGGTGTGCGATCAATGCGGTCGGCGCCGGTTTATTCTCTCTCCTGCAACCTAACACATCAATTGGGAAATGGGTTGGGTTCTCAATCCTCTCGGGTTTCGGTCGCGGCGTGGCTCTACAGGCAGTGAGTGATCTATTACTTCCATGAGCCCTGGTTCAAAATTAACAAGTAACAGCCCATAATCACGACCCAATCCTCCGTGTCCCCGAAGCAAGTGGCTCCAGCGACAGCCTTCGTGGTTTGGTGCCAGTACATCGGGCCAACCATATTCCTCACCCTATTCAACGTGATATTCGACACTGGCCTTCGGTCGCAGCTCCATGAGAGAGCGCCAAATGTCGATGCCGAAGCCGTCGTGCTCGCTGGCGCCACAAATTTCCGAGGCATTGTGTCTATGCAAGATCTGCCAAATGTTCTAATTGCCTACTCTACGAGTCTAGACTATACATTCTATCTAGGTGCTGGAGCTGGAGCGCTTGCTTGGGTCGCTGCCTGGGGCATGGGTTGGAACGATATTCGGAAGAAAAAAGCCCCCGTTGCACAATCTGAAGAAGTAAAGGTCGACCCGGGCGTCGGCGCGCAGGGCTCGGTGGAGGAGATAAAAGTTTAATTTCGTCACCCGATGGGGTTGGAATTTTTTTTCTTTTTTTCACGTTCTTGCATGCTTTTTATTATCCGAACATGGGCTGGTTTGCATCGCATCTTTGGGGTTTTATCTCGCAATATATTCTATAGAGTTTTACTGTAACTTCGAATTCATAGATATTCTATTGCACGATTTTTTGCATGATAACAAGAAAAACCGACCAGTCTCTTTTTCTAATGATATGCTGTGTATTCTTACCCCTTTCTTCTATCAGTATGGACTACCACACCTAGCCACGGCTATATATAGTTATAACAGGAATTTCCAGGCCGCATGGAGATGGTGAAAATCTGTTGATACATCGGCAGCCCCAATATAAATAAGAAGGAAAAAAATCGCAAACGTAGCCTGTGTTACAAGGCCTATGCTTAGGGGTAGGTAATTCTATATGTTGTTGCGCAAGGGTCTTCTAAAACACCTTCCTACGTACTACCTACTATATACAAAAGTCTCTTTGTTACAAGACTGTGACAGCCTGTCTATTATAACCATCGTGTTTCAGCTATTAATATTAGTCCTCATATCATTAGTATACGTAATTTGGTTGATAAGAACTAATTATCTCCTTTGAAAACTTGGAGCGGATAACTATAGAATTCTACGTCTTTCAAATCTTTTATGCAATCGGCCTTTTGGAATAATTTTAGAGTTTACGTGAAGAGCATATTGGCAATGACTCATAGCAAGCAACACAGTGTGTTTGACTATGTGAAATTAATCAAGGTGTTCCTAATAGCTAGTTCTCTGGCAGAAAGTAGAACTCAGGAATCTTTGGCGTGTAGTACATGGTCATATAGAGGCCGGTCTTCTCCGTCCACGTAAGTGAAACCCAAGTATGAGTGAGTTCAACGGGTGTGCTAAGATCGTGCTTCGGGCTGTCATTCGCAGGGTCAATAGTGTCTTCAATCAACGGAATACACAGTCAAACTTACAAAGTCGCGGCCAAGTCCGGCCCGTAACGTGCAGCGAGGCCGGGGTGTTCATGCTTTCGGAACCAAGAAGACATGACCTCGCATATTTTCGCATCCGTGTCGCCAAGCCATGCGGCAGGCATATGCATCTTGACCTCCATGTTCAGGTCTGTCTGGCCGTCTTTCAACGGCCTCATCTCGAACACGAAAATACAAGTGCTCCCAGCAGGCAGAACCTCCTTTTTGTGGAGATCCGGGTCTGAGCTACTGAGGCCGAAAAGATGGCACCAGAACCGCTCGATAGCTTTCAAGCTGCCTTCAATAGCTGGCCCAGAGAGTCTACCCCCCAGATGAAACGCGTCCTTGGCTTTTGCAAGAGTTTGAACCGGTGCCATGAAGTACACCTTGACCCTTGACGTGGCTGAATCGGCCACGCAGTCGTTAGATAAAAGGGTCACTTGAGGTGCTTCTCTGGGGTCAAACGACTCCATATAGGCGTTTACAACCTCGATCGACGCGTCATAAGACCCCGACGGTCCTTTGCATTTCCGAACCGCGTCGAACACGACGTCCTTAGTAGGCCGCCCCTCAAGGAATGCTCTCAAGCCCGGATTAAAGTAGGCCTTGGCCACGACCGTACCGCGTTCTAGGTCAAATGCGATTAGAACACGGGCCCGGGGATAGCCTGGCGGAAGTTTGGAAAGCATTTCATCTATGGACTCGTCCGGCACAGCTGTCTCCGAAAGGAGCATATTGAACCGTGTGAGATCAATTCCAGGGACTTCCTTGGCCATCTCGCCCAAGACAGTTTTGGCCATCTTGTCGTTGAGAGGGTCCGCGGCCGTCCCAGCCTCTGGAGAACACGGCTCAGTCGTGAACCGGATGGTCTGATCGGCTTTCTTCTCCTTCCAGTTGAGGCTGTATTCTAAAGGAGACCCGTCGTAGGTGAACGTCGAGCGATAATGAGGCTTGCCATTGACTGGCTTTGGCCCTAAAGATCTCAGGAGCCAGCGGTGGAACCAATGGAGATAGTAAAGCTGCGCTTCATTGCTGTACTCGCTGGCTGCGAGTAGCGTGGCTAGAGAGCGGGATAGAGCATTCCACCAGAAGGCTTGGTGTTCGTTACCGAATGTTGTCTCTTTGTTGACTTGATTATAGGTGGCTAGAGTTGAGCTATTCATGATTGCAGTAGATAGGGGTTCAGTTATTCAGGGCTGCTGACTCGTCGTATAGTCATCCACACTCGGAAGGTATTATTAGATATCACACATTGATCTGGTCTGTGAATCCCGGTGCTATTCTGATATAATTATTATACGAAGGAAGATATTTTTGGATTAGATATGTTCATCACAATAGCTATAGCTCTCCTCGGTCGGCAAATTGGCTTTGGTCCATTGTCTCAGTTCATGATGTAGAGGACCTCCCATCCTAACCATTCGCCTCTGGATTAGTCCCTACGCGCTAGCCGGGCTCGGAGTTTTGTTTGGCTGGTTCTTAGGCGAGCCTTACCGAAGAAACACATAAGCTATGGGTATCCGAGATAGCTTGGCTTGGAGGTCGGGGATTGGCGGGAACTGCGCCTACAACTTCTTGAGCTAACGTATAAGGTTGAACCAATAGGAGAGCTTTAAAGGCCGTACGGGAAAGTTGCCGTTTCTGCTCGTTTGATGTCTCACTGCATGACATCCTTCCAAGCTGACGGGCTGTCAGATTCACCTACATGCAGGACACTACATGCCTAGTGTCAGATCCGCTCCCGTCTTTGATACCTACTGTAGATACTTGCTAAGGTCTGTAAAAACCCCTGTAGATCACGCCCGGCCACCTCGCTGTACCCCATGTTAAATAACTAACTTAGGTTTGGTACTTTGTATAAGCCGAGCCTTACGAATCCGAACTTCGCACTTATCTTTGTCCAGAAATCTGCATGTGCAGCCTTCTGAAGCCAGGGGATCGGCCAACCCTAACTAACATCCGGAACGTGACTTTTGCAGAACACATGTTGAGACGGAATTCACATCCACGTAAGAGACTGGAGAATCATGTACCCCCACGCCTTTCCCACATCGCCATTTGGTATCAACGTTCTTTACGCCGCGCGCTCCCTTGACGACGATCCGGCTTTATACTTCACGGTTTACATTAGTCACGCATGGCCATGTTTGTTTCCTAAAATAGTAGCTTTTTGCGGTTATTGTCTAACCGAACTATTTAGATAAGAGATATAGCTCGATGTACAGTAGGTAGCTGCTAGCCGTCTAGGGGATCTCGCAAATAAGGCTTCTACACAACTCATAACATCATATTTTGGGGGCGCTCTGTGTTGCCATTGCTGCCTATTTACTTTCGAGCCAATAACGACTCCTAAGAAGACTGAATGCGTAAAAGGAATGTCACCCATGTGCGTGCTACCCGACTCGAGCGCCTAATTCCCCTGTTGCCTCTTTGCCTCCTCCATACGGCGGGAGGGAAAGTGCGTCATTAGGACTTTCACTACATCCCTGGCGCCTTGGTCAAATTTACAAGTATACTTTCAATGCTGTTGTTACATGAATGGATCCAACTACTTCTGTGGTCCTCTCATCGGCCGATCCTATATACAGCATACCTCGCTCGTTTTGCATTCGTGACATACGCTTACTACCGCTAGAGAGTCTGTGAAACCCTCTGAATTCCGGATCTAGTCGAGGTGTACAGTCTTTCAACCTTTAGATGCACCAGCACCCAGTACTGGAGGCGTATAAAAAGAAAATACAACACACATTAGTTATACGGTATTATATTAATAGAATGAATATATAGAATGTATACTTACGAAACGCCTTTAGGTTTCCCCCGGGGAACCCCCCCTCCCCCTTTTTCTTTTTCTTTTTCTTTTTTTCTCTTTTTTCATTAAATAATGTAAGGAAGAAAGAAAAAGAAAAAGGACACACACTACACTACGTGACTTCATGAAGTGCCTGGAAAAATGAACATAATATATGACAGACTTCTGAACTGCGTATATGTATACAACAGTACTCAAGCGACATGATAGGGTTCGAGCATTTGATTGCAGCCTTCGCGAAGGAAACGTTTCATTTTCATATAATAAGATAAATCATAAAAAACAACGACAGGACCGGAGGTCCAGTCTGACTATATAAAACGTAGACTAGCAAAGGGCACAGCCACATAAATACGCATCAATGTTAACTCGATCAAAAATAATAATGACTATCCACATAACTTATCGCCACAGGTGGCTGGCTGTATTACAAGCACCGCCTCACTCAAGAGGTCTCATTCGGGATCTCTACTCTTTAGTGCTCAGCTAGAACGGCATTACCCGTTCGTGTCTCTATCCTTCTAAAAATACCACACGTGGGAAAGCGATGTCTTAGAAGGCGGCAAGGTAGCCACGTGTGATCATCCATCTATCCGAGCCTGGTACCACAACACCGGTACGCTAGGGTCGCTCAGTCGGTTGCATCTGTGCTCCAGGGTGCTCTTAATCGCGGCTTGATATACCTAGAGCGCGTTAAAAGATTACTAAAAGCCAGTCATGTTACAAAAAAACGCCTACTCCTTCTACGTAAATAGCCATTATCCAGCCGATCTCCCGGTCAAGCGCATTCGGCCCAATTCCCTCGCGAACGGAATATGAGACTACTTACACGTTCTTCGCCGAAAAGCCCTGCCCACCTATCTTACGGATCAAGCCCTTGGCGAGCTATCATGACTCATCCAAGCTCGGTGGGCTTAGAGGCCTATCCAGGCATGAACCTAAGAATATAACAACAGATCCTATAATGGTAAGAAAACCGATATCCGTCTGAAGCAGAGCAACCTGACGCTGATAAGCCCTGCGTTAGTGTCACGTCGTATCAGTTAGGATTCAGCTCCAGCCTCATTTAGGTAGCTACCTATTAGCTCGGGCTGAAGCCACTCAGCTAATGTTATGAGTCCATGAACTACGATGCAACATTGGCACATGATGATGTTGCAAGGCATTCGTGAGCTAGGGATGACTAGCAATCCTGATTGTTGGAATCTAAATTGAGGGCGCCCTAAGCCTCGAAGCCTCGAAGCCTGTATAAAAGGACTGGTATGGAAAGCACAACCAGAGGAATAATGATCTCCATCACAAACAGACAAGATCATCACTATCAGCTAAAATGGTTTCTTTAATATCGTTATTCGCGGCCTGCTCTTGTCTTGTCTCCTATCAGGCACTTGTAGCTGGATCCCCTATAAATCACGATGTGTCTCAGCTCTTCGAGCGAAACCCTATCACGCGTTCTGGCTTAACATCTTCCAAAGTCCAGAGAGAGTTAGGCCCTCTCTTGTCTCACGGTGCGGTCATTTTTGGTCCTTCGAGTCCCTTATACGCCAACGCTACATCACGATGGGTTGAATATGTGAAACCAAACATCCAGGTGGTGGTACAGCCTGCACAAGAATCTGATGTCGCCAAGATCGTGAGTACTATGACAATCGAGCGGGATGTAACCATATTGTTGACGAAGTATATAGGTTAAGTACTGTAATACAAACAGCATCGAGTTTCTAGCCAGAAACCGGGGCCACGGAGGCACTACATCCCTGAATGTTTTCCAGGGATTAGAGATAGACCTGAGCTTGCTTCAGGGCATGACAATCAATGAAAATGAGAAAACAGCTACGCTGCAGGGCGGAGCATACGCTGGCCCTGTCATCAACGGGCTGTGGGATCGAGGTTACCTCACATGTAAGCCATCTTCTCATCGACTCTATATCGAAACCTTTACCAATACCATCGCTAACATCAACGAATGTTAGCCACTGGAGCCGCCTACTGTGTCGGTTTAATGGGCCCAGCTCTAGGCGGTGGGCATGGACGCCTGGAAGGCGAACATGGGCTAGTCTCCGATGGCATAATCCATCTCAATGCTGTTCTTGCTGATGGCTCGCAAGTTGGCGTAAACGCAACGAGCCATTCCGATCTATTCTGGGCTATGAGAGGTGCAGGCCATAATTTCGCTATCGTGACTAGCGCTAAGGTCAAGATCTATCCCGTGACATACAACAAATGGCATTACCACAACTACACTTGGACGGGAGACAAAGTCGAGCAAGTCTTCGAGCAGCTGAACATATTGCATACTCGGGACCATGGAACCACTCCGGTATTGATGAGCTACGCAGGGGGCTCGTTTGCTATGGATCCTCGTGTCAGCACTACCGAGGTTTGTCATATCCCCCTATTTCTCCTATTAAGCCTCATAAATCCAATTCCTTGATTCTAACCTAGCTTTAGGCGGTTCTATCGTGGACCTTCGCATACCACGGTCCTGCTAAAGACGCAGAAGCACTATTGGCGCCTTTTAATGCAATTGGAGCCGCCCACGAAGAAGTGGGCGACGTATCGTACCCCGAACTCGCCGTCGCGGAGGGAACTCAAGAAGGCGGGCCTCAATGTCAAGACGGCCCCTTTGTCGTATCCAGCAACCTGCTACTCACCTATAACGTAACGACTGAACGGCAACTCTACAATCTCTTCAACAGTTACGTTGCCAAATATCCAGGCATCGGAGCTGGCGTCAACCTCGTACACGAGGGCTATTCGACCAAGGCGGTCCAGGCCATTGCTTCTGATTCCACAGCCTACAGCCACCGTGCCGCAAACCACATCGTGTAAGTAATAATCCTCCCCAAGACGCTTTTGATGCTATTCACAAGCAAGTAGACTGACAATTCATGACTCAAGGCTGTTCCTAGGTGCGGTTCTGAAGGACTCGCTCGAAGCCCCCATGCGAAAATGGGCAAAGGAGACAACAGATCTCTGGACAGCCGGCAAGGCTTCGCGCAGACCCGATACCTACGTGAACTACGCCTCAGGAGCGTCGTATGAGTCGGTCAAATCAATCTATGGTTATGAGTCGTGGCGCCTGCAGAAACTTCGTGCACTAAAGGCCAAATACGACCCGAACAATCGATTCCGTTTCTTCGTACCGCTGGAGTAACTGGATAAATTCTCTGCGATTTTCTATAATGACATCTAGATAGGGCGTTTATATATTTTGGCGACAGGGGTATTCGGACAGGCTTCTCTTATTTTCTTGTAATATATAGATCAGGCTGGCATTGTGCATCGCAGGCAAGGTCGCAGGTTTAGAACGGTATCAATATATGCTTCAAGTTACAGGACAGCCGCTAGCGATACGGCTATACGGTCACCTTTGTTGCGCTATCACTGCCTTCATTTTGGGTGTTTGGTAATTCTGTCACCTAATAGTGCAATTACCTAGCCACAACACTACCACCCGTGCCACCAAAACAACACGTAGATCAAACTTTTCTTAGGCCGTATCTAAACCTTCCCGCTTAGCAACGCCCTTAGCATAAAGTTACTCATCACTCTATAGGAGTTGTTCAAGAACCCGCCGCACTCCCGCGAACGAAAGTTCGGTTAGTGTCTCCTCGTAGAGCATTTTTGCGACGCGCTGGCCCTCGGTTGTGTAGACGAACGATGGCATGCTACATTCGCGATTCTTCCGTCAGTGGCTATCTAGTACCGAAGTTGACGTAACGCGACTGAGATGAGATAGCGAAGACTTACGGCTGAATCTTGGCATCCTCGACGTACTGTCCGTGGGCGTCCTCACCGAGCGCCGCCGCAGCATGGACACACGTGCGAGCACCGACTGTACACTTGCGGCCCAGAAAGTATAGGAAAATGATATACGGGATCCGGAGCAGGCTCCCTGCCTGACGACCCAGATTCGATCCGCGGCAGAACCCGGGGTTCGCACAAGAGACTACGACCTCGGCAGGACGGACGCGCCACGCCAGCTCGGTCAGGAACAGTTGACCCAGCAGTTTCGAAGTCCCGTAGCGCTCCGACATGTCCCAATTCGCCGCTTTCTTCTTGAAAGCCGGCAGAAGCGGGTCCGAGTGTCGCTCGTCGAACTTGACCCACGCCGACGTGTCGGAGCTGACGATCACGAGATGCCCGGGGCCAGGGCCAGACTTTCTATCCCTAATCACCGGCAACAACAGGGCCGCAAGTAGCATTGTGGACAGATAATTGATCTGCACGCTCTCCTCGAAGCCAGTCGAAGAAAAGGACTCATGGACTTTGAACAGGCCCGCATTGAGGATGGCAATGTTGAGATTGTCCAGTTTCTTCGTGCGATCGACGAAGTCGATACAGGAATCATATGAAGCGAGATCTAATTTCCAGACCTGGATACTGTCGGGTTCGAGATAATAGCCTCTTGCAAGCTCCTCTCGCGCTCGCTCCCCCTTCGACTCATCGCGTACCGCCAATATGACCTTACACCGTAGTTCCAGAAGTTGGCGGGCCGTCTCAAGACCTAAGCCTCCGTTGGACCCCGTAACTATGGCCGTCTTCCCTGCCAGGCTGAATTCTTTTACGGAGACTGGCGGCGGTGTCACGAAAAGCTGGCGATAGAAGAAGTGAAGTTTGCTCGCCCTCCTCTCCGGGGATATGTCGAACGTGCATTTCATGGTTACAGGAAGCCCTGTCTTCTTGTTATTTTTGGGGATGACAATAGTATTAGTAGCCACTCAATTTACACAAAGTATTAATATGATATAAATTATTATAGAAATAATTTCGACTTAAGTCTTAGCCAGCTTTTATATACTACAGGGGCTACACGTATACGAGCTACTGCAGGCTCACCTGCAGTCCCCGAAGCGGAGTTTCTAACTCAACCATGACATTTTGTCTCAGCCCTCAATGACACAGCTCATTTATTGTGGCGCATGATGCATTGAATCAATTCTACTTATATCTGCCCCTAGTTACTTGCCCCGCGTTTACTGCAGGCCTAGGTGAATACTTAAGTAGTCTATGTATGCGATGATTCTACTGTGGCCGCCCGATAACTCTATACCACCAGACGTTCTTTACTTTCACAACTTATTTGATAACCTCCATAATCAAAGCTCCAGCTCATAGGGCTCTGTTGCTCTATGATCGATTGAGCTGTCGCTCCATGAGATAAGTTGATACTAGACAAAACTAGGGGGTTTTGCGCAGCGGCTTATTGTAGAGCTCAGCTTACTAGAATAATCGAGATCTCCATCTTGCAAATCATCCTGTGCCCAGATTGCTTGCAATATGATATCAACAGGGGTAAAAGAACGTGAGGCGGCCTTGCTCTCTGTTTTGGAGATCAAGTCGAGAATGATTGCGCGTTGTGCATCCGTCCGTGCTTCACAACCAATAATAAACACGGGGAACTGCCGCTCGCAAGAGCTCAGTTGTGAGAGGATTGCAAATGCCTTATCAATGTACATTTGTGTTCGGGCAAATTGATTTAGCAACGCACCAGATATTCGGTCTAGGTAGATCAGTGAAGATAACTGGTAGAGTTCGGTGATCGAGTCCGTCACCTGAATATTCTGGATCCTCCAATCAAGTACTTTTAGGAAGCTCTTGTAGTCGTCTGGTTCTACAACGGAGTCTGAGTTTACATATACTGAATCACATATGTCGGACAATAACTCCAAAATCGCGACGGGTGTCGCTGGGTGTGAGATCTGGCGTGTATTCAGAACAAGCTGCTTTTGGAGATACCGAAACATACTCACCTCGACATGTGTATTGGGCGGCTCGCCTGATAATTTCGAACTTGACCCGTCCCAGTGACGTAGAGCGAAGCGGGCCATTATATTGTTATAATGAACCCAGTCCAAGAGCTTGGCAATATCGTTATCCTGGGTCTTGTTGTGAAGAGCAGCGTCGATCACTTTGTTGGCACCCCACAGATACCAAGTCCATTGGTTTGACGTACAACATGGTTGTTGCACCTAGTAGCCGAGTCAGGATGTGCAAGATGAACGCAATAGAAACAATAGGGGCCACTCATGCCATACCTCGAATGAATACAACAGCATGCTGGCGGCAACATGCTGGACAGCTTCTATAGTGCTCAAGTCAACCCTCCCGGCGGCAGCGGCTAAAGCATTAAGAGCAGAAATCTTTAGGGCGCCTGCTTGCGGCTGGACACCATTACGATGGGCCGAAGAGAAGGCAAGTAACGACTTTAGGGCCGCGACGCCCGAGTGCGAGTTGCTGCTCAGTGAGACGCGAATGAGGAAATCACCAAGGTCCGTAGGGTCACTGGCGAAGGTGGCGAGAGCCTGGGACGCAAAATGCTTAACTGCGTAGGGGGTTGAGAGGTTGTCAGCGCCAGCGAGCGGGCGCCACGGAGCGGCTTCGTGGAACAACTCACAGTACTCGAGTAAGTCCTTGTCCTTGACATCCAGCCTATGGGGGTTCCAGTCGAGAGGTACACGCAGAGGGGGCGCCACACTGCGACCTGTAGGTTCCAGGTTTGGCGTGTCAGTGTCAACTGGTCAACTTGGTAGCTTCTCAAGCGGGATGGGGGCGTGCTGGCCCGGCGGCGAAGAAGTGGGTGCGTACCGTTACCGTTCGGTTGGGAGTTTTTAAAGAGCTGGTGCATCTCAACGTCGCAGGACGACGTATGGATGAAGCGCGCCTCGGACGTGCACACATGCTCCACTCCGGCTTTGCTCGACACAGCAGGCGAGGGTGACTGGGCCACTACAGCACGCCTCGTGTCATTCGCGCTCGGCCAGGATAGCCGCAGGCCGTGTTGGCCATGGCACTGGCGTTTCTTCCGGGTGTTGTTCCCCGGAGCGACGGTTGTGAGGCGACCCTTGTCACTGATGGACAAGATCGTCATTTTACCCACGCGTGCGCCACGGCCGGCGCCTGCATTCGGCTTCGCGGCGGCGACGGCCATAGGTTCATCTGACCGAGTGGCCCAGTCCATGGCGCAGATGGAAGATACCGGACACTGGATGCTGGATGCTTGATGCCAGCTGGGTTCTGGGTGCTTGCTGTCTTCAACACAACACAACACAACACAACAATCCATGCAACAAGAAAGCCGGAGGGTGCCAGAGGGCGAAAGGTGGGCGGGCGTTAAGGACCGAGGCACAATGTTCCTGTAGACAGAATAGGATGATGCGACGAGTGTGGGCAGAGGGAGACAGACACAGGAGCTTGGATTGTCCGGAATTGACTGGGGTGGGCGGGACGGAAAGTTGCTTATATTTGCGATCTCACGTTGCACGGCGTGCCCCACGTTCGTTCGTTATTGAGCTCGTGAGGGCTCAGCGAATGGCGCTGAGGTGGCGTCCGAGCTGGGCCCCGTCATATCCATGGTTACTGGTCACTGTACGGTCTAGACATGTTAAGCACTACAGTACATGTAGGTATGTACTTAGGTAACTTGCTGAGATGTAGCAAGTACCTAGCTAATGGTCTGCGTGCTCATTCGCTGCTCTTTGTTAGGGGTGAGACAGCCCGTCTCACCCCCCCCCCCCCCCTTTGGGCCCCCTGTCATCCGTCAGGGCCACAAGATATGTAGATATGGTAGTATGTAGGTAGAATCCGTGTAAGCAAGTACATAGGTATTCATGGCCTCTCGTATATAGCCTGCCTCGGTACGTTGTTGAACACTGAGGGAAAGGGGGGCTGGTTCGGAGTATGGAGTAACTTCAGCACCGTAATAGTTGTTCACTGCCGCCTTCATTCTACATCTGACTGCATACGAAAAAATGACCCAGTTACAAGCATTGCCGCTAATATCACGCATATTGAGCTATGCAGCGTATGAAGCTAACTACACTTTCGTTTCTTCCGGGGGAGGTTGTATTATGTAAGGAATCTCGTGCTCTGGTATAGTCTAATATGCCGGTCGAGAACACAATGCGATGGCCGAGAGGTCGTGTCGAGGCCCGTCAACATCGTCACCATGTCTTTCCTCGAGGCCGGTCTAGTTTTAGTGATTGTTGTAGGATTCTGGTATCTGAGCAATGTCGGCAGAAGACCACGACATTATCCTCCCGGGCCACCTACTTTGCCGGTTATTGGCAACCTCCACCAGATCCCTCGAGAAAAACGACATGCTCGATTCGCGCAATGGGCGCGCGAGTATGGCCCGATATACTCGCTTATACTCGGCACTAAAGTCATGATAGTCCTCAACTCTGATCTTGCCGTCAGGGAGTTAGCAGACAAGCGAGGCGGTATCTACTCCTCGAGACCAGATGGATATATCGCCCAAGATATTCTCAGTGGCGGGCTTAGAGTACTACTCATGGTGTGTGTGCTCAACCCCGCCTCATTTGTTGAGCATCTGTATTCAAAACAAATAGAGGACACGGGACTGATTAGACCAACACAGCCAAATCACGGAGCTTGGAGCATCGCACGGAAATTGGGTCATCGGATTCTAAATACTACTATCGCACGAAGTTACGTTCCCTATCAGGATCTTGAAAGCAAGGCCATGCTACTTGGCTTCTTAGAAAATCCAAATGACTTTATCGACCATCTTCGTAGGTACACGGCATCTCTGATGACCCAGATGGCCTTCGGCTTCCGGACCGCAAGCATACAAGATCTAAGATTTAAAGAGGCTTTCGACGTATGTGAAAATATTGTGGGCCCCTCAGTCGCAGTGGATTTTAACACTCATATATAGATATTTGACAGAAGCTCCGAAATCATCGGATCGAAAGTAAGTATAAAAGACCTCCAATCGCACTGCAGCTAGCGTGGAATTCGTGGCTCATCACGGACCTTAGACGGCCGCATTGCTGGACTTAATACCAATCCTACGATATATTCCCGACTTCGTTCTAACTCTTCGACGCGAAGCGCGAAAGTTACACCAGCGTGAACGAAAGCTTTTTCGTACGCTTTTCTCTAACGCCAAGGAAGGGTTAAAGAATGGGACCGCCCAGGTAACAAACCAACCTCAAACGGCGACTCCACATTAATGGTATTAATGACGTTATATAGCCATGTTTCTGCGTTGATCTTATTAAAATTCAAGCTGAGGAGACGGTCTCGGATGATCTTGCGGCATATCTTAGCGGCTCGCTACTACAAGCGGGTTCCGAAACTACCTCTAACATTCTAGTCGCTTTCGTCCAAGCAATGGTCCTATTCCCCGACGTTGCAAAGGCAGCACAGAGTGAGCTGGACCGGGTGTGTGGTGGCCGTATGCCCGATTTGAACGACGTTCCTGATTTACCATACATCCGGGCTTGTGCCAAGGAAATCTTGCGCTGGATGCCCGGTTTCATGCTCGGCATACCGCATGCCGTCACGCAGGATGATTCCTATATGGGTTATCACATTCCGAAAGGGGCAACGGTAATACTGAATGCCTGGTGCGTATCCACGACTAACCCAAGCATATTTATACTACCATTACTGACTAGTGATATTTGTTTCCGGCCAGGGCTATACATAATGACCCGAAACGACACCCAGATCCACGTCGTTTCTATCCGGAACGGTATTTGAACGATCGCCAGACTTCCGTCGAATCTGCAAGCAATCCAGACGTTACAAAACGAGACCATTTCGCATTCGGCGCAGGCAGACGCAGGTGTCAAGGCATACATATCGCAGACCGGTCAATATTCTTAGCAATCTCTAGGTTACTCTGGGCATTTGACTTTGGGAAAGCTATAGATCAGGAAACCGGTCAAGAGATCGCACCAGATATGGACGACTTTGTGGAAGGCGTAATGCAATTCCCCAAACCATTCCGAGCAAGCATACGTGCTAGAGATGCAGAGAAGGCGGAGACGGTCCGGCAAGAGTGGGCTGATATGTCAACTCTGTTAGACGAGCAGAAGCAGTGGAGGGTAGTTCCCGAAGGTTTGATTTGGAAAGATGAGCAAGCCTTTGAAAACGACTGAAGGATGAAGTCGGAACAAGACAATTCGAGGAACCCCTCTGTAGAAACAAAATTTGCTACATTACACATAATGCACCAAGTAGTTTGATGTAACAAATTGCTTGGAGTTGTGGCATCCGTCAAGGATTCTATCCCCCAACAATATTAACTTGCCCTTATGAGGTGGGGGTACCATGAGACTACCTAGGTATATATAAATCACTTCCAACGGCCAAGGTTTCTGTCCCGAATGCCCTCTCACTTCTTCTTGCCATTTCACTTCAATTTTCATCTTCCGATAGCCTTCCAACAGCCCCTACGGGTGTTTAATTATCCAATACGAGCGCCGTAGTAAGGCGGCGAAGCTAAAGATCTTGTGTAGCCGTGTCTTAGGTGCTTGTAACCTTATACCCGGGCCAGGATTAGTCTCTGTTCCCAGTATTTCCATCTAAACTCACGGATTTAGGTAGTATAGGCATAAAGATGACTCGTTGGTGGTCGTGAGAGTAGAAGTATATTTTCCATAGTAGTCTTCTATACGATACGAGTTCCAATGGATTCTTGATTCATTTTATATGGCTTTCTGCGAACCTTCCTGCGAACCTGCCTCTCGCTTCTCATTTCCTTCTTGACTCTTACATAGATGTCTAAAGCTCAAGCTGTAATGAAGTCTTCTATAGTGAGGCTAGGGATCCTTTGTAGACCTAACTCGGGTCCATGTGACGGAACAGGGTGCCATTTGGAAATTTTAGAGTAGTTATAACTAGGCAATTACATGATATGGGTAGCAAATTTATATATCTTTATCCAAGTCTAAGCCCCAATCTTTCGTTCGGCTGCGGATGGATGAGATGTTGAATATTAAAATTCACTGTCAAACCGATCATCATTCGCCTTGCTACTTTTCATAGCCGCACTGTCATGACCGGGCAACCCAGCATAGTCCTTTTCAAGTACTCCAAGATGGCCTTGTACTTTGCTGCCTCTCACCTCCAGATCGTTAACATCAAGAAGGATGAAGAGGATGCGCCCAGGTAGGAGTCCGTTTCCGGTGACGTTGATCCACCTATGTGCCGTGGACCGTTGAACGGCCATGTCGCCCCGCTGCATGATGCGCTCCTCTCCCGAGTCGAGGATCATGTTGAAGACACCTTCGATCACAACGGCGTAGTCAAGGCTGTTCACCCGGTGCATCGGCGATACACCACCCGGACCAAAATCAATCATGCGACATACTGAACCGTTCTTGACCGTGATTCCCGGCTATGTGTTATGAGTCAGTTACATCTATGCAAAATGGCATTCCATCGCTAGGGCCTCAAGATAATAGGTAGCATACTTCATTTTCGCGAGCGTACTTGACGTCTACGTCGCCGCCCAGCTCTACCGGATGTCGGTTGGTTGAGTAGACAATGTTGGCAATGGCTGACTTGTTGACTAGCTCACGATGGTGGTCACCAATATCCGTAGAAAGGAACACCGATTTGCCCTCGGCATTGTGTCCAGTGATATGACGCACGACGCGTGGGAGGCCTTGAACAGGATAGGGGGTTTGAACGTAGCCCTCCGCTGGATTGTGCATGTCAGCAGCCGCCATGTTTTATTGCTCGACAAGCTTCTGACTAGAGCGATTCAAAACAATATGAGCTCAATTGACACTACGTATATGATAAGGCTCTTGATTATATTTTTACTAGAATCAGTCACGATTAAAAAGAACTTATCTTCAAGCTTGGATAATGGCACATGGTCCGGAATTAGCTTGGCTAACTGAATATCACTCAGCCATAGCCGACAATAAGTCAAGGTGAAGGAATTATAACGAACCGCGGACTTTGAGTAATCATCTCTCCGAAGATGATTACGCAGCTATGCGTTATGCAAAGCGAGCCCTGTCAGTCTGGGTGCTGCTTACAAAATTACCTACACATTGACACTACAGGTTGGAACGTAAGGCCCTAGCATCTAAGCTGCAAGAAAGTGATCCCCTAATGTCCCCATTCCCATGCGAGCTAATGAACATAGACAACCAGCGTGCAAGCAACTACGGCCGATCGGTTCGGGAAGACAGTTCAGAGAGCGGTGTAATAATATGCAGTAATTACGGAGTAATCAAACATGGACGGAGTTTCTGCCCGATGCGTAGAAACTTAGAGATAATCAGGGGAAAGAGGAGCCAATAATAATAAGACTATGTCAGCTAGAGATAAGCGGGCCGGGGTTTAGTAGTTACAATCTTCAACAGCACACATTACATATCGCAGGAATACTACCGGAAGTGGCCATAGCGCAATTGGAGGCAAGATATGTGTATGCTGCAGAATGGCTGCATGGTGCGTAAATGATCACGTGATCTTACTTACATTGAGCCGACATAATCTCGTCATCTTCGGCTTCCGAAACCTCACTTCTTTGACCAGCAGCAGGAATCGGCCTATCAACAAGCAGAGGTACCTCGCGAAATAGATGCTGAAATAGACGTTTGAAAACGGGTTCAAAGTAGACTTCTCCACTTTATAATACTAAACAAATACCGATACATCCTAGAACACGAATAAAATTGTCATTTGAGATACTTTAAAGGGGTAGGTTATAATAAATAAAATGAATAAAGTAAAGAGTGTTAAACTCATATCTAGAGTTACTACGTAAAAAGGGATTAAAGAGTATAATAAAACTATCGATTTTATTTGCTTTCAATTAGAATTATTATAAATATATACCTTAAAAACAACGTAAATAAAGACTTTTAGCGAGATGCTAGCAGCGTTTTCTTAAACCTAATAGTTAAAACACAGCCTTTATTAAATCCATTCACACATTGTTTTTTCTTAATAAAAAACACTAGTAAATACAGTAAGGTTTCATACAAGAAAAATATATATAAACGCCTAGAAAACTAAACGCAAATTTCAATTCGGTATTTTCTTATATCAACCACATTAAGAAATAGAAAGGAATAAAAATGTAGGTTTATAAAGTGAATAAATTTTCTAATAGTAAAACGGCTCGTGCTATTCAACACGTATCGCACTCCGGAGGCCCGAACACCTTCGTACCTGAGCACTTCCAAATTTTTTAGGAAATACAGAGGTAAAACAATACTGAATTCTTGGTAGATGAGACCCCTCTAGGCCAGCCTGCCTACTAACTTGAAAAAATAAGCCCAGAGGCTAGCTGATTGTATAAGGGAAATTCAACGCAATCTGACTTAGCTAACCAATAAAAGCCTCTTGAATTCGTGTCACCCGCACTGTCTCAGTAGCCATTTAGGCTATTCAAGAAGACTCGGATTTGGTATTTCGGAGACTCAACACGAAGACTCAATAGGAATCTTAGGATATAAAGGAGATTGTCACGGAACAGAAATGCAGTTCCAAACCACGACACTATCAAAATATGGAACATTGTCAAGTCGAGCATTTGACCGTCAGGAGTCACTTATATACGTACCGTTACAGAGCTTAACGATATAGAGAATTCATTTCGAGTCTTATTGGGACTAAGCCTCGTTTGTCTTTATCTTCCTATTGCGTTCTACACTAGGAAAAACTACACTCGCTTGGTTGTTCTCGTTCACAGCACCTCGTTTATTGAGAAATAAAGATTTAGTAATCTAGAGATGAGTTCCAAATCACGGTAGTCCCAAAACGCAAATCCTTCGCTTGTTATGCTAATCGCGTCTAGGTTTGACGCTGTATTCTTGATACGCCGGCTTATACCTGAGCCGCATAGCAAGCCAAGTGTTAGTCGTTATATCCTAAAAATAGCATCTAATTCGTCGAATGACGTACCCCAGGAGAGCTACCGCAACCCAATTCGCCAGCACATAGTGCAGTGCGTTGAGCATCCACAGCGGCACCCAGAATGGTGGAGTCAAGACCGTGGACGCATGATACGCAAAGAGAATGAGTTGGAAAGGTGATGGCTTTATCTCCTCACGGTGGCAGTCGGCGAGATAACCCTGGAGATTTCGCAGGAGATTCTCGTCGAGAATGTTGTCTTTGTCCTGGGGATCTGCCCAGCCATGGAAAATGAGGGACTCTGTGGCTGAGGGATGCGACCAAAATCGGTGCCTGCTTATCGTCAATATCATCATCGATGTGGCGTTCGAAAGGCAAGGTTATGGCAGAGGGAAATCAAGCAACCGGCCGGTGCTATGTGAATCTCACCTAGTGCCTGCAGTTATTCGAAGAACGCCATCGTTCTTGGTAAGCCTGTGTTCTGTACCGTCTAGACTTGCTGCTAATATTCCTGATTCAACTTTGAAATATTCATCCTGCAGAAGATGTATATGTCTACGGCGACAGCCATCCTGTCAGCTAAAGCTTGGGGAGGGCGGGCGGTCTGTTTGAACTTGCAGTGGAGGACCGGATAGCCCAGCCTTGACAATTGGATTATTTATGTCATGCGTTTCTCTCACGCCCCATCGGCCGTCATCTTCCGTCAGGATATCAAACCGAGCCGCATTGCCTGCCGTTACAAATGATGATTGGGTCGAGATATTGGTACGATGCGATGGTCTTGGCGATAGCCATAGCTGCCACCACCAAGTCATATTGGCTGTGGTTGACACCTGAAGAGCGATAATGATAGAATCGAGTTTGTGAGCCCTGACGACAGATTCTTCACATATTATAATATGGAAGGTCTGGGAACTTGATAAATAGGGTGAGTGTACCAAATTTTGAAGAGACGCTGTAATTCGTTAGTATTAGGCATGAATCTGCAGGTAATCATTCATCACCCAGCATCATACGATGCCAGTATGAATCCACCCATCGGACACTTATTTAGCGATCTTACCCTTACTTGATTGGCAGGTTTATAATCAAGGATACGTTCAGAAGCAAGTAGTATTAACTTTGAAGGTGGTCTTGAGATTAACTTAGGGAAAGGTTTAGAAATAGTTAATTAAGGTAGGCCTAAATGAATAGTATTAGAATGCCACTCTATCGTTTTAACTTTTCACTCTCTATTTTGCTCTAATCGTTGAATTATGGCACCACCAATGAATGCATGCTAGCCCTCCAAACCAAGAACGCCAATTCTAAGACAGGTGTTATCACTAGGTGTGGAGTTCTATTAGGACTGCCGCCACCGAGTCTGCTCTCATCAAAACTCCGAACCATGTAAGCCCGCCCGCCTCCGTAGGGCCCCCCAATTTCCCCTCACTAATAGATTCGCTGCGTAGGCCGTCTACCATATTGCCTTGGCAGCCACCCCCTTGTCCTATGTTGTAACCAGGGCTTGAAGAGAGCTTGGAATCTTGTATTCAATTACCCAATCCGATAATTTACTACAAGGTCAAGAGTTCTAGTAGGCTTACATGACACCCTTCTAGCTTCACTCTTCCCCGTTTATACTTGCCGTTCGGCTTCTTGTTCGCCCTTATCCAAAGCCTTCTGAGACCTCGTATTGATCCTGGATTATTTTACAGGTCTGCGAGGAAGCTAAAGATTTTGTATAGCTGGGTATGCCGTGCAGGCCGGTTCCAGAGGGCTGGGTTCGATGGATCATATCATCGACCGACTTGCGAGGGCCGCTAAGAAATTCGTATTTGTCCTACCGGCAATGTTAGCATTGGAAGATTCGAGTACGCCGAGCTCTCCAGTATTAATAACGATGTATTGAGGTAGATCCAGTTAGTGCGCCTCCTTTTCAACGGTAGGGGTGCATGAGTATATTGGAATAAGATGTAGGAATCATCTCAAACTAAGGACTTTAAATTTCCCAAAGACAAAGGAATGGCGGGAGTAGATAGTAACAGGAGCAGGATACTCTAAGGTCTATCCGCCTGCTTAAAGCCCGTGTTTATCCTCTCTAGAATGGTGCATTGATATAAAAGGTATTCAAAGGGTTTAGTTGTATCATTAATTTCATATGTTCGAAAAAGTGAATGACAGCGGGCTATACCTGGATAAATACGGAAGAGCAATAAAAAAAATAGAATCACAATTTAAAGTCTACAGGATTAACGATAAAATTTAGCTGAAAGAGAGACGAATGCACACTCTACTATTGTAAAATATCAGGAGCCTTGTGATAGGGTATGTGATGATTATTGTTGTTGCACAGAAGTCTCCTAAGTTACCTTTCTGTATGCCATCTACTATATATAGGTACTTAAGGTATAATTCTCTGTATTTATATAGCCTGCGGTAGTTCTGTTCCACCTCACAGCGTAGTTTATAACATCCTATTAGATTCCTATCAGCTTCCTATCTACCTTCATCTAGCACTAATCTAGCCTACGCGTTGACTATCTATCACGATCTTGACTACCTACGGCCACATACCTCCGCCTCCGAGGTACAGAACAAAGAGGCTATTTGTATATAGATACCCAGCTATTAGAAGTAGTAGTTAGGGCTCCTCGTGCGTCAACAAGTATTCAGGACTTACCCATACATTGCTATTCGTACCTAGAATCTCGTGACACTATCAATTAACTACTCAAAGGCATACCTAAACAACCTAACGCTTAGTAAGTAAGTGTTAAAATATTAAATCTAAACAGTAAAGCTAATACGTGTCACAGAATTAAACTTAAAAAAGGGTTTCATAGGCCTCAGTCCGGTCTATAAAAGCCAACCTAGTATAATCAGATAAAACTTTCCTCCTTATGCAATAACAATAAGTCAACTTTAATATTTCTATACGCCGTACGCCACAACATAGGACCCCAGGCTTCAAAGCTTCAAAACTTCGGAGGAGGCTGCGAAGCCATACAAGGCCACTAGAAGCATTACCCCTAGCCTCTCAACCTAAAGCCCTAGACATACCAAGTTATACAAAGGCTGTTAAAGGAAAACCAGCACGCCATAGAGTAAGCGTTTCAAAAAGGCAATGGAAGGTCATCCCTTAAAATAGAAGGACTAAAATAAAGGTCCAGAAATAAGGCGGTAATTCCTATCTAAACAGAAAAAGGAAATCATAAAGCCTTGAGGCCCCTAGAGTATTATTAGCTGAATTAAGCTGCTGTTCCAAGCCCTCTATTAATAGGTCCTTGTCGCAGGCATGACCAATAGTACGAACTGTGGCAATATGTAGCAACTACTAAGGAAAGAGTTGTAAAGGTTTGCTTATATCATTATACCCTGTTGTAAATATGTCCCTATGACTAGTAAGATGAACAATATTGCTCACATTTCAATCCCCCCACTATATTCATAGTTTCACATTCCCTTCTTATATGTGTAAGAGGATAGATCACTTACTTGTAGTAAATAATAAGCTGCCTAGTCCTTTCATCTAAGATATTTAATATATTGGTTTTTAACTTTATGTCTTACCTTCCTTTATATTTAATGTCTATATATTTACATTTGTTAGTATAACCCATTAATTTATACTAAAAATATTAATACTAGATTTTTTAAACTGTTAAATTAACTAAAATACTATATTAAAGTTTTATAAAAAATTATTTTTTTAATTATAAAAATATAAAAATAAAATAATAATAAAAACTTTTAATATTTTTATAAAGCTAAATTTAGCTTTAATAAATAATGTTTTATATATTTGTTTATTAAAACAAACTATTTTTTTAAATTTAAATTAAAATAAACAAAAAAAAAAAAGCTAATATATAATTTTTATTATTTATAAATTATATTAAAAAAGCTAATTTTTAATAATATAGTTTTATTATAATTATAATTATTATTTAATTTAATAAAAAAAATTAATAAAATAATATTTAAAAATAAATATTTTATAATTTAATTATTA